>JAANYP010000579.1:0-39462 GCA_020465985.1 Centrapalus pauciflorus
CACAGTGTTCGCCTTCACTCACAAAAGTCTATTGAATTCCAAAGAAGTCACATAGAAGCAATTTATGTCTCAATTTCATATAAAACATGTAAACAAGAATAACTGTTACTCACTGTACTGAAAATGCTTTGAAATGCTCTGTAATGCTTGCTCAGGCTTATTTACGCTTTAAATTGCTTTATAAAGCTTGCACTTGCTTATCTAGGCTCAATATAGACTGGCACTGGCTTTGACTCGCAGCTGGGCTAAACAGCTTATGTATAATATCTGA
Organism: Centrapalus pauciflorus; assembly: GCA_020465985.1. NCBI lineage: Eukaryota > Viridiplantae > Streptophyta > Magnoliopsida > Asterales > Asteraceae > Centrapalus > Centrapalus pauciflorus. The sequence goes on from JAANYP010000579.1 coordinate 272, forward strand.
AGTTTAATATTACAGAACATGTGCTAAATTAATATTGCTAGCTCAATATTCCTATATCTTATAAGCCATAACTTCTAACTAATCATTTTGCTATTTATTTTGCTAATTTACGCGTTGCTCATTAATTTTTATAAATTAAATTCGAATTTAATGGATAGATTCGAGCACATGTAGACAGATTCGAAGGTAGATTCGAAAAAAAATGGTTAGATTCGAACCTCATCATGCTAAATTCGAAGGTACAGACTCGAACATAGGGAGTCAGACTCGATGACAGACTCGAAGGGGTCTTAGATTCGAACCTTCATTCGAATCTAAGGCTAGATTCGAACCCCATACTCGAATTTAACTCTATTCGAGTCTGATCTATCTATTTTCGAGTTTGTTCTACGCATTCTCGAGTTTGTTCATATGCTACAGCTTTAAACATGCATTTCAAGCCTCAAATCCACAAATAATCTAAGTAATAAGCCTCGGTTTAGTTATATTATACATAATCTACCATATTTTAGCAAAAACTAAGACGAAATCAGCTTTAAATCGCCTAGAATGATAAATTCGGATTTATAGTTTCAAAACCAAAAATGCAGAAAACGAAATTGATCGATTCTTACCTCAAATCCGTACGAAATCTCACATGCAATAGCAGATTCGTGTTCTACTCTTCGAGATCTTTCCGATGACGTATAGAACACGAGATTTGGCCGGTCGGTTTGGGAGAAAAGTTAGAGAGAAGTTCTGGGCTAGAGAGAGAAGCTCTGGAATTTGCTAGAAGGATTTTGCAAAAGTGAGAAAATGTAACTCCCGACTCCTATTTATACTAAATCTCGAAATTACATCATTTTACGCAAATTGCTCAAAATTACTAAAAATAAAAATGCAAATAAAAAGTAAGGTGTTATAGTATGAGCCCACCACGCTTGCACTTCGTCCTCGAAGTACCTAAGGCTCAAACAGATGCGGATATCGAACTCTCATGTCTTGCTCAGATTCCCAGGTCTGAGAAATTCCGTGAGAAGTTCTCCATTGCACCAACACCATTGCTACCTCTCGATTTCTCAACTTCTTCATCTTTGTTTCTAGAATAACTTCAGGCTCGTCGCATTGTAGCTTTTCATTAATCTTGTAAGTTAGATGATCGGCCCACTTTTCTCTGTCATCCTCTTTGCACTTCCTAAGCTGCGAAACGTGAAATACGGGGTGTATGTTGGACAGTTCGCTTGGCAAGTCCAACAGATAAGATTGAGTTCCAACACGCTCGGTGATCTTGAAAGGACCAACGAATCGTGGTGCTAATTTGCCACGCTTGCCGAATCTGAACACACCTTTCATCGGCGAGACTTTTAATACTACATAGTTGTCTTTCTGAAATTCTAAAGGTTTATGGCGTCGGTCGTGATACGATTTCTGTCGAGATTGAGCAGTTTCCAATCGTTGACGTATGATTCGGATCTTTTCATTTGTCTGCTGAAGTAGCTCGGGACCGGCGATTGGTGCTTCACCGGCTTCATGCCAACACGTAGGAGTTCGGCACTTGCGTCCGTATAAGGCTTCGAAAGGTGCGGCTTTGATAGATGAGTGGTAACTATTGTTGTACGAAAACTCTGCTAACGGCAAGTGATCGTCCCAACTACCACTAAACTCAAGAACACATGCCCGCAGCATGTCTTCGAGTGTAAGGATCGTGCGCTCACTCTGTCCATCAGGCTGCGGATGATACGCTGTGCTCATTCTGATCTTTGTGCCTAATCCATTTTGCAATGCACTCCAGAACCTCGAAGTAAATCGGCTGTCGCGGTCGGAAACAATTGATAGAGGCACTCCGTGTCGAGTAACGATCTCGTCTATATACAACTTGGCTAGTTTCTCAAGTGAATAGTTTTCGCGAATCGGAATGAAATGTGCGACTTTGGTTAGGCGATCCACGATAACCCATATTGCGTCGTGCTGTCTTCGTGTAGTCGGCAACTTCGTCACAAAGTCCATCGTTATGTGATCGAACTTCCACTTGGGGATCGGTAAGGGCTGAAGACTGCCGTAAGGCTACTGATGCTCCGCTTTGACTAACCGGCATGTAACACAATTATCGACATATTGGCCTACGTCTCTTTTCATACCGGGCCACCAATATTCGGCTTTTAGATCGTTGTACATCTTGGTGCTGCCAGGATGTACCGAGAAGTTAGAACAGTGGGCTTCCGAAAGAATTTTCTGTCGAACATTACCAAATTTCGGAACCCAGACACGATTTTTGAAAAGCTTCAAGCCATGAGGGCTATCGGTTAAGAACTGAAGTTGCCCTTTCATGTCCTCAGAGTTGAGGTTTTCTTCTTTTAGGGCTTCGGTTTGAGAAACGAGAATTTCATCAATCAGAGTAGATGAAAACAAAGTATGAGTCAAGGTATAGAGACATTTAGCAGAGTAGGATTTACGACTCAATGCGTCGGCCACCACATTCGCTTTGCCAGGGGGATAAAGAATATCACAGTCATAGTCTTTGATGAGTTCCATGGAGCGTCGCTGGCGCATGTTGAGCTCCTTCTGGCTGAATATATACTTAAGGCTCTTGTGATCCGTATACAGCTGACATTTGGTGCCGTAGAGATAATGACGCCATGTTTTCAACGCAAAAGTCACAGCAGCAAGTTCAAGGTCATGAGTCGGATGACTCTTTTCATGATCCTTAAGTTGGCGAGAAGCATATGCTATGACTCTGCCTCTTTGCATTAAAACACACCCAAGCCCTTGATATGAAGCATCGCTGAAGACTACAAAGTCTTCATTACCTTCGGGTAAGGCCAGAATAGGCGCTTCGGTGAGTTTCTGCTTTAAAGTTTGGAAGGCGGTCTCTTGAGCTTCTTCCCAAATAAAGGGAACATTCTTGCGAGTAAGAGATGTAAGAGGCATGACTAGTTTTGAGAAGTCCTTAATGAATCGACGGTAGTAACCCGCCAATCCCAAGAAACTTCGGATCTCAGTAGCTGATTTGGGAGCTTCCCAATTTTGAATGGCTTCTATCTTAGAAGGATCCACAGAGATTCCTTCACCAGATATCACATGACCAAGGAATTGTATCTGTCGCAACCAAAATTCGCATTTAGAGAACTTGGCGTAAAGTCGCTCCTTGCGCAGCAACTCTAGCAGCTCTCTAAGCTGCACAGCATGCTCAGCTTCAGTCTTTGAGTAGATGAGAATATCGTCTATAAAGACGATAACAGACTTATCGAGCATTGGTCTACAAACGCGGTTCATCAGATCCATGAACGACGCAGGAGCGTTTGTAAGGCCAAAGGGCATAACAAGAAACTCGTAATGTCCATATCTGGTACGGAAAGCCGTTTTAGGGACGTCTTCTTCATGAACTTTGAGCTGATGATACCCAGATCTAAGATCGATCTTTGAGAAGTAACTGGCTCCCTGAAGCTGGTCGAAAAGATCGTCTATTCTGGGCAATGGATATTTGTTCTTTATTGTTACCTTGTTCAACTCCCTATAATCAATGCACATCCGGAGAGTCCCATCTTTCTTCTTAATGAATAAAACAGGAGCTCCCCAGGGAGATGAACTTGGTCGTATGAGTCCCTTATCTAGCAATTCTTGCAATTGCTTCATCATTTCTTGCATCTCTGCAGGTGCAAGTCTATAAGGGGCTCGAGCAATTGGTGCCGCGCCGGGCACTAAATCAATTCTGAACTCCACCTGACGGTCTGGTGGGAGTCCAGAGATGTCTTCGGGAAAGACATCGGGAAACTCGGAGGCTATCTGTACCTCGGCTAAAGTTTTCTTTTCAGACTTAGCATCTATTGCATATGCTAAGTATGACACGCAACCCTTAGCTATATGTTTCCTAGCTTTGACTACAGAAATTAAACATAAGTCACCTTTCTTTCTGTCACCATAGATGCAGATACTGCGGCCATCCGGTGTAGTGAGCTTTATCAACTTCTTCTTGCAGACAATGTTGGCGTCATGATGATCAAGCCAATCCATACCGACGATGACGTCGAATTCGTTAAAGTCCATAGGAATGAGGTCAAGTTGGAACGTGCAATTATCTAACAGAATTATGCAGTCGCGGTAAATTTTATCGGTGGACACGCACACGTTACTGGCCGTTTCGATATCAAATATAACAGGCAGAGTTGTCGGAGTAATTCCAAGCTTAGATGCAAATGCACTTGATATAAAAGAGCGATTGGCTCCTGAATCGAAAATAACTCTAGCAGGGATAGAGTTAACAAGAAACGTACCAGATACCACATCTGGTATTTCCTTCGCTTGCTCGGCTGTTATTTGGAATGCGCGATTCTGACTCCTAGTTGGCTCGTTACGGCGACTGGAACCTCCACGCGATGCGCTATGTCGGGCTGGTTGATTCTGTCTTTGCTGTTGTTGTTGATGTTGTTGCTGAGGTCGGTATTGCTGCTGCTGCAATCGCGGATGATGCTCTGCACTCGGGTAAATCATGCTGAACGGATGTGTACATGCATGCTCATTATGTCCAGGGCGTAAACAATTGTTGCAAACTTTAACTCTGTTAGGACATTCTTCACTGCTATGTCCTATTTCATTGCACACATAGCACCTCACATCATTGGGGTTACAACGCCCAATGTGTGACTTCTGGCAGCGGCGACACTGCCTCGGCTCAGAATGTACCGCATATGATCGAGTTTGCTGTGCTGGAGGCGAGCTGAACTGTCGGTACTGAAACTGCTGTGGCTGAGAATATCTGGATGAAGATCCAGAATAGCTTCCGGTGCGCGATTTCTTGGGCGGTGATGGACATGTCGGGTTAATAGAGGAAGTAGGAACTCCTCCAGCTCGAATAAAATCCTGCTCGAGAATTCGAGCAGCTTCAACACAGTCAGCATAGTTGGTATATCCCCGGTGCTTCAAGAACTTCTGATATTCAGGATGCAGACCCATCAGAAAACGGTCGATCTTTCGCTCCTCCGTAGCAACCTGGTAGTCAGACAGTAGGCTAAGTCGAGTAAATTCAATCTCACTCTCAGTCACCGATTTGGTTCCCTGAGTAAGAGACATCAGTCTCTCTTCCAGACGTTTCTTTTCATCAGCTGGGCAGTACTGACGAAAGAAAATAACTTTGAATTCATCCCAAGATAGGGACTTAATCCAGTTGGCTCCGTGCATGTTTTCCTGAGACCTCCACCACATAACAGCGCCACCCTCGAACAGTGTTGTAGCGAAGCTGACCTTTGATTCTTCAGCACAGTCACTAATGAGAAATATCCGCTCGATGTCAGTGATCCACTCAAGCGCTTCGATCGAATTTGCAGCACCCTTAAAAGGTTGAGCTCCGCAAGCCTTGAAATAACGGAAGTTGCAGCCCTTAGGAGGGACTACAGGGGCTTCCTCCTCGTCGGTGTCGTCGTTTCGGCGTCCAGTGTCTTCATGCTGCTTCTTCTGGCGTTCTTCCCTTCGCCTAGTTTCGGCTTCATCACGAGCACGAAACTGTTCTTGCAAAAACTTAGCTTGACGCTCATTGTTCTCATTAAGCATTGTTTGCATTATTTGCATGATCTGTTCAGGAGTGAGTCCACCTCCAGCTCCTTCACCAGATCCAGACATGTTCTGAAATTATATAAATAATACTTGCATAAGAATAGGCATAACTCCTATTCTACCCCATTTCCCAATTCCTAAAGCATAGTCAAAGCCTATCTCAGGTCAAGTTAAAGCCTAGATATTCGAAGCTAATATCTTTGCTTTAAAGTTTGAGTCCAAGTGTTATTGCTAACACTTGAATCCCTCAAACTAATGCTCTGATACCATCCTGTCACATCCTTGCTTTAAAACACGCTTGCTTATCCCAGGAATAATAATAAATGCATAAAGCTAAATAAAACATTACAATAAGTCTTGCACTACACGTGCTACAAGGTTATAGTACTAAGTTGCTAAAAACATCACAATTTAAATAAAAGCAGCTACCCAGAACCCAAGGCATCATAAAGCTATACCACAAGCTGAAAGTTGGCTAAGTCCTCTGGGCAGATCAGATAATAGACCTAAGCAGAAGGTCCAGCTTGTTCTTTACCTTTTCCTGTAAAAATTGTAAGTAGCAACTGTAAGCTAATGCTTAGTGAGTAAACAGATATTCATGAATGCATGTAAAATATGAGGCGAAAGTGCCTAAAAAGGCTGTTATGCTTGTTTGCTTGCTTGCTTGCTTGCTCATTTGCTTAATACCCAGAAAGAACGCTGCACAATTGAGACATTTCACGCAGAACGGAGATGCCACCACTATGGGTTTACCGCTGACAGATGATCAATCTGTAATGCGGGGCTAGCTACCCGCATAATGCTCAAGGGATAGTGGTGAACATCAGAATTGCTTGCTCGCTAAATATAATGCTTATGAGATGCACAAAGAAACGCTAAAACAAGGCTTGCTGTATAATATGCAGAACAATAAACAGATAGCAGATAAATATGCATATTAATAGATCAAATGTAAGATCCGGCTAAGCTGGGCATCACCTGTACCACAGTGTTCGCCTTCACTCACCAAAGTCTATTGAATTCCAAAGAAGTCACATAGAAGCAATTTATGTCTCAATTTCATATAAAACATGTAAACAAGAATAACTGTTACTCACAGTACTGAAAATGCTTTGAAATGCTCTGTAATGCTTGCTCAGGCTTATTTACGCTTTAAATTGCTTTATAATGCTTGCACTTGCTTATCTAGGCTCAATATAGACTGGCACTGGCTTTGACTCGCAGCTGGGCTAAACAGCTTATGTATAATATCTGAAGTTTAATATTACAGAACATGTGCTAAATTAATATTGCTAGCTCAATATTCCTATATCTATAAGCCATAACTTCTAACTAATCATTTTGCTATTTATTTTGCTAATTTACGCGTTGCTCATTAATTTTTATAAATTAAATTCGAATTTAATGGATAGATTCGAGCACATGTAGACAGATTCGAAGGCAGATTCGAAACAATGGTTAGATTCGAACCTCATCATGCTAAATTCGAAGGTACAGACTCGAACATAGGGAGTCAGACTCGATGACAGACTCGAAGGGGTCTTAGATTCGAACCTTCATTCGAATCTGAGGCTAGATTCGAACCCCATACTCGAATTTAACTCTATTCGAGTCTGATCTATCTATTTTCGAGTTTGTTCTACGCATTCTCGAGTTTGTTCATATGCTACAGCTTTAAACATGCATTTCAAGCCTCAAATCCACAAATAATCTAAGTAATAAGCCTCGGTTTAGTTATATTATACATAATCTACCATATTTTAGCAAAAATTCATACGAAATTAGCTTTAAATCGCCTAAAAATAATAAACTCGAATTTTGTACTTCAAACCGAAAATGCAGAAGTCGAAAATGACATTTCTTACCTCAAATCCGTATGAAATCGTACATGCAATAGGAGATTCACGTAGTACTCTTCGAGATCTTTCCGTTAACGTATAGAACTCGAGATTTGGCCGGTCGGTTTGAGAGAAAAGTTAGAGAGAAGTTTCGGGCTAGAGAGAGAAGCTCTGGAATTTGCTAGAAGGATTTTGCAAGAGTGAGAAAATGTAACTCCCGACTCTTATTTATACTAAATCTCGAAATTACATCATTTTACGCAAATCGCTCAAAATTACTAAAAATAAAAATGCAAATAAAAAGTAAGGTGTTATACATACTGTCTAACAAGATTGTTAATCCTGTTGTCCAGTGTAATTGTGGGTCCATCATAGACGGTACACAGAGTATCCCACATCTCCTTTGCAGTCTTCATTTTCTCAACCTGCTTGAACACATCATCAGGGAGAGAAATGACCAGGTTGTTTCTGGCCTTTGCATCCAGAGCCACGAGTCTCTTGTCTTCATCAGACCATTGAGCTTTGGCTTTCTCAAAGGTCCTGATTTCAGGAGCAGCTCCTTCAACCGCTGGAGTTATAGTGGTAACAGAGGTTGGCACATAGGGACCCTCCATCACTATCTCTGGCAGTTGTACATCCAGATTCTCTAAGTAGAGCATCATTCTGCACTTCCAACCAGAGAAGTTTTGATGATTAAATTTGGGAGGTTTGCCCATAGAGCCATTGTCATAGTAAGAAGAATTTGCAGCGCTGTTGTCCATGGAAACTTGGGAGTATGAGAGATCTAGAATGACACACACTCTAAACTGCTCTGATACCAGTTGTAGGTCCCGAAAGGTTCCCAAAGTATATAGTAATAAACTGTAGAGGGGGGGTGAATACAGTACTTTAAAATCTACACACTCTTTTTCTCAATGTTTGTATGTATTATCAACAAATGTTAATTACAAACAAGCTTGACTGCGGAATTGTTCAAGCTGAGATGACAGAATACAACAGTATGGTTTCTAGTCTAAGACACACTCAAACTAGATTACAATGAACACACTCACTAAGATGCACTCACTGTATTTTACAAGACTCAAGGAACAGCTTAGGTAAATCAGCTTAGACACACAGATGCTGGTTTACAGAAGACTTGCATGCATGAAAATCACACTTGCACGTTCACTCTTGGTTTAAGCACTTAGCTTTCTTCTTCTTACCTTTCTGACCTTGGAAGCTTCCTTTTATACTCACTTAGAGGATCTAAGAGAAACATCTTCATTGGACGGAATGAAAAAGGAGAAGTCTTGTTTGAAAAGACAATATAACTTTTCTGCACTTTTCTGAAAAGCAGACTTGCCTTCTCTTGTGCAGAACTTTTGTCTTTTTACTTTCTACTGTTGCATTGCCTTTAACCATTTTAGGAATGTCAACTTTGCGTCTTTCTTCCTTGTAAAGGCCTATTTTGATATAAGAGAAAGGTCTGTCACCCTTTTTCAAATATCCGTTTGTCTTCATGTAACAGAACAGCTTGGGCAGGCTGAGCGGTTCTGCTTTCCACTTTGTCTTCAACTGTGTAAACTGATCTGGTAGTTAAAAACAATACATGATGACTTGGAAACAAATTCCATAAAGTGTTTAGCCTGTTTACAAAGAACAGGTTCTGTTCACAAAGAACAGAACACTTTAAAAATGCCCAAGCTGCTCAACAGTGTAGAGCAGCGTAGACAGTTTATGTCCAGCCTGATCAGCAGACTGAGCAGCTTGGACAAACTGTCTTGGTTGCAACACATGCAACGTTCAGAACAGCTTTAGACTGATATTGCAAATCATTTTCAGGTTTCAATAAGGCATAAAACAGGCCTTAAATTCAACCTTCAAATGCATCAACAGGTTTGATTATAAAATCTCCCCCTCAGATGTAGAGCAGGTTTGACTGAGGCCTTTTTGTGCCTAACAAATAGCAATTACACTTTTGCATGAAATTGAAATTGAACTTTTAAAGTTGCAATATGTATGAAATTGAAATTGAAATTGACCGTTTAAAGTTGCTATTACAATAAAATATTCTATTACATTTACACATGTTCAAAGTTGCAATATGTATGAACATGTGCATATTACACTTTTGCATGAAATTGAACGTTTAAACATTTTTAACGTAATGAAAATAAAAATGATGTGAACTAGTTAATCGTAATGCAATTTTGAACATATAAATATTACACTTTTGCATGGAATTTAACATGTTATCGTAATGAACACGTTCATTTAATATGATACTCCGGTTCCCTGTTTAAAATGGTACTTCATGGATCTCATCCACACACACACACACACACACACACACACACACACACACACACACACACACACACACACACACACACACATATATATATATATATATATATATATATATATATATATATATATATATATATATAGATTCAGGTTCAAAAAGGTACCTCTCGAAATCAAGTGCACCCGAAGGTACCAACCTTAAAAAACTTTTTTTAATTTTTTTTTTCTCATAACCATGTTTAAATTAATGTTATACACATGATATATGAATTTCACATACATTCACTCTTTCTGTGTCCTTAAAAATTATGTGAATGCTCAATGCATATTTATGTGAATGGCCATCCATGTGAATGGTCATTTCACACTATGTGAATGGTGTGAATGACCATTCACATGATCTTTTTTTACCATTCATAAATTTTATGATGTCGCTCCTTTTGAAAAAAAGTCTTATAATGTTGTCTTATACATGTCTATTCAAAAAAAATTTATGTGAATGATCATTCACATTAGGGTACGCTGATGAACCTGATTCTATATATAGGTATATATATATATATATTTTCATGTAGTAACTTATAGAAACATTCCCTTTCGTTTGTTTAAAATTATGGAATTGGACACTCAACTTTAAAAGTTGCATAAACTGTCTCAAAACATTATTTACTAGCACATATGATCCTTGCTCCGTTAGTTAGGGGGATTTTCTAAATGGGAAATTTACCCTTTTCATTATTATAATTTTGGTCCCTATGATTCACAAATAATTTAATGTTGAACCATGCAAATTTATGTATGCTTTATTATTTAAACTTTTTAACTCTTTTTTATATTAATAAAGTATAATTTAGGTGGTATTTGTTTTTTAAGAGGTTAAACGTCTGAAGTCTGAAAACCATGTCTGAAATTAAGAGGAGACCTTCAAGTCTGAAATTAAGAGGTTCTGAATTTTAATTCAGACTAGTATCTTTCTCTTAAAGTTTAGAGGGAAATTCAGAGGTTGTAACCTCTTAAGTCTGAATTTAAACAAACAATACAAATTAGGTTAAGATCTGAAATTCAGACTTCAGACCAAATCAAGACTCTCTTAATTGAAAACAAACACACCCTTAATATGTTTAGAAAAATTAATTGTTATTACTAATTTCTTTATAATTTTAATTTATATTATATATCTACTTATAATTATAAAATTTTAAATTATTAAAATAAGAACATATTAATTATTAGATAATTTAATTATAAAGAAAAAAATGATCATTTTTCCTTTTATATGATTACATTTTAGTTACTCAACTTTAAACTTTATTTAATTAATTTTAGTAATAATAATTATGATGAATTTACGCCCAAGAAACTATAAATATAACCGGGAAATCCTTGCCTCCCCTCCTTTATCGTTTATCTCCCACGAGGTTGTCTATCATCCCCAACCGCATCTCCCAAGCACCAGTTGCTGACCAGCGAACACCAGCCTCCACCGACAGTTCCTCTATTTCTTCATTCTCTATAGGTCTAGCGCCAAGCACTTCCACTTTGGTAAACTAAATCCTCGATCTCTGGTCTATCTTGATTCATGGTGCCAATATAACAATCACCTCACCAACATGGTGCTTCAATGGTGGCAATACAAAATTATTGCTTAGTAGGTTAGATTTTTATTTATGGATTTCAATATTCGTTTAAGGTTTTAAAATCATCTTCATCCTCAGAATATGGATTTGTAATCGAAGGGGGTTTATAAACCAATTCAAAAACTCTTTGAATCAAATTTTAAGGTTACACTAGGAGGTCATTAAAATCTTTTGATTAGATTTCTTTTGCTGACTCTTATAGTGTTAAATTTTGGTATTAATTAAATTTAATTATTTACAAATCAATTAGAAATGTTGTGATAGATATATTTGGAAGTGTTTTAGACAAGAAAATAAATTTTTGATGAGTACGTTAAGAATGCGATATCTAACACAAAACAATTTCTTTTATTAATATATAGATTATCATGATAATTAATATTTCCCTATTTATAATAATTTAAATATTTATTATTAAAGTAGGTATATAATTAGAATAAAAAAATGTAAAATAAATATTAATAAAGTTAAATTTTCTAAACATATTATCATATAACTTCTTAATCAATGTCGCTATTTAGAGTATGTCGCTAATGTTGTCGATATGTGTGTTGTTGTTCTTGAATGATGCCGCTAGTTGCGTTGCTGTCTATGTCGTTGTTACTGAAACTTATCATTGGTTTCATCACTATCAATGTCCCTATTTTTGAATGTAGTCGCTAATTGAGTGCTTATCAATGTCACAATCCTTCAATGATTTCGCTAGTTATGTGGCTATTTATGTCGCTATACTTAAAAGATGACACTACTGTGTCACTATTTGCATCATGGTCCTTGATTAATATCGTTACTTACGTTGTTATACGTGTTGCTAGTCTTAAATGATCTCGCTAATTATAATACTGTTTACATCATTATTCTTCATTAATGTTGCTATCTATGTCACTATTCTTGAGTTATGTTACTACTTTTATCGCAAAATCTATCGCTATACTTGACTTATATCACAATGCATGTCGTTATCTGAATCATTTTCTTTGAATTATGTCGCTACTTATACCACTATAGATCGATTCCTATTAAGCTATCGATAATCGAACCCGATATTACATATATTCAAAATTTAGGAATCGAACGCCACATTATCCATATACACAAAAATTATCGCAAAAATATAATTATATGAAACCAAACTCACAAAATCTAATTAATGTAATTAAGTCAGAGTGACATTCAAACATAAAGAAGTCATATATACCCGAATACAATTACAATAAAAATTGGAAACACTTGTTGTTGGAATATAAGCCTGAACTTAAGGTTTTATATGTAATTACTGAATAGTTTAAGGGGCTTAGTTGATAGATAGAAAGTTGGTGAAGGCAGTTAACCCTATCATAGTGTGTTTTGAAGGGTTATAACCCTTCAATTGTGTCTTTTAGATAGTTTTATATATTGATATATGCACTCTATATTATTTGTTGAATAAGAAGTGTATATTACATATGCATATTCTTTCTGTTTCTTATTGTTCCATATATGTTGTTTGATTGTTCCGCTGCCGCTAACAATTGGTATCAAAGGCAATGCTTTAATTGAAGATTCTTGGGTAGGCAAAAGTAGATCACTAAGACTAGAAAAACAGCTGCAAAAGTCGAAGGCATGTAGGGCTGTAATTGAATTTGAATTTTGCAGAGAAAGAAGAGGGAATACCCCCAGTTAAGATCATGTAAAGGAGAAGAAGGACAGAGACAAAATTCATTGCCCTGTTGCAACCAAACAGAAGATAAAAGGGAAAAACGTCTGTGAGTTTTGTGATCAATTCTTTGTGATCGACTAGACCGAAGAAGTGAAGAATAGTGTTGCAAATGAAACAAAATGATGATGATGATGGTGGTTCCGTGTTTCAAATGGAAACAGAAAAGGGAAGAGTTCGAGTGTGATTTTGTAGTTACTGATTAGAAAGAAGGCCACAAAACAGAGGATGAGAATAAGGAAATAGAAGGTTTCATTGGGAGATATTGAATTAGAAAATTACAAATAGGAAGAGAAGAAAAGTCTTTGGCCATAGCAGACCCTGATTGTGTTCGAACAGAAGTCCACCGATTGTAAAAATCGAACAAGATGGTGAAGAATGATCGGAAATTCAGAAACCATAACAGAGAAGTTAAGAATGTCTTTGAAAGAAACATAGAGAATGTCGTTAGTTTGAATTTGATTGATCATTATGATTAGGTTTCAATAAAGAAAACGAGAAGTCAAATGATGAAAATAAAGGTTGGATGGATCTATTCACCAAATATACACGAAACAAGTGCAATTAATAAGGGGCATTGGAAGATGAAGAAGACAAATTTTGGTGGAACACAGATGAGTTCATGGACCAAGAAAATTTCATCTTCTTCAAAAGAACAGACTTTTAAATCGTCTTGGATAGGGCCGTCCAATGGATTTTGGAGGCCCTGTACACATGCATATGATATAGGCCCTTGATTACGAAAAATTTAAATAGTAGATTACTCATTTTGCAACTGGGTTTTAATATATAAATTAAGGGTCGTGAATGACAAGTTTTGTGTTTGTATATTCAATTAGACTTCTAAAATGGTATATAATATTCTTAAAACGAAATAATGATTAATGAAAACTTAATATTCAAAGTACTTCGTTTGATACTCCGATCATTTTTACGATTGTGAGGCCCTACAAAATCGGAGGCCCTGTGCGGTCGACCTTCTCGTACGCCCTAAAAGACGGGCCTGGTCTTGGAAAATCTTGTTTTTTGCGTTGGCAAAACAAACTCCAACCAAATTTGAGGAGGGGAATTCGTTTTTCGTTAATAGGAGAACGAATGGTGTTTTGGTCACGGAAACACTTTGGAAACAAGTGGGCAAAGATTTCATAGTGGTTTCTTCGAAGTTGATGTCAAGAACGAATGGCATCGTAGATTGAAGAAAAGAGATGGTGAACCTTCAAAAGTCAACTGGTTTGACTTCATGAACGTGGGAGATTCTGTTTTAGTAGAAAAGATTCACAACGAAACTTGTAACTCTTTGGAGATTGATTTCTGCAACAACTATCAATATATTTGGTGATTGGAGACTTCAACGGTGGAAGTCTTGAGATTGGTCGGTGTTTTTTTGGTGAAGTTCTAACAGAACTAGCTATGGTGTGTGTGTGCAACAAGTTTCTTGCACACTTAGTTAACAAATTGGCGTTTTTGTGATTGTGTTCCAAACGGGAACTGGATTAATGGTGATGCAGTAGCATTCTGCATTATTTAGTTGATTGACTCTGTGGTGCATCAAGTTTTCTACATCAAAGCTTGTTGACTGTTCAGGTTTAGGCTTAAGGGGGAATGTTGGAATATAAGCCTAACTTAAGGTTGTATATGTAATTAGTGAATAGTTTAAGGGGCTTAGTTGATAGTTAGAAAGTTGGTTAAGGCAGTTAAACCTATCATATGTATAGGTGTGTTTTAAAGGGTTATAACCAGTGGTGTAGGAAATTTTTTAACAGGGGTCCAAATTTATCACGTTGCGACAGTACGAGTGTTTGTGATTCTATAAAAAAAATTCATACCTCTAAAGTGTGGGTCGGTTCATCTTGATTACATAATAAATGAAATACATAAATTCTACAACTCATTAACCGTTACAAACTAAAAGAAATAAGATTTTACAATTGTCCCCTACGAGTTTTCATCTTTTGAAAACGAGTATTAATTATTAAATCATCGTCCGAAACATTGAGTAATTATTTCTTTATGATGCAAATGCAACAGTCATTCAACCATTCATCACTAGTTGAATTACGCAATTAATTATGGAGAAGTATTAGAAACTCTTTCACTTGATGAAAATTCACATTTTGGTAAGTTTTTATTTTAAAATCGATTCATATTTTCTAATGAGCTAAACAATTAAACAAATGTAACTTAATGTTAATTGTAAAACACTTAAAGTTTTAAATAAATAATAATCTATATATCTAAATATTAAAACAACAAAAAACATTCCTATAAAGAACAAACAACTAAGTAACATTAAAACTAACAATATATTCCTAGTTCAAGCCCAAATATGAAGTGTCCAATAATGAATTAACTCAATAAATAAATGTTCAGTCCACATGTATTTTAAGTTATTTGTTAAATGAGTGACAAACTAATTAAGTTTTGGTTATTTTCTTAGATTTTGTAACAAGTTTTTTTTATGTTTAAAATTTATAAAACCTAACAAGGATATTGGGTTGAATTTCAAAAATCGTAGGGGTTAAAGAATTTTCAATTATATATACAACACGTAAACTAAAAAAGTTATCGGGGTCATTTGATCCCACCCACATATATTAGATATGCCCCTGGTTATAACCCTTCAATTGTCTTTTAGATAGGTTTATATATTAATGTGTATGTACTCTATATATTAATTGTTGAATAAGAAGCGTATATTACAGATGCATAATCTTTTGTGTTTCTTATTCTTTCATATATGTTGTTTGATTGTTTTACTGCCGCCAACACATGTAAATTAAGCTAACATCTAAACAACATGACTTGTTTTTTTTACCTTTATCGAGTTGTCAATCATCCTTACCATTCCAAAATCCGTATAATTACGAAAAGATGTCAAATTTATGTTGGTGATAACGTATTCTACTTTAATCAAATATGTCACCTCAAAATCCTACAATTAACAACTCGAATGAAGTAAAAAAACTAACTAGAAATTAATTCAGATGAAAGAAGAACAAAAGATGAAATGCATACTAAACAAGCTAAGTTGGTTGAAATATCATGATAATTTAAACATATTGAACCACTTGACAGGCCACCACCAAAGGTGGGAGGGGTTCCCCTTGGTTGAGGTCTCGAGTTCGAGCTTTGCTAAGGGTGTTTCTCCTTAGGTGGAAGTATGGGGTTTGGTCATCACCCTCAAGGTGTTTAATAGTGGTACTAATAACTAACCACTAACATCTGTTGTTAAAAAAATATATATATAAACATATTGGATATAAATATCATGTTTAATCAAGGTGCAAGTTGTAACATTTCATTTTCCCTAGCTTCAATAATATAGTCAAACATGCATGATGTTTTTATATAATATTATGCTTAAATTATTATGAGATTTCAACTACATAAACAATCATTTCTGAGCTCCGACCATAACGCACTCGATCTCAAAGACTTTAACACCGGAAAACTAGAATTTCAATGGCTAGGTGTCGGTGGTTCTTTGGGTGGCAGGTGGTGGTGGTCTTGTTTCTGTACATGAAATTTCTAACAACTCCGGTGACATCGCAACCACAAACTAACCTACTACTTAGAGCATGCAGCGTGTCAAACACTACTAACACAAGGAATTTCTTTAGAAATATGAACCAGACCTTTACAGAGGTCCGAAGGCAGTTGTCAAACAATAACACGTATTTCGCCACCGCTGAGCAGACTCGCAGCTCGGAATCAGTCTACGTGATGGCATGGTGCAGGAATTATATGTCAACGGGTGATTGCCTAGCATGTTATGATTATGCCACTTCAACCATACGTGCTTGTGCAGCTGCGAATGGTGCCCGAGCTATTCTTGATGGCTGCTTTCTCAGGTAAATTGATCATTTGCAGCACCGTTTAATTAACTTATTACGATTAATTTATGCATATGTAGTGCGCTTCGGGATTAAATGGTCTTCGTCTTATTTGTCCCTGCGATGGTACTCTGACACATGTCTTAATGTACTATTAGTTATACAATTACTTCCTTCATATTGGTTGTAGAATCAGTCAGTAGGCTCCAGTACATTGATGGGTTACATTTTAATTCTAGTGAAAGGGATTTACCTGAATGTGCATAAAGTTATTCTGTGCTTAAAGTTATCGATAATACGAAATTTTACCTGTATCTCAATAATTAATGTCATAATTTTATCATAATTACAAGTTATTTTAACTTCTCCAAATTTGATAAGTTTGACCCTACAAAAGTATAACTAGTATTGTCAAACTTCTGTAGATTGATAATTAACACTTGATTTAAGTACATAAGCAAGTTCCAACTACTTGAGAAAGATAGAGATTTGGATCTTGTATCTGTATGTTATCGTAATTCATAAGCAAGTTCCATGCCACTCGAAAAACCAGGATAGAAAATTTATTTATGCTTTAGCTAAGGAAAAAGAGGTAACAAAGACACAAAAAAGACTTATTACGATGTGTTTCTTTCTCCCATACAGGTATGAAATCACAAATTTTTACGACGAGGGAACACAGCCTGGGAATGTTGGCTTGTGTGGAAACCGTACTTCAATCAGACCGACACCTTTTCGAACAGCGGTGGATGGACTATTATCAAATCTTACAATTGCCACACCTCGAATCAAGAATCTATTTGCAGCCACATCAAGTAATATTGGTGGTAGCAATAGAAGTGTCTATGCAATAGCACAATGTGTTCCAACATTGGTACACAATGGCTGCAAAGATTGCTTAAGGGTGGCATATTCCAACATAAGGAATTGTTTACCTAATATTGTTGATGCAAGGGCAATTGATGCAGGGTGTTTTATGAGGTATTCAAATACACCATTTTTCAACAACAATGAAACAACTATCATTACACCCTTTCTTGGAAAAGGTAACAACTTTTAGTTAAAATAATCTGCTTAGTTAATTTTCTTCAAGAAATGAATCTATGATAGGAATGTTTATAACCTTTTGATCGATGTCTCCGGTCATATCACATGCTATATATACGTTTGTATATTAGGATCAAGCAATAAGGGAGCCATTATCGGGGGAGTTGTTGGTGGCGCCGTTGGGCTACTGAGTCTTGTTCTTGCGTTTATACTTATTTGGTGTCATCGATCAAAGAAGAAAACCAGCCGAAAAGGTAAGTCAACGTACTATCGTCATGGCTAAATAAACCCATATATGTTATATATATTGAGCACAGCACACCTTAATTATGATCTATAAGACTATATATAACCCATATCACATTAGTTTGTAATATATTTTATAGTCTAATTATTAATATAACTATTTTCTGTTTTTTATGTGTATTTGACAAGTATATGCAGACCGATGAAGGGGGATCAATGATCCCACTGTCAATTAATTGATAACCATATAATATTGTTAGCAATTAATAACACTTCAACTTAAGTGCAAATGTTTTTTTTATCTCCAATAATGGGATGTCTTAGAAATAGTGGAATCTCAAGTATATACTTTGATATGCATTCGCAAACCTGAAGCAATTTTTTTAAGTTAAATAATATTTAACCATAATTTTTTATAAAAAATCTCAATTTATTTTATTTTCTTGTATATCAAATTTATTTTTCTAGTTTTTTTGGACGTAAACTCTTAATTAATGTTTGTTCGCATTATTCTTGAGCATGATCAAATCATCTCGTGTGGACGAAGCCTTATCTTTAAATAAGATAAACTAAAATGGAAAGATCACTTATTTGTTTCGAATTTTGTCCATGCATGGACACTATCATTTTTCATCACCAAAAAAAGGAGTACTTGAATGAAGTCAAAAATAATGTTTAAATATAGTTAAGTATGGCAATTGGTGTTTCATTTCTACATGTATTGTTTTTGTTAAAGTTTTAATTATGAAAATCAAAATCAATAATATTTTAACAGTTTTCATTTTGTATACACATTTAGAGTTATAATGAGTGGTTTATGGATTCCCAAAGGAATCTGCTATAATGTGTGGAAACCCTTGAATGAGTGTGTTGTATTCATCTCATATAAATAGATTACATAATTACAATGGAGACCCTTACACTATACATTATTTAACACACCCCCCTCAGTCGCAGCTGGAGGAGGACTAATGCTAAGACTGGACTTAAATTGTAAAAACAGCTGTGTAGGAAGACCTTTAGTAAATATATCTGCTAACTGATGAGATGAGGGCACATGCGACACACGCACTTGCCCCAAAGCAACACGTTCTCTTACAAAGTGTAAGTCAAGTTCCACATGTTTGGTTCTTTGATGCTGTACTGGGTTATTAGCTAAATACATGGCACTTACATTATCACAAAAAACAACTGTGGCACGTGAAAGAGGTAGATGTAACTCAATCAAAAGATTACGAAGCCAGGCAGATTCGGCAACAACGTTAGCAATACCACGATATTCAGCTTCGGCACTTGAACGGGACACAACATGTTGGCGTTTAGAGGACCAAGACACAAGATTGTCACCTAGGAAGATGCAGAACCCAGAGGTGGACCGGCGTGTTTCAGGACAACCGGCCCAATCAGCGTCAGTATAACAGACCAAACGATTAACAGTGGATGGGCGGAGAAAAAGACCATGAGTAAGGGTACCCTTCACATAACGAAGAATGCGTTTGAGGGCATTCAGATGTGGTTGGCGAGGATCGTGCATATACAGACATACTTGCTGTACAGCATAAGCGATTTCCGGACGAGTGATCGTGAGGTACTGTAAAGCACCCGCAAGACTTCGATAGAGAGTCGGATCATCGACTGGTTTGCCAGAGGAGGATAGTTTTGACTTTGTCTCAGCCGGTGAAGAGCAAGGATGACAAGTGTCCATGCCAGCACGAGAAATGATTTCTTGGGCAAAAACTGTCTGAGACAGGAAAAGGCCCGAAGAGGAGCGTATAGCGGAGACCCCTAGAAAGAAGGAGAGAGCGCCAAGGTCAGTCATTTTGAACTCAGACGAAAGACGAGAGATGACATGATTAACCAGAGATTGGGAGGAAGCTGTCAGAATGATATCGTCTACATACAATAGAAGGTAGATTGTATCACGACCATGATGATAAACAAAGAGAGAACTGTCAGATTTACCAGAATGGAAGCCGAGAGAAGAGATGAAGACAGCGAATCGATGAAACCAGGCGCGGGGAGCCTGTTTGAGACCATACAGGGCTTTTCGAAGGCGACAGACATACTGTGGGAAGGAGGAATGAACATAACCAGGCGGTTGTTTCATATAGACTTCCTCCGATAATTCACCGTTGAGAAAGGCATTTTTAACATCAAGCTGATGAATCGGCCAGTTTAGGGAGAGAGCAATGCTTAGGACCATTCGGACAGTGACTGGTTTGACAACAGGGCTGAAAGTTTCGTCATAGTCAAATCCAGGCATTTGAGAAAAACCTTGAGCCACCAGACGACCCTTGTAACGCTCAAGGCGACCCTGACTATCGAACTTATGGCGATATAACCAACGGCACCCAACAACGTTGACTTTTGGTGGAGGAGGAACAAGATCCCACGTATGATTGGAAAGAAGGGCAGACATTTCAGCATCCATGGCTGCCTTCCAATTTGGATCACGAATTGCCTGAGCCGAGGACTTGGGAATTGGGGAAAGAGATTCAACAGCTGACAAATTCAGAATTTGGCGAGGTTTGAGACTGCCAGTACGCGATCTGGTCGTCATGGGATGGGTGGAGGTGTGAGCCGGAGGTGGTGAAGAAGAGACAGCTTCAGGTGGAATGGATTCCGAAGACCTGGGCGAAGAGTGAGGTTCGACAGACGAATGAGGTGGGTCATCGGCTGTAGGAACATCACTAGAGGGAATGAGCGGGTCACTGGAGGGAAGTTCAGTAGAAGAATTATCGGATGGAGTGGTGGATGCAATAGGATCGTTAGTCATCACAGTGGTTGTGGTGGCGTCGTGAATGAAAGCATCATACTCAGAGGGAGAGGGTGGGGCATTGAACAAGGGATACGGAAAGTGGTCTTCATCAAAGATCACATGACGTGAGATGAGAATACGGTGAGTGACTAGGTCATAGCATCGATGACCCCGATGACAAGGGGAAGGCCCGTGGTATACACAAGCAGTAGAGCGAGGGGAAAGCTTGTTTGGGGCTGTAGAAGAGAGATTTGGATAGCAGAGGCAACCAAAAACACGCAAGTGTGTAAAGACTGGGAACGTGCCATACAAGATCTCACAGGGAGTTTTGGAGTCCAGAGTGGTGGTGGGAAGAATGTTCAGGAGATGAACAGACATGTTGAGAGCTTCGACCCAGAATTGTGGTGGAAGAGAAGCTTGAAACAGAAGAGTACGGAGCACATTGTTGATTGTGCGAATGGCTCGTTCAGCTTTGCCATTTTGTTGGGACGTGTATGGACAAGAAAAGCGAACTTTAATGCCATGTTTTTGAAAAAGCTCAAGTAATTTACTATTATTGAATTCACGTCCATTATCACACTGAAAAGATTGTATATCTGTTTTAAACTGATTAACAACATAAGCGCGAAAGGTAGTAAATACTTGAAAGACATCAGATTTGACACGCAATGGAAATACCCATAAAAAATGAGAATAATCATCCAAAAACAAAATATAATATTTAAAACCACTCAAACTAGAAATAGGTGATGTCCACAAATCAGAATGAACCAGTTCAAAAATGCGTGAAGTCTTAGTTGTCGACTTTGAAAAAGACAAACGACAATGTTTACCCAATTGACAAGCATGACATGTAGGTAACATTGCTTTGGAACAAGAAATAAATTTACGAGAACGTAAAAAATTAAATGTAGAGCTGCTCGGATGACCAAGGCGACGATGCCAGACATCAGGAGAGAGGGAGACCATAGCAGTGGCAGAGGACACAGTAGGCGGAGAAGGCTCGAGGACAGGGTAGAGATCACCAGTACTGTCAGAGCGATGAAGGAGACGCCCTGTATCAAGATCCTTTATGGAGAAACCAAAAGGATCAAATTCAATAGAAACCCAGTTATCAAGAGTGAACTTACGCACAGAAATTAGATTCTTAACCATATGATCAGAAACAAGTACATTTTTCAGTGCCAATTTATTTTGTGATAATGGAAGAAATGTATCACCAATGCAAGTAACCGGAAGTAAAGCACCATTACCAACCATGATTACTTTTGACTTACCACAAGGTTTAAGAGAAAGTAGATTACCTTGGTTGAATGACATGTGGGAGCTTGCACCGGTGTCCATATAGTAGTTGTTATCCTGATTCTGTTGCGGTGGCTGAGCGGACATTGAACTGAAGAGAGCTGCCAGGTCTGTAAACTGGGGCGGAGTTGCGTTGGCAGGGGAAACTGGAGGAGGCGCAGCATAGAGAGCTGATGGAGTGTGATGTCCGGCAAGAGTTGGTGTGGAAGACACCGGCTGACGATAGTTACCTCCAAACTGAGAAGCCTGAGTTTGCTGATGTAATGCATTCTGAAGAAGCTGAAGAAGTTGATTGTTGAATGCCGGTGGGGCACTGGATTGACCTGCATCACGAGAATAACCTGTAACAGAAGTAGTGCTGTTAAAAGACCCCCCTCCCGTGTTACCCTTAGATGTAACCCGTCCCGTGTTTCTGTTTCCCCGATTATTTTTATTTTTCCCTTTGCCATTATTATTAGTGCTAGACGAGGAATAAAGGGCAGTGGTAAGGGAAGGTGAAGATTCAAGGGTAGATTCGGGTTGGTCTTCACGGGACTCATGCAGGAGTAACATATTTTTGGCTTCGAGGAAAGAGGGAAAGGGTTTGGTGTGTGTGATGACATCAATTAAGCTTTGATAGGATGATGGTAAATTCTGTAGAATTTGCAAGACAAGATCCTGATCAGTGATTTTAGTGTCAACATCAGCAAGGGAGTCAGCAATGTCTTTTAAAGTGTGACAGTAATCAGTGATAGAAAGAGCTCCCTTTTTGGTGTTTCGAAAAAGGGTTTGAAGTTGTAGGCTACGGGATAATTTATTGTTCAAGAAATGAGCATCCAAGGCTTCCCAAAGGTCGTGTGCAGTGCAGTTATCTTTTGTGATGAGATTAAGTAAATTTGGTTCACATGTAGAGTAGAACCATGATTTAATGCGAGAGTCAATGGCCTCCCAATCCTCATCATCAACACTTGTTGGTTGGGATTTCCCAGTAATATGACCCATGACTTTTGCCCCTTTACACACATCAGTAAAAATACGTCGCCATAGTTTATAGCGAGACCCATCAGTTGTTAATTTGAAGCTGAACTGAGGGTATACATTACCGATAGCAAAAACAAGTTGGGAAGCGGTTGGGTTGGTTGGTGATGGATTATTTCCAGTCATGACTAATAATAATAGTAAACACGAAAAATAAATATAATTGTAAAGAAAAAGAAAAATGGAACGTGCTCACCGAGGGTAATGCCGAAAGAGATAGGCGGACAGCAGTGGTCGAGGTCCAAGTGAAGCAAAGACGACGGCCCTAGGGTTTGTGATGCGACGAATGCCCTAGGGTGTGTGGTGCTGCGGCTGATGATGGGCAGCAGCGGTTGCTGGTCAGGCAGTGGAGGCAGCCGGCAGGAGAGGCGGCAGGTGGTTGACGCAGCAGCAAAAGGAAGGAGCAGGAAGCGGCAGCAGGCGGCGCAGGTAGCACAATAGCGACGGCAAGAATCAGATCGCAACAAAGGATGGCGGCGGCGTTGTAACAGCGGCAGGCGGTGGACTCGCAGCACAATAGCAGCGGCGCTGAGAAGAGAAATCAACAGCGGCGCAGATGTTGCAGAGAGGGAGTCGGTCCAGGAAGGCAGCGGCGGTGGACTCGCAGCACAATAGCAGGCGGCTAGGGTTTGGCAAACGGCGCCGGTGCTAGCAGGCGGCGGCGGCTGAGCGCAGGCTGCTAGGGTTAGCAGGAGACGCAAGGGAGTGCAGGAGAATGACGGTGGTTGCGGAAACGTGGACCGCCGGTAAGATGGGCGGCCGGCCGGAGGTCACAGTACCAAAGGAAAAAAAATAACCTAATACTTTAGGATTAGGGTTAGGCTTGATACCATGCTATAATGTGTGGAAACCCTTGAATGGGTGTGTTGTATTCATCTCATATAAATAGATTACATAATTACAATGGAGACCCCTACACTATACATTATTTAACAGAATCAATAGAATTGAAATGAAAATTCTATTTCATAACATGTTTGATAGCCCCTAGTGATGGAATTCACTTTCTAGAGGAGAAATTGGTATCCCTCGTAAACATGAATCGGCTTTCCAATGGGTGGTTGGGATGATCGAATCTACCTTTTGTGAAGGGCATTCATCTAGTGTGAACTGGTGAGTGTAGCGCTGACCCAGGAATAGGTTTGGCAAAAAAAACCAATCCCAGATAGAAAACCTCTAATTCGATCCGATTTGATCGGGGAATACCCGAGTTAACCGGGGAATGGGGATGGGGATAGGGATAGGGACGGAAAATCCATGATTCAAAGTAATGGGGATGGGGCGGGGATGAGGACATTTTAATCCTCGAACCCGACTAAGGTTATATTTTATGTTTTAATATAAATTATTATATAAATTTAAGGAAAAATTTTGCCAAAAAACCATCACACTACAAGTTTTTTTCGATTAAGTCTCTCATTAAAATTTTTATTTGATAAGTTCCTTAACCAATAAAAATCACGAATTTGGTGTTTTTTTCAAAAAAAAAAAAATACCGGTAACCTGATGAGCGGGTTGTAAATTGCTGACGTGTATTTTATAAATCTATGCTATTTTTCGATTATGTCCCACAACGAAATTATTTTGTCTTATAAATCCCTCAACTAAATTATTTTGTTTTATAAATCCCTCAACTAAAAAACTTCAATTAACTTTAATTATTTCAAATGAATAAAAGTATGATCCGTTCTAATTTTTAAACTTTTGACCGTATAAAATTACAACCCATGACATTTTTCTAAACGAAAATTACTACAACTATTTATCGACGTTCCAGTAATTGATGAATTCTTAACTAAAATAGCTATAGATATGTTGATTTTGATTTTTCTCGATCGGAAAAAACAACGAGCACATCCACTTTTAAGTTTTAATCGTTAATAAATAGTGTAGTTATTTGCGTTTGGAAAAACGTAATGGATTATCGTTACAAACGAAGCAATTTGTAATCCATTCCGTTTTCCCAAACGGAAATGGTTACAACTATTTATTATTATTGGAAGATGAAATCGGGAAAAAAATCATTGCTTTTAAAAGTTTGAATAAAATAAATAAATAAATAAATAATGATTCGTCTTCTTATATTGAAAAGTTCAAAATCAAAAGATTTCATATAATAATATTAAATAAATAATGATATATCATTGTAATATAAAGATAAATAAATATCCAAAGTACATATAAAAAAATAATTTTAAATCTTAAGAAAAATATAAAATCGTAAATATATAGTTTTATTATAATTAAAAGATGATCAATAAAAATAACTTAATCGAAAAAAACTTATACTTTTGTGGTTTTTTACAAAATAGGTTTAAGTATGTTAACCTGCTATAGCAGGTTGATGGGTAAATTTTAAAAGGTTTATGCAGTTTGGGGACTTATCAGATAAAGAAAATAAAACGGAGACTCAATCGAAAATTTTTTATACTTTTATGGTTTTTTGCATAATTTTCCCTATAATAAACTTTACAATGTGAATTATTCATTACATTTTATATAATACATTAAATACCAATGTATATATGACTTTCCTATAGTTTAAAGAACTATTGTTTTATTTTTTTTATTGGGTTTATAAATCTTTTGCATACATTTTTTTGTTTTAGTTTTATTATAAATTATAACATATAAATGTAAATAACTCAAATATATTTGAATTAATTTGCTTTAAAGTTTATTTACATATCTTTTTCAACTAAATTACTATTTATAGTTTAAACTTAATAACTTTTTAGAATGTTGAAAAACCGATTCCCCGACGAGGATCCCAACACACATATACACTTCTCAAATTTGTATGCAAGGAAAAGAACTCAATTTCAAAAGAAAGCTTATATATACTCTTTCTATTTTTAGCAAGTTCCGAACCCCATAATCCGATTCCGCATTTTCAGTATTAATATCAATTTAATCTATTTAACATCCTTATCTCATAATCATTATCATTAATAATCTACTAAAATAACAATATGGTGTCATGTATGACTCAATCCCGACACATAATCCACTAATCGGATTCTAGTATCTAGCAGTTCAATACAAACTTATTGTTATCAGTCATTTCAGTAAGAGTTCAATGTATATTATAAATTAAAATTTTTATTTTACCAAATTATACAACAAAATAATATTTTAAATACTTGTTATGCATGATTTAATAATCTAGTAACTTAATAAAATATGATGTGATGATGGGTATGTATACAATATTTTGTGTTTTCAATAACTTATTTCTCTAGATTTGTTTTATAACTTTTTTATGGATTTCTTTTGAATTTTGTAGATAATTAATTAAAGGAATATTACATTACATATTACAACTATAATAATCAAATATGATATGCAACACATATTCAATGTGTGACCATTGTTAATTTAATAAATAAAAATCATAAAATAATGAAAAAAACTAATAAATATAAAAAATACTGATAATACAAATATGAAATTTTAACGTATAATTTTTTTCATGTAATTTTGATTAAAAGAGTTAATAAAATAACAATTATTAAGATTATCATGATTTTTGGTTATAAAAGCATTGTTTGCAATTTTAAAAGGCTAATAGTGTCATTTTTAATAAATTAATGGATAGTCATTAATGGGGACAAGGACCATTGAAGTCTAAAGTTTAGATTTTAGGGACTATTAGTGCATTAAAATTCTTTTAAGGATGAAAATCATAACTTCAAACAAACCACAAGACTAATTATATAATTACTCACCTTAAAAAAGGAGAAACTGATTTGTTTCATGGGATATTGGACTATGATCCTTTGTAAACTTTGTAATTGTTAACTGTTGAATTCAATCCAAATTTGCGTTGGAGATTTACAAAGAAGGTAATATAAAATATAAATTTTGATAATAAATGTATTGTAAATTTTTTTGACCGAGAAATGACATGAAATTAAATTTTAGTCCAAGAAAAATGATAAAATGTTATTTTTTTAAGGGATAATTGCACAAAAAACCAATAACTTGTCAGTTTTTTGTGATTAAAACCTCAAACCATTATTCGTTGCATAGAAAACCCTAAACTAACTAAAAATCAGTAAATCAAAGTGTTATCAATGGGTAATCGGTTGAAATCGGTTATTAATCCTACGTGGACCGGTAAATAACCTACGTGGAATAAAATTTAGTTGTTGAAACCGGTTGCCAAGTATTATACATCATTTAAACCCCTAATGATAATTTTTAATTGTAATTTTTAAACGAGATTACATCATCAACGATAGTTTAAATGATGTGTAATACTTGGCAACCGGTTTCAACGATTAAAGTTTATTCCACGTAGGTTATTTACCGGTCCACGTAGGATTAATGACCGATTTCAACCGGCTACCCATTGATAAAACCTTGATTTCAAAATTTTTAGTTAGTTCGGGGTTTTTATGCAACGAAAAATGGTTTGGGGTTTTAATTCCAAAAATCTACGAAGTTTTGGGTTTTTTGCGCAATTATCCCTTTTTTTAATCAAAAAAGGGACCATGAAATTAAAATTTTACCTTCTTAATTGGTCATCAATATACTTTTTTATCAAATTTGAATTTTATGTCATATTTCTTGGCCTAAAAAAATTCACATTACGTTTATTATTAATTTTTTTATTTTATATTACCTTTCATGGTAATTTTTCCTTTTGTATATGCATAATGAACCTTATAAGATGTGGCTTGAACCTTTAGAGTTGAGACGACACCCTTAAACATTTGTAAATATACTATTAAGACGTGTTTGGTATAAAGAAATAGACCAAGATCGATAAATGAAGTTAATTCCTTTTCTATTGTTTGTTTAATGCGAAGAATCAAAGTTGTAGATTTTTAATAAAAAAGAATTGAATACAAAGAATGACAAACTTTTCATTTACTAGTTAGCTCGTATGGGCCAAGTGATCAACTACAAGATCCAGTGAAGTATAGTTACAGTCATCTAAAGAAGGCAACAAAGAACTTCTGTGACGATTATAGACTTGGAGAAGGAGGATTTGGAGAAGTGTATAAGGTTCGGTTTCAATAATTCTGAAAAATTTAAGTTTTTGGATTATGTTAAAAGATTGGAATGAAATTAATATTGTCTTTCATTCGTTGACTTTGATCCTATGTCAATTAGGGAGTGATAAACAATGGACATATGGTAGCCGTGAAGAAGTTAAGCATGGAGTCTAGTAATGTAAAAGAAAACTTCGATAGTGAAGTACGCATCATCAGTAATGTCCATCATCGAAACCTTATACGCCTTCTTGGATGTTGTAGCGATGGACCAGAGTTACTTCTGGTCCTTGAGTACATGGAAAATGGAAGTCTTGTAAACTTCTTATTCGGTAATTGTCCTTTCACGCAATCAAGTTTTAATTTTTAATGTTAATTAATCTTTTATGTGATATAAGATGATACGTTATATCGATTTTTATAAAACTCAGGTGAAAAGAAGGGAAACCTTAACTGGAAACAACGTCGTGACATTATTTTTGGTACAGCAAGGGGTCTTGCATATCTACATGAACAATATCATGTGACGATCATTCATAGGGATATAAATCCGAACAACATTTTATTAGACTACGATTTTCAGCCCAAAATTGCAGATTTTGGACTCGCAAGGCTTTTACCTGAGGATCAAACACATATTAGCACTAGATTTGCCGGAACTTTGTAAGTTAAGATGTAAAATTTATAATGTTTATGAATCTCGATTGCATTAGCCGAAAACGAAAAACCCCTAAATCTTTTAGTAAAAGTGATCATTTTTTGGGTTTACATTCATTTTAATTTACCATTATTTGAAGTAATTAGCTCTCAATGCAGTGGCTATACAGCACCAGAATATGCAATCCATGGACAGTTGTCTGAGAAAGCCGACACTTATAGCTTTGGCATCGTGGTACTTGAAATCATCAGCGGCAAGAGGTGTACCGATGTCTTGGATGTGACAATACCAGATCAACGCCTCCTTGAACATGTATGTATAGTAAATAAATTGCACTAAATCAATTAATCTTTTGATAAACTTGATAAATTTAAAAGTTATGTATATATAGGCTTGGAATACGTACGAGAATCAGATGCCATTAAAACTTGTAGACGAAACACTTGACCCGAGCGAATATACAGAAGATGAGATGAAAAAAATTATAGAAATCGCATTGATGTGCACTCAGTCACCAGTTTCTGAAAGGCCAACAATGTCTGAGGTGTTGTTGCTTCTAAATGATCGATCAGGAGAGCAAAAGCCGCCGCGTAGATTGCATTTTAATGTGCCAAATGTAAATGTTTTCATTGATGAGCCTACAAATGTTGCTTTAAGCGTCACTAACGCAGTTGCCTCGATGACAGAATTGACAGGTCGTTAATAAAATGTAGTAATTGTAACAAGTTATTTCGGTTTTATTTGTTCTATTATAATGGTATTTTTAACGTTTTCTACATGTAATGAACTCATTTTCTTGTTACACAATAATATAGTGTATTATGATTAAAAAAAAACATTTCATTGCCACGTGTCATTCTGTCAATGCATTACTTATTTCATTTTCTCGCACATTTTCTATTTAGAACCAATAAATAATAAATTTAATTAAGTAACAAATATATCAATAATCTTTTATCTTTTTTTCCTAATATATTTTCTTAAATTAATTACTTCAATTCGATATTAAAATCAATTAAACTAATAGATTACCAATAACTAAAACACATATTTTGTCTTTAAATTTGAAACATGCATATTATAATTATATTTATTATGTATAATTAATATCTCATAACCAATATTTATTTACAAATACAACATAAAACTTTTTAATTAAATCATATTAAGTATAAATTGTTGACAAATTAGATACATTTTTTCGTTCTTATATTTCATTTGTTTTTCAATAATATATATTCTACAAAATTATCGATTTTTAAAATTTATACTATTCATAAATATTAAAATATACTTTTATTCTTAAAATTTTCTATTATTATTATTTATTAGTATCAATTTAAAATGGGTTAATTGCGTCAAAAGATAACCTACTGTCACATTTTTTTCAATTTGGGTAACATACTAATTTTTTTCTAA
Organism: Centrapalus pauciflorus; assembly: GCA_020465985.1. Lineage (NCBI taxonomy): Eukaryota > Viridiplantae > Streptophyta > Magnoliopsida > Asterales > Asteraceae > Centrapalus > Centrapalus pauciflorus. Next base: position 30,538 of record JAANYP010000579.1, read on the forward strand.
TCAATGTAACATACTTTCCAAATCAAGCCAATCAAGGTAACTATATCAGATTGAAAGAAAAAAATGACTGACGTGACAATTTCTTTGTCCAGTTAACATTTTTCTTACAGAAACGGCAGTTTATTTGTTATATGGCGTGCACTATTTTGTGCAATTTTGTGAAGACCACCCCTTGCGGGGCAGTTCTCACGAGTCTAGGTCCCACATCATGCAATACGATATCAATCAAACTAAGATAGAGTAATTAATTGCGGAATATTAAATTACAGGTACAAAATATTAGGATTAAGTTTAATACAGATTACCGATTTTAAATTAAACTTATAAAGGGCACAAGTCTAATCTAATTCATATCATCATATAATCAAGATAAATCTACCCAGACCATCATATTATCATCATCCAATTAGTACCAAAAGGGTTGCTGAGTAGAGGTCTATGAAACTTCTGTCTTGATCTTTGTAAGACCTAAGAACTAGGTCCGGCAGGTGACTTTCCTTTATCTTTTCCTGTAAAAATGTTAATGTAGCAACCGTAAGCAATGCTTAGTGAGTAAATAGATTTTCAAATTAACATGCAACGTCAAGCGGATCATCATAAGTCTAGCGTGATATGTCAAGGCTGCCGCTACAGCCACTCATGATTGAGACATAGAAGTCATAGAGTCGGATGATGCTCAGGCCACGCTCACGCTTAAATCGTGGGGATCAGCCACATACTGGGCTAGCTACCAGTAAATCAACGTGGCGAACATCGGAGGTCATTACCAAGTTCAGTAGAACTGGTGAAACAGCCAGGTCTTAAACAATAGACCAATAATCAAGGCTAATCAAGCTGAATCAACACTACTAGAAAAACTGCAAAGGGCAACGACTTTTTAGCAACGACGCACGTTTCGTTGCTAATATCTTCAATTAGCAACGAAATCAGCAACGGAATAGCAACGAAATTTAAAAAACTTATTATAATTTGTTAGCAACGAATTTTCATTGCTAAATTCGTCACTAGTTAGTAAAAATAGGAGGGAAAAATTCCCGCTAGTATTTTGCAACTAAATTTTCAACAAAAGTCGTTGCTAATTTGATTTAGCATCGACTGTTTTAACCACGCCTTACTTTCGTTGCTAATTTCGTTGCAAATGCCGTTTAGCAACGAAATTCAGTCTTTTAGCAACGAAAAATGATCGTTGCTATATGTAGTTTTTCTAGTAGTGCAATATGTCAAATATATGCAATGATGAAGCATACGTATTCAAAGTCATGATAGCAATAGTCTCAAAGTAGTATCAGAAATGAACTATAAATGCAATAACATATGAAATGATGATCGAATAGCTATCATGATCTACTGGGCAACACCCAACCATGGTGTGCACAGGTCACAATCCAGCTGATAATTTGAATGTCAAATTAATCTAGCATCAACAATATGTCTCAACCGGAAATTCAAGCATGTTAAATCTGAATATCTATAACTCACAGATCTGGGTCTTTATCAAACAGATGTGAAATCTGCCACCTGAGTTATCTCAGGATTTTGTCTTTGTCAATCTGTTCTCTGTCAATTCAAGTCTTTGACCCGCTTTTAAATCTTTAAATCTTTGTATCTATGTTCAGAATTTCACTGGATCTGTCCAGAATTATCGTGTCAATATCATATCAATCTTTTGTCAATATCAACGTTTTTTATCTTTAAAATCTTCATTTTATCTGATTCTGATAACTTGTTTATTCATAAATCATCTTTCATTAATATTCTTTGTTTCATAAATTCACAAAGGTCAATATATATATATATATATATATATATATATATATATATATATATATATATATATATATATATATATATATATATTAATATATATACTCATTTGGCTAATTATCTTGTTAATTTATGTGTTGTCCAAGTGTTTTATTCAATATATTCGAATTTAAGGAGTGGGGTTCGAATTTATGTAATAAATTCGAACTTGCATCATTAAATTCGAACATGTATGCTTCAAATATAGGGTTAAATTCGAATGAATAGCTAGATTTGAATCCATCATTTCGAATATATATGTTAAATTCGAACTAAATGTTAATTTCGAATATATTAACAAATTTGAATGAATTAAATTCGAAAATGCAATTAAATTCGAATGTGAGTCAAAATTGAATTCCTATTTCGAATATATGTACAAAGTCGAAGCCCATTTTCGAATTTAATGATCAAATTCGAAATTCCATTCGAATTTATGGATCAAATTCGAACATATACTCGAATTTAGCCAAAAATCGAGTTTGTTCTATGTATTTTTGAGTTTGTTCTTGGCATTTCGAGTTTGTTCATATTTTATAGCTTTAAATCATTCATTTCTAAGTCTAAATCATAAATATGTTAAGTAATAAACCTAAGTTTGATTATATTATACATAATCTAGTTAAAACTTAGCTAAATTAACTTTAATCACATAAAATAGTCATATTCTAATTTATTCTCAAAAACCGAAAATATAGAAACTTAAGAAATCGATTCTTACCTCAAATTTCATTGTAGATTGTCGTTGTTTATCACTTCTTGTAACTTTCCTTTGATTAATACTCCAAGTTGTTTGCAAATTAGGGTAAAGATTGATGAATTTTGTGAGAAATCTAGAGAGAGAGTAGAGAGAGTAAAAGTGATTAAATGAACTATAAATCTCGTTTATATACTTCATCTAGTTATATTTGCTACTTAACCCACTATTACTTTTGTATATTATATCTCTTTTATTTAATTATCTTTAATAATTTATTAAATCATTAATCATAATATTTATATAATTTAATTAAATATTTCATAACTTAATTAAATTATAATTCAAATAATGTAATGATATTACATTATCGGTTCAAAACACTGAATTTACGACTGGGTCAAAAGATAGGTTGTTACAGAATGGGCTCCACCACGCACAAACTTCGTCCCCGAAGTTAGCTATGTTCGAACAGACTAGGATAATTAGCTTTCATAACATCTTCAGATTCCCTTGTGGTGTTTTCACTGAACGAGCACCATCTGTGTATCTTTGTTTCTAAGCTTCTTGGTCTTCGAGTCCAGAATACGTTCGGGCTCTTCAATCACTCGAAGCTTTTCATCAACTTGCAAGTTAACATGTGGTATTTTAATTTCTCTTTCGTCTGCTAAGCTCTTTCTCAGATGACTGACATGGAATACATGATGTATTCCAGATAAGTCCGCTGGTAGTTCAAGATGATAAGATTGATTTCCTATCTTTTCCACAATCTTGAACGGACCGATGAATCTCGGAGCTAACTTGTTTCTCTTTATGAATCTCACCACATTCTTCATTGGGGACACTTTCAACATCACCCAATCGTTAACCGCAAAGCTTATTGATCTGTGTCGATTATCATAATATGACTTCTGCCTGCTTTGAGCTTCTAAGATATTTCTTCTAACAAGTTGAATCTTCTCGTGAGTCAACTGTAGAAGGGCAGGACCCGCTATCGGTGATTCACCTGTTTCACGCCAACAGGTAGGAGTTCTGCACTTTCTTCCATATAAAGCTTCAAAAGGAGCCATCTTGATCGTAGAATGATAACTGTTATTATACGAGAATTCAACCAGAGGCAAGTGGTCATCCCAGTTACCACCCAGATCAAGATTGCAGGCACGAAGCATATCTTCAAGAGTAAGGATAGTACGCTCACTCTGGCCATCTGCATTAGGATGACAAGCAGTACTCATAGAGATCCGAGTACCCATCCCGTCTTGTAGAGCTTGCCAGAATCTAGATGTGAAACGACTATCACGATCAGATACGATAGACTTTGGCACACCGTGACGAGAAATTATTTCGGTGATGTATAGTTGTGCCAATCTATCGAGAGAGTATGTTTCTTTCATCGGTATGAAGTGTGTTGACTTCGTTAATCGGTCCACGACTACCCAGATGGAGTCGTGCTGTCTCTTGGTTTTTGGCAACTTCGTGATGAAATCCATTGTTATATGCTCCCACTTCCATTCAGGAACTGGCAGTGGTTGCATATCCCCAAAGGGTTTCTGATGTTCTGCCTTAACCATTTGACATATTCTGCAGCTTTCAACATAATCGATGTCTTTCTTCATTCCTGGCCACCAGTAGTCAGCTTTCAGATCAAAATACATCTTTGAGCTGCCAGGATGAACAGATAACTTGGACTGATGGGCTTCAGATAGAAGAGTGTTGCGGATTGAACCATATTTAGGAATCCAGATTCGGTTTCCCTTGAGACAATGAAGTCCCAAATGATTCATAGATAGAAACTGAAGTTGCCCTTTAAGATTTTCAGAACCGATATTCTCTTCTTTCAGGGCTTCAACTTGAGCAGATCTAATATCTTCAATAAGATCGGAAGAGAATACGACAGGAGTCAGGGCATAGCAACACTTTTCCGGATATACTTTCCTACTCAAAGCATCCGCGACGACATTAGCTTTGCCGGGATGATATAGGATCTCGCAATCATAGTCCTTGATAAGCTCCAAGGACCTACGCTGTTTCATATTTAGATCCTTTTGAGTAAAGAGATGTTTGAGACTCTTATGATCGGTGTAAAGCTGACACCGAGTCCCATAAAGATAGTGACACCAAATTTTCAAAGCAAAGGTAACGGCAGCCAACTCAAGATCATGAGTCGGTGCAGTTTTCTCGTAGTCTTTCAATTGCCTAGAAGCGTAGGCAATTACTTTTCCCCTTTGCATCAGAACACATCCTAAGCAAGTACCAGATGCGTCGCTGTAAACGACAAAATCATCGTTGCCCTCTGGTAAAGCTAGGATCAGCGCTTGAATCAGTTTCTGTTTCAACGTTTCAAATGCTTCTTGCTGTTTATCTGCCAATACGAAAGGTGTATTCTTTCATGTTAGCATCGTAAGTGGCACAGCAATCTTTGAGAAGTCCTTTATGAATCGCCGATAATAGCCGGCCAATCCAAGAAAACTTCTTATTTCGGAGGCATTGCGAGGTGTTTGCCATTTCTGAACAGACTCGACTTTAGAAGGATCAACTGAGATTCCTTCGCCAGATATAACATGGCCAAGGAATTGAATCTATAAAGAGATCAAGGAAGAAATTTCAAATTTTGTTTGATACAAAGAACGCTTAGGAATAACTCAAGACAATAAAGTTGTACCTGTCTGAGCCAAAATTCACACTTAGAGAATTTTGCGTAGAGTCTTTCTTTTCTCAGTAACTCTAGCAATTGTCGCAGATGATTATTATGATCAGCCTCCGTTTTGGAGTAAATCAGAATATCGTCTATGAATACGATAACTGACTTATCCAACATCGGTCTGCACACGCGATTCATGAGATCCATGAACGCCGCTGATGCATTTGTTAAACCGAACGGCATCACGAGAAATTCGTAATGACCGTATCTTGTTCGGAAAGCTGTCTTCGGAATTTCCTCATCTTTTACCTTCAATTGATGATACCCAGAACGAAGATCAATCTTGGAGAAATAACTTGCTCCTTGTAGCTGATTGAATAAATCATCAATTCTGGGCAAAGGATACTTATTCTTAATAATGACTTTGTTCAACTCGCGGTAATCAATGTGTTAGGCACAAAAAGGCCTCAGTCAAACCTGTTCTGCATCTGAGGGGGAGATTCTTGATCAAACCTGTTGATGCTTTTGAAGGTTAAATTTAAGGCCTGTTATATGCCTTATTGAAACCTGAAAATGATTTGCAATATCAGCCCAAAGCTGTTCTATGTGTTTCATGTGTTGCAACAAAGGCAGTTTTGCCCAAGCTGTTCAATCTGCTGAACAGGCTGGACATAAACTGTCTACGCTGCTCTAAGCAGCTTGGGCAGTTTACAAGTGTTCAGTTCTTTGTGAACAGAACCTGTTCTTTGTGAACAGGCTAAACACTTTATGGAATATGTTTCCAAGTCCTCATGTATTGTTTTTGACTACAAGATCAGTTTACAAAGTCGAAGACAAAGTGGAAAACAGAACTGCTCAGCCTGCCCACGCTGTTCTGTCACACGAAGACAAAAGGATATTTGAAAAAGGGTGACAGACCTTTTCTTATATCAAAATAGGCATTAACAAAGGAAGAAAGACGCAAAGTTGACATTCCTTATTTAGTTAAAGCTAATGCAACAGTAGACAAAAAGAAAAGACAAAAGTTCTGCACACATTAAGACAAGTCTGCTTTTCAAAATGTGCAGAAAAGTTTATGTTGTCTTTTCAACAAGACTTTCTCTTTTCCCTTTCGTCCAATGAAGAAGCTTCTCTTAGATCCTCTGAGAGAGTATAAAAGGAAACTTCCAAGGATTGAAAGGATAAGCCGAAAAAGCTAAGTGCTGAAGCCAAGAGTGAACGTGCATTCAAGTGTGTCTTTCATGCATGCAAGTCTGCTTGAATAAAACAGTGCTTGGTGTCTAAGCTGTTCTTATTCAAGCTGTTTCCTTGAGTCTTGTACACATAGTGAGTAATTCTTAGTGAGTGTATTTAAGTGTGTCTTAGATTAGTTAACATACTGTTGTATCTGTCATCTCAGCTTGAACCTTTCCGCATTCAAGCCTGTTTGTAATTAACTTCTGTTGATAATACGTACAAACATTGAGAAAAGAGTGTGTAGTTTTTAAATAGTTGCATTCACCCCCCCTCTACAGCTTAAGGCTATACACTTAGGAAACCTTTCGGGACCTACAACTGGTATCAGAGCAGTTTAGAGTGTGTGTCATTCTAGATCTCTCATTCTCCCAAAGTTTTCATGGACAACAGTGCTGCAAGTTCCTCATACTATGACAATGGCTCAATGGGCAAACCTCCAAAATTCAATCATCAGAACTTCTCTGGTTGGAAGTGCAGAATGATGCTCTACTTAGAGAATCTGGATGTGCAACTACCAGAGATTGTAATGGAGGGTCCCTATGTGCCAACCTCTGTTACAACCATAACTCCTGCTGTTGAAGGAGCTGCTCCTGAAATCAGAACATTTAAGAAAGCAAAGGCTCAATGGTCTGATGAAGACAAAAGATTGGTGGCTCTTGATGCAAAGGCTAGAAATAACCTGGTCATCTCTCTGCCTGATGATGTGTTCAAACAGGTTGAGAAGATGAAGACTGCAAAGGAGATGTGGGATACTTTGTGTACCGTCTTTGATGGACCCACAATCACACTAGACAACAAGATTAATAATCTTGTTAAACAGTACGAACTCTTCTTTGCAAAACCAAAGGAGACTCTCACTGAAACCTACATCAGGTTTACTGCTCTTGTAAATGATCTCAAAGCTGTTGGGATCACCAAGGACAGCCTGACTTTGGTAAACAAATTCTTAGACATCCGGCCTGAAGAATGGAATTATTTTTCTACAATCTTAAGAAATTCAGGTACCATCAGAAGCATGGATCTTGTTAACCTGTATGGATCCTTACTGAATGATGAGCAGTCAAGGCAACAGAAGTGAAATACCTTGGAAATATCTAAGAAAGGTGCAGCCTTTGTGGCCAGTGTAAGACAACCTGTAAGTCAAGTGAGTGATGTGTTCACTCAACCTGATCAATAGGCTGATGATAAGGAGGAAATATCTGATGAGGAAGACAATGCAGATCTTGCTGAACTGGATGATGAGCAAATGATAGCCATGCTTGTCAAAAGGTTCAACAAGAAGAGGTTTGGAAGAAACATGCTGCAGGGAAGCTCAAATGCTGTTAAAAAGAAGGCATTTGATAAGACCAAAGCTGAGTGCTTCAAATGTGGCAAACCTGGCCACATAGCTGCTGACTGTGTGTCAAAAGCTGTTGGTCAGTCATCCAAACCACACAAGACAAACAGGGATGATGGCTATAGGGTTAAGTACCTTATGGCCATGGCTAAGCTGAGGAAGTTGGAAAACTCAGTGGTTTCCAACCGGCAAAAGGGACTCATGGCAGAGACTTGTGACTGGGAGGAGTCTGATTCATCATCTGTCAGGATCTATAACTTATGAAAATTATGAATAACCAAGATTAACTGATTTGAATTTATCAGAGTATAAATCAATAATCTTGCTTTGAATCAAAGTTTAATTAAGAAGTTTGCGGAATAACACTTAATTATTTTGACAAAAACTTTCAGAATCAATAATAGCATAAAACATAAGAAGTAATCAAGACTGTTTGTATTGCTGAATTCACTGATTACAATCACCTCTAATCTGTTTTGATTAGACGAAGAACACAAACTGTTCTTAGGGTTTTACAACCTTAGAGGCTTAAGAAAACTTGAACAATAAAGCAATTACAGACTTAAAATATGCAGAAAACTCTTATTCTATGCGTATATCTTCTATACAATCTTCTGTCTATTTATATTGCTTTATGGACGTGTTTCCTTGAAGGACTATGACTTCTCTGATAGTAGATATGCTGGAATCTTCTTGTAGATATCTTCCCTGAAAATCAGCACATTCTGTTTATGAAACTGTTGAGCAGCTTGAATGACTTGGCAGCATGAACTGAGCAGCTTGAGTTATTTTGCTCTGGCAGCTTGAACTTTTATACTGGCAGCTCGAGTTTCTTCAACTAGCAGCATGAACTTTGTACTTACACAGAAATTCTACTAACAGTATGAGAAGTCTAACTAACAGCTTGAGTATACTTAAACTATTTCCCAACATCATCTGATGAAGAAGACAATCACTGTCTGATGGCCAACACTGATGTCCCATCAACAAGCAACTTCAAACAGGATCTAGCTGAAGCTGAAGCTTTTAGCAGCTTGGAGAATTGGAACCCTACAATGATGTATAAGGAAAAACAACCATCCCAGGTTTGGTACTTGGACAGTGGCTGCTCAGGGCACATGACAGGTTGTAAGGACCTGCTGAGTGATCTCAGGCCTGAAAAAGGGCCAAAAGTCACATTCGGTGACAATGTACAGGGATCCACTGAGGGAT
>JAANYP010000579.1:44321-106879 GCA_020465985.1 Centrapalus pauciflorus
ATACTTATCTTTAGTTAAATATGATAAAATAGCTTTAAATTTCATAAAGTTTAATAGATTCGAAATACCGAATATATATATAAAACGTAAAATTATAAAATCTTACCTCAATTCGTATGATCTCACGCAGGAATTTGGTATAATCGCGTAGTATTCGCCGAGATCTTCCTAACGGTATATTTATCTTGATAATCGGATAGTCGGTTTAGGAGAAATTCTAGAGAGAAGTTAGAGAGAGAAACTAGAGAGAGAAACTAGAGAGAGTTTTAGAGAGAGAGAGTTAGAGAGAGAGACAAATCTGAATTCTGAGTTTAAATTTCTCGTTTATATACGTCGTCTAGTTATATTTGCTAGCTAACTCACTTTCATTGTTGTATATTATATCTCTTTTATTTTATTTTCTTTAATAATTAAATAAATTCATAGATTAAATATTTATATAATTTAATTTAATATTTCATTATTAATTAAATTATAATTCAAATAATTTAACATTATTGCATTATCAGTTCAAAATGTTACTGAGTTTACGACTAGATAAAAATTAGGTTGTTACAGAATGGGCTCCACCACGCACAAACTTCGTCCCCGAAGTTAGCTAGATTTGAACAGACCGGGATATGTAGCTTTCATAACATCTCTCAATTCCCAAGACTGATGCGAACCTTTGTGGTGTTTCCACTGGACGAGCACCATCTGTATCTCTTTATTCCGAAGCTTTTTGGTCTTCGAGTCCAGAATACGTTCTGGCTCTTCAACCATGCGAAGCTTCTTATCAATCTGCAGGTTAACATGTGGTATCTGAACTTCCCTTTCGTCAGCTAAACTCTTTCTTAGATGACTAACATGGAATACAGGATGTATTCCAGCTAAGTCTGCTGGTAGATCAAGACGGTAAGACTGATTCCCAATCTTTTCAACGATCTTGAACGGACCAATAAATCTCGGAGCTAGCTTGTTTCTTTTAATGAACCGCACCCCATTCTTCATTGGGGATACTTTTAACATCACCCAATCGTTAACCGCAAAACTTATTGATCTGTGTCGGTTGTCATAATACGACTTCTGCCTGCTTTGAGCTTCAAGTATATTCCTTCTAACAAGCTGAATCTTTTCATGAGTCAACTGTAGAAGGGCAGGTCCTGCTATTGGCGATTCGCCGGTTTCGCGCCAACAGGTAGGAGTTCTGCACTTTCTTCCGTACAAAGCTTCAAAAGGAGCCATCTTGATTGTAGAATGATAACTGTTATTATAGGAAAATTCGACCAACGTCAAGTGGTCATCCCAGTTACCACCTAAATCAAGAATGCAGGCACGAAGCATATCTTCAAGAGTTAAGATAGTACGCTCACTCTGGCCATCTGCATTTGGATGATAAGCAGTACTCATAGAAATCCGAGTACCCATCCCTTCTTGTAATGCTTGCCAGAATCTGGACGTGAAACGACTATCACGATCTGATACGATAGACTTTGGCACACCGTGTCGTGAAATAATTTTCAGTGATGTACAGCTGCGCCAATCTATCGAGAGAATAAGTTTCTTTTATCGGAATAAAATGTGCTGATTTCGTTAATCGATCCACGACTACCCAGATGGAGTCGTGTTGTCTCTTGGTCCTTGGCAGTTTTGTGACAAAGTCCATGGTTATATGCTCCCACTTCCATTCAGGAACTGGCAGTGGTTGCATATCTCCAAAGGGCTTTTGATGTTCCGCCTTAACCATCTGGCATACTCTACAGCTTTCAACACATTTTCCGATATCCTTCTTCATACCTGGCCACCAGTAATCGGCTTTCAGATCGAAATACATCTTTGAGCTGCCAGGATGAATAGATAACTTGGACTGATGAGCTTCGGATAGAAGGGTGCTACGGATTGAACCATACTTAGGAACCCAGATTCGGTTTCCCTTGAGACAATGAAGTCCCAAATGATTCAGAGTTAGAAATTGTAGTTGCCCTTTAAGATTTTCAGAATCAATATTCTCTTCTTTCAGCGCTTCAGTTTGAGCAACTCGAATATCTTCAATAAGATCAGAAGAGAATATAACTGGAGTTAGGGTATAACAGCACTTTTCAGGATACACTTTTCTACTCAACGCATCCGCGACAACATTTGCTTTGCCGGGATGATATAAGATCTTGCAGTCATAATCCTTGATAAGCTCCAAGGATCGACGCTGTTTCATGTTCAGATCTTTCTGAGTAAAAAGGTATTTGAGACTCTTATGATCGGTGTAGAGCTGACACCGAGTCCCATAAAGATAATGCCGCCAGATTTTTAGAGCAAAGGTGACGGCAGCCAACTCAAGATCATGAGTTGGTGCACTTTTCTCGTAATCCTTTAATTGCCTTGAAGCGTAGGCAATTACTTTTCCCCTTTGCATAAGAACACATCCTAAGCCAGTACCAGAAGCGTCGCTGTAAACAACGAAATCGTCGTTACCTTCTGGCAAGGCTAGGATCGGCGCTTGAATCAACTTTTGTTTCAGAATATCGAATGCCTCTTGCTGTTTATCGGTCCAAACGAAAGGAGTATTCTTCCGTGTTAGCATTGTAAGCGGCACAACAATCTTTGAGAAGTCTTTTATGAATCGCCGATAATAACCGGCCAATCCAAGGAAACTTCTTATCTCTGAGGCATTGCGAGGTGTTTGCCACTTCTGAACAGCCTTGACTTTTGAAGGATCAACGGAAATTCCTTCGCCAGAAACAACATGGCCAAGGAACTGGATCTATAAGAATTAAGATAGAATTTCAAATTCTGAGGTGAATCATAGAATAGTTAAGGAAACAGCTCAAGACTTATATAATAGAGATTATACCTGTCTGAGCCAAAATTCGCACTTAGAGAATTTTGCGTAGAGTCTTTCTTTTCTTAATAACTCTAGCAATTGCCGCAGATGAATAGAATGATCAGCCTCCGTTTTGGAGTAAATCAGAATATCGTCTATGAACACGATAACTGATTTATCCAACATTGGTCTGCACACACGATTCATGAGGTCCATGAATGCCGCTGGTGCATTTGTCAAGCCGAATGGCATCACGAGAAATTCGTAATGGCCGTATCTTGTACGGAAAGCTGTCTTTGGAACATCTTCTTCTCTGACTTTTAACTGATGATACCCAGATCGGAGATCTATTTTCGAGAAATAGCTGGCTCCTTGCAGCTGATCAAACAGATCATCGATTCTGGGCAGAGGATACTTATTCTTTATTGTAACCTTATTCAACTCGCGGTAGTCGATGCACATACGAAAAGTTCCGTCTTTCTTTTTAACAAACAGAACTGGTGCACCCCATGGAGAAGAACTCGGTCGGATAAACCCCTTCTCCAACAGCTCTTGCAGTTGCTTTGACATTTCCTGCATTTCTGCAGGTGCAAGTCTGTATGGAGCCTTCGCAATAGGAGCCGCACCAGGAACCAAGTCAATACTAAACTCGACTTGACGTTCCGGTGGCACTCCAGAAATGTCGTCAGGAAAAACGTCCGGGAACTCGCAGACTATCGGGATATCAGACAGAGATTTCTTTTCAGGGTTGGTTTCGGATAAAGCATAGCACAAATAAGATTCGCGACCTTTAGATAGATACTTATGTGCTTTTTCAATGGAAATGAAGCAGTGATCACCTTTTCGCTTTTCGCCTTTAATCTCTAACACTCGGCCGTCTGTAGTCTTGATTCGGATGATTCGGCGGTTGCAGACAATAGTAGCTTCATTTTTCGTTAGCCAATCCATGCCGATAATAACGTCGAACTCTTTTAACGGTATCGGGATGAGGTCGAGGTTGAATACAATGTTATTTACAAGTAGAGTGCAGTTTCGGTAAACGGAATCAGCCATAACGAAATTGTTACTGGCTGTCTCAATGTCTAGAATCACAGGAAGTTTTGATGGAGCTTTATGTAGTCTTGATGCAAAAGAAGTCGATATAAAAGAACGACTTGCGCCAGAATCAAATAGTATACGTGCCGGAATCGAATTAAGTAAAAACATACCCGTAACTACATCAGGCGTTTCTTTGGCTTCCTCGGCAGTGATTTGGAAAGCTCGTGTCCGGGCAGTTGGCGTTGCAGCAGAACTTTTTCCCGAAGAACCTCCCGCAGATGATTGAGACTGATATCGCGGCCCGCTTCTACACTGATACATGAAGTGCCCTCGTTTCCCGCACTTTGCACATCCACGTCCCTGCTGTGGACATTCCTCGCTGCTATGACCTATCATGTTGCATGAGAAGCAAGTGACATCTTCTGGATTGCACAACCCCATGTGTGACTTTCTGCATCGCCTACAGAATCGTGGTTCGTTTGTAAGGGAATACACTTGGGCTTTCGGTTGTGAATTATGCTGATAGGATTGCTGAGTCTGAGATCTATTTGGCTTAAAGAATCTGCCAAATCGCTGTTTCTTTGGAGGAGACGGGTTCATCGGATTGGTAGACGGAGCGTATAGCTGATCACCATACTCTAAGTAACCTCGCTCGATTTGTCTAGCCGCTTCAACCATTTCCAAGTAACTCTTGTATTTAATCGCGCTCATCGGATGTCTGTATCTAGGATTGAGTCCTACTCGGAACCTATTCATTTTCCTTTCCTCTGTTGCCACTTGGTATGAAGAATAACCGCATAATCGCGAAAACTCGTGCTCGTATTCGTCGACTGTCTTTGTTCCCTGAGTCAGCTGCATCAGTTGTACTTCCATTTTATCTCGCTGGTCGATCGGGCAGTACTTGGCATTAAACATTTCGAGGAATTGTTCCCATTCTAAAGTCTGAATCACCTCCTCACCGTATATGCTTCGCTGTGTCTTCCACCATGCACGAGCAGCTCCAACAAACAACGCAGATGCGTAGCTCACTTTCTTAGAATCTAAACAGTCAGAGATTCTAAAAATTTCTTCCGTATGACTGATCCAATCCATCGCCTGAATCGGATCAACTGTACCCTCAAAATTCAGGGCACCGCTTGCTTTGAAATCCTTAAACTTACAGCCTTTAGGCTGCTCGATTTGAGTTTCAGGGGTAGAGTTATCAGAATCAGATTCTTCATTCTGAACTTGTTTATCTTTTCGCTTATTTTTCTTATCATTACGTCTTTTAGTTTCAGCCTCATCTCTGGCCTGAAATTGTTCTTGCATAATCTTATTCTGTTGTTCTGAGTGTTGTGCTAGTAATTGTTGCATCATCTCAAACATTTGTTGTGGGGTCATGTTGTTTGGTATGTCACCTGATCCTGATCCTGACATCTTCTACTGAAAATTAAAATCAATTAACTATCAGTTTATAGACTTAGATCTATGTACCCTTTTCCCATCCTAATAGTCTGTACATCCTATCTCAGTTCAATCCACCTAAATGATTGATATATATGTATTGCTTCAGTTTGAGATCAAGTATACTTACGTAATACTTGATTCACTCAAACTAGTGCTCTGATACCATCCTGTGAAGACCACCCCTTACGGGGCAGTTCTCACCAGTCTAGGTCCCACATCATGCAATACGATATCAATCAAACTAAGATAGAGTAATTATAATGCGGAAAATTAAATTACAGTACAAGCTATTAAGATTTAAGTTTAATACAGATTAAGTTTTTAAATTAAACTTATAAAGGGCACAAGTCTAATCTAATTCATGTCATCATATTATCAAAAGAAATCTACCCAGATCACCACAATATCATCATCCAATTAGTACCAAAATGAGATCGTTGAGTAGAGGTCTATGATACTTCTGTCTTGATCGTGTAAGACCTAAGAACTAGGTCCGGCAGGTGACTTTCCTTTGCTTTTTCCTGTAAAATATTAAAGCAACATCTGTAAGCAAAGCTTAGTGAGTTTATAGATTTTCAATATTAACATGCGTGTCAAGCGGAGTCATAATTCTAAGCGTGATAAGTCTTGGCTGCCGCTACAGCCCTCATCATGATTGAGATATAGTATCTTAAGATCGGATGATGTTCAAACCACACTCACGCTTATATCGTGGGGATCAGCCACATACTGGGCTAGCTACCAGTAGGTCAACATGGCCGAACATCGGAGGTCATTACCAAGTTCATAAGAACTGGTGAAATAGCCGGGTCTAGAACAATAGACCATAAGGGCTAGTCAAGCTGAATAAATCTTATCAAGTCTGATTAATGAAATAAGCATAAGTCTTAGGAATCATGATAGCAACGAATCATAAAGCAAAGTCTGAAACGCTAATAAATGCAATATGAAATGATAAGCAATTAGCTATCATGATTCACTGGGCAACACCCATCCATGGTGTGCACAGGTCTCAATCCAGCTGATAAATGAATGTCAAATAATGTAACAGCATCAATATATCTCAAACGGATCTTTGCATGTTCAATTTGAATATCTATAACTCACAGTGTTGGGTCTTGGTCAAACAGATATATGAATCTGCCACCTGAGTTATCTCAGGATTTTGTCAATTCTTTTCTCTGTCAAATCAAATCTCTGACCCGCTTTAAATCTTTTAAAATCTTTGTCTAGATGTTCAGAATTTCACTGAACCTGTCCAGAATTATCATATCATATCATTATTATCATTTCTTTAGTCGTTAAGATCTTTATTTTATCTGATTCTGATAATTGCTTGTTCATATATCATCTTAAGCTTGGAACAAATCAGATTTTGAATTTAAAGGCATCAGATTCGAAACACCTACACATTTCGAGTTTAACTAACTAGATTCGAGAACATAGATCAGATTCGAATACATATCATTCGAATCTGATGACTTAGATTCGAAGCTTCTATAGAATAGATTCTAAGGGATAGATTCGAATTAGTGATATAGATTCAAGCCATCCATGCATATAGATTTGAATTTAAGACTTAGATTCGATGCACTTTCCTAGATTCGAACACATAGATTCGAACCTACATAATCTCGAATCTAGATGATTAGATTCGAACCATACACCCAATTCGAATCTAATTGAATATTTTCGAATCTAACACCATTTCGAGTCTGTTCTATGCATTTTCGAATCTGATCATAATATCCTCGAATCTGATCATATTTACAACTCTAAAACTTGGATTTCTAAGGCATAAATCACATATATAATCAATATTAAGCCTATGTTCGATTATCTTATACTTATCTTTAGTTAAATCTGATAAAATAGCTTTAAATTTCATAAAGTTTAATAGATTCGAAATACCGAATATATATATAAAACGTAAAATTATAAAATCTTACCTCAATTCGTATGATCTCACGCAGGAATTTGGTATAATCGCGTAGTATTCGCCGAGATCTTCCTAACGATATATTTATCTTGATAATCGGATAGTCGGTTTAGGAGAAATTTTAGAGAGAAGTTAGAGAGAGAAACTAGAGAGAGTTTTAGAGAGAGAGAGTTAGAGAGAGAGACAAATCTGAATTCTGAGTTTAAATTTCTCGTTTATATACGTCGTCTAGTTATATTTGCTAGCTAACTCACTTTCATTGTTGTATATTATATCTCTTTTATTTTATTTTCTTTAATAATTAAATAAATTCATAGATTAAATATTTATATAATTTAATTTAATATTTCATTATTAATTAAATTATAATTCAAATAATTTAACATTATTGCATTATCAGTTCAAAATGTTACTGAGTTTACGACTAGATAAAAATTAGGTTGTTACACTTCTTTTCATTACAATCTCTGATGAAGTGAAATCTGATTTCTATATGCTTGGTTTTTGGGAATTTCACTGGGTTTTGCACAATGCTAATGGCACTTGAATTGTCAATATAAATAGGAGTGGATAAGAAATTCATACCATAGTCTCTTAGCTGATTTTGAATCCACATTACCTGGGAGCAGCAGCTTGCAGCTGCTACGTATTCTGCTTCAGTGGATGATGTGGAGACAGTTGTTTGTTTCTTGCATTGCCAAGAGACCAGTCTTGCTCCTAAGTATTGACATCCACCAGTTGTGGATTTTCTGTCAATGTTGCAACCACCATAGTCACTGTCAGAATATGCAGTTAGTTCAAAAGGAGAGTCTTTGGGATACCAGAGGCCTAAATGTGGTTGGCCTTTAAGGTATCTGAAAATTCTCTTAACAGCAACCAAGTGAGAATCCTTTGGTGAACATTGAAACCTGGCACACACACAGACAGCAAACATTATATCAGGTCTAGAAGATGTTAGATACATGAGAGATCCTATAAGGGATCTGTATAGATGAATGTCCACATCTATGCCGTCTTTGTCTGTATGAAGCTGTTTATGAGGATCCATTGGAGTGCTTGCAACCTTTGTGTCTTGATAGCCAAACTTTTCCAGTATGTCTTTGACATACTTTGATTGACTTATGAATAGACCAGTAGGCTTCTGTTTGACCTGCAGCCCTAGAAAGAATGTGAGTTCCCCCATTGAACTCATTTGAAACTTTTTGTGCATTAGGGCCTCAAAATCTTTGCACAACTTATCATTAGTTGAGCCAAAAATGATGTCATCAACATAGATCTGGACAAGAAGAATCTCAGCTTTGATGGATTTAGTGAAAAGTGTTTTGTCCAGAGTGCCTCTCTTGAATCCATTCTGTAGAAGATATGATGACAGTGTGTCATACCATGCTCTGGGGGCTTGGTGAAGACCATAGAGAGCTTTGTCTAGCTTGTACACCCTGTCTGGATACTTGTAGTCTTCAAAACCAGGAGGTTGACACACATACACTTCCTCTTCAATTGTCCCATACAAGAAAGCAGACTTAACATCCATTTGATACACTTTAAAGCCTTTGAAACTTGCATATGCTAGAAATAGTCTGATGGCTTCAATTCTTGCTACTGGAGCAAAGACATCATCATAATCTATTCCTTCTTCTTGAGTGTACCCTTGTGCTACTAGTCTTGCTTTGTTCTTGATGACTATCCCTCTCTCATCCTTCTTGTTTCTGAACACCCACCTTGTACCTATTGCTCTCTTACCTTTAGGAAGATCCACCAGAGTCCATACATTCTGAATTTTAAACTGTAAAAGCTCTTCTTGCATAGCTTCAATCCAGGATGAATCTTTTAGTGCTTCTGATGCCTTTTTGGGTTCTAGTTGAGACATGAAACAGGCATGTTCAAAAGCAGCTAGGCTGAATTCTGGAACTGCTTGTTCAGCAACAGCAGTCTCATTGTGGACCATCTTCCTTGTTTGAACAGGAGTGCTTGGATCACCCAGTATTTGATTGAGAGGGTGATACTTATGAACTCTTAGTGTGGGCTCTCTCTCTGTTTGGAAGGATGTTCCAAGGTTTGTGTCATCTCCATCAGAACCAGTGAATGGTTCAGTTTCTGGAACAGTTTGAGTTTCTAGGCTAACAGCTTGAGAAGCTGTTGGGACTGCTAGCCTAGAAACTGGAGCTGTTTCCTTTTGTGTTTGAGCTGTGCTGTCAGGACTTGGAAATGGCACTTCAGTGTCTGGATTTGCATCATGTTGAGTGCTCAGAACCCCTGGAGGATCACATGACAGAAGTGGTAGAGTGGTGAAGTCATCCCAACTTGTTGAATCTGCAGCAGTCTGAAACTTTGTGCCAACATCATGAGAAATTGTATTGGCAGCATGAGAATGTGTGTTAGCAGCTTCAACCCTGTATGCATCAGCTTCTGCAGTAAACTCAGCAAAGCTCAGAGAATTTGTTAGAGAATCTAAATCAAATAACCAATCAGGACCAGTGCCTTTGATGTTAGCAGTATTTTCATTAAATTCAACATTGGCACTTTCTTCAATTGTTTTAGACACTCTGTTGTATACTCTATAGGCTTTGCTTTGAATTGAGTATCCTACAAAAAATCCTTCTTCAGCCTTACTCTCAAACTTCCCTAAGTGAGTCTTAGTGTGAAGAATAGTACATGGGCATCCAAAAGGCTTGAAGAAAGCTATTAGGGGACTTCTGTTGTGGAATAGCTCATAGGGAGTTTTTCCTTGTGATTGAACTACTTGAACCCTATTTAGAACATAACAGGCTGTATTAACAGCTTCTGCCCAGAAAGTCATAGGCAGATTAGAATCAGCTAACATTGTTCTAGCAGCCTCAATTAATGTTCTATTCTTTCTTTCAGCTACACCATTTTGCTGTGGTGTTCTTGGTGCACTATATTGTCTAGCAATACCTTTGGACTCACAGAAACTGTTTAGAATTTGATTTTTAAATTCAGTTCCATTGTCTGATCTTATCACCTTAACTTTGGAATTGGATTGGTTTTCTATCTTAAGGATAAAAGACTTAACAAGCTCAGCAGTTTCATCTTTGGACCTAAGAAAGTAAACCCAAGTAAATCTGGTGAAATCATCAACAATGACTAAACAGTATGCCCTTTTATTCAAACTCAAAACAGATGTTGGACCAAATAGATCCATATGTAACAGCTGAAGAACAGATGAGATTGAATTTACTTCTTTGGCCTTATGAGAAGTTTTATGTTGCTTACCTTTAAGGCATGCTACACAATGATCATCACAAATGAACTCCTTTTGTGGTAAACCTCTTACCAGATTCTTTTTAACCAAATCATTCATGGACTTGAAGTTCATGTGACACATCCTTCTATGCCAAAGAGCAGACTCATTTGATGATGCTTTGGATATTAAACAGCTTAAAGTATTTGATTTAGTCAAAAGAGCTGTGTCTAGGCAGTAAACATTGTCCTTTCTTGGTGTTCTAAGTAAAACAAGATTTTCAGGAATTTTGAAATCCTTTGAAAGAACAATGCACTCAGAATCTGTGAACAGAACAATGTTTTGTTTGTCACAGATTTGAGAGACACTCAATAAATTGTACTTAAGCTGTTCAACATACAAAACATCATGGAATGTCATGTTGCCTGCATTTACAGTACCTTTACCTGTAACCTTACCTCCTTTTGAGTTGCCTCCAAACGCAACAAAACCTCCATCAAATCCTTTGAAATTCGACAAGCATTCAGAATTGCCTGTCATGTGCCTAGAGCATCCACTGTCCAGATGCCATCTTGTCCTATGAGGAGACCTGTGGTTGCCCTGCACAAATAACAGCTTAGTTAGTAGTGGAGTAAACCCAAACCAAATTGGTTTTGGGTTGGCCTTGTACATTGACATAACTAAAAACTGTTTTTGACTTCTTGTATTTGGTGAGATCTACTGATGGAGTCTTTGGAGAGTATTTAGTGATGATATGAGGTATCCAATTATTTTGATCATCTTTTCTTCTGACAGTCTCAGATGATTCACTAGCAGCTCCAGTTTGGTGCCCAGCAGCTTGAGCTGTGTTAGTAGTGCTAACAGTTTCACTTTTTGCACTACCAGCATCAGATTTTGACTTAGCAGTCTGATCTTTTGCATTAGCAGTTTGAGCAACAGATTTGTCCTTGACACACCATATTTGTTTAAAACTTGATTTAGGCTTTGCCGAAACTTGTTTTTGATGTGTGGACTGTTTTTTTATTAACTTTTGAGAATCTGTGATCAACTGCTCTCTTTGGAGCTGCTGTGGAAGGTTTCACTTTTGAGGGCTTTGCCTGTTTAGGATTTGATTTTGTGTGATGCACAGGCTGTTTTGCAACAGCTGGTTTGTAAAAACAATCCTTAGCTAAGTGATTCTTCCTTCCACAGTGATAGCATCTTTTGACAGTTTGAATTGGAACACCAGACTTTTCTGTCAATTTCTGGTTCTTGTTTCTCTGGTTTCCTCTTACCTGCTGTTGTTTAGGAAACTTTTGAACACCATGCTTTTGGCATGTGCAGATAGAAACAGTTTTACCTCTTTTAGTTCCTTTTGATGAAGATGCAGTGTTACAGTTAGAATGTACAGAAACTTGTGGAGTAGCATTGCATACACTCATCTTCTCTTTTCCTTTCTTACTGGGAACTTTGACTTCTATGGGTGCACTCTTTGTGTCACAGTCTCTATTTTGACTCTTATCTTCCTTTGGTTCAGGACTGCTGTCAAGGATAGGATCTACAATAGTCATAGACTCAACTAATGGTTCATTGACAAGTCTATCAGCAACTTCACTCATTGGATGAATGTACTTGTTATTATATGGAGGTGGAGTAGCTCTATATCCTATTCCTTCTTTGGGATTGACCTGAGATTTGACTCTATCTTTGAATTGAACTTCCATTAGGTGTTCTAGCTTTTGATTTGCTAACTTGAAGTTACCTAAATCTATGTTAACAGATTTCAGTTTCTCATTAGCCTCTAACACCTTCTGTTCAGTTTCTTCTACCTTTTTATTCAAAGATTCTATTTTCTTATTGAGTTCCTTTTTCTCCCATTCATGATAGTTTCTATCATACCCCATTTGAAGCTCATTATCCTTATAGTCATTGATCTGTTTTTCCAGATCTTCTATGGCTTGCATATATTCATATCTCCTTTCTTCCATCTTAGCTAGAGTTTTGCACATGCTCTCATTATGATCTCTGTACTTTTTAACCATATTTTTGCATGATTGAGAGCAGAGTTTAGAATTTACCTCAGATGGTAGTTCAGTTGAGGAGACATTTGAGGTTTCTGCCATCAGTGCTTGATTTTGGAATTCTTCCTCTGTCTGATCACTCCAGTCAAACACATTGTCTTCTTGAGAGACAAGTGCTGTTGATGAGGAAGCTTGGATGGGCTGTGAAGTCCTTGATGGTTGTTGACCTTGAGATCTACATTCTCTGGCAAAGTGACCAAGCTTATGGCATTTATAGCATTCCACTTTTGATTTATCAAAAGATGGTTTGCCATCTGTTTTGGCTTGAAAGTTGGTCCTTCCAGTTCTTTTCAGGAATCTTTTGGCTCTCATGGTCAGCATTGCATGTTGCCACTTTAAATCCATCTCTTCAAGATCATCAGGATGGATTTGTTCCAAGTCTTCAACATTTAGAGCAAATAATCCATCATTGGCAACAAAAGCTTCATAATGAGTTTCAGCAGAATTGCCATCACCACCTGAAAAAGAATCACAGTTATTAGATTTTTCAGAGGACAAAAGAGCAGTGTTGTGATTATAAGAAAAGGATTTCTTTTTAGCATCAATTTCAGTCTCAAACACTCTTAGACTGTTGTATAGATCATCCAATTCTATCTCATCAAGTGTGTCTTTTGTTCTCCACTGTGCAGCATAGACTGTCCATTCTTCTCCAAGAGATCTGAGAAACTTTCTGTTGACCTCATCTTGATCCAGATTGACCCTTGCACTTTCCAGTTCACTTATCAGTTTGTTGAACCTGTCAAAGATTTGAGTGAGGTTTTCATTCTTGCCACCAGAAAAGTTTTCATACTGCTGTTTCAAGAGGTCCTTTTGATTTCTCTTGGTACTTGCATTACCAGCAAACCTCTTCTCTAAGGCATTCCAAAGAGAGTGAGCAGTATAAAACTTTTTAAACTGATGTTGATAAGCATTAGGAATGGCTATTTGTAATAATGTGAGTGCTTTCACTTCATTCATTCTAGCCTTCCTTTCAAGTTCAGTTTTTGGAGGAGTTTTTACTGGTTTTCCCTCAGCATCAAGTTCTGGATCAACTGCAGGAGGAAATTCAACAGCTTCCCATATGGCATAATCAATGAATTGAATATGCTGTTGAATCCTGAGTTTCCACATCTCAAACTCAGTGGGCTTGAGCATAGGCACTTTGAGTCCTTGCCCAGATCCACTGCTGCTATTTTCAAATTCCATTGAAAAAGATTAAAAATTTGAAAGAAAGTTTTCGACTTTGAAAAACAAAGAACGACCTGTGGCTCTGATACCACTTGTCAGGATCTATAACTTATGAAAATTATGAATAACCAAGATTAACTGATTTGAATTTATCAGAGTATAAATCAATAATCTTGCTTTGAATCAAAGTTTAATTAAGAAGTTTGCGGAATAACACTTAATTATTTTGACAAAAACTTTCAGAATCAATAATAGCATAAAACATAAGAAGTAATCAAGACTGTTTGTATTGCTGAATTCACTGATTACAATCACCTCTAATCTGTTTTGATTAGACGAAGAACACAAACTGTTCTTAGGGTTTTACAACCTTAGAGGCTTAAGAAAACTTGAACAATAAAGCAATTACAGACTCAAAATATGCAGAAAACTCTTATTCTATGCGTATATCTTCTATACAATCTTCTGTCTATTTATATTGCTTTATGGACGTGTTTCCTTGAAGGACTATGACTTCTCTGATAGTAGATATGCTGGAATCTTCGTGTAGATATCTTCCCTGAAAATCAGCACATTCTGTTTATGAAACTGTTGAGCAGCTTGAATGACTTGGCAGCATGAACTGAGCAGCTTGAGTTATTTTGCTCTGGCAGCTTGAACTTTTATACTGGCAGCTCGAGTTTCTTCAACTAGCAGCATGAACTTTGTACTTACACAGAAATTCTACTAACAGTATGAGAAGTCTAACTAACAGCTTGAGTATACTTAAACTATTTTCCAACATCATCTGATGAAGAAGACAATCACTGTCTGATGGCCAACACTGATGTCCCATCAACAAGCAACTTCAAACAGGATCTAGCTGAAGCTGAAGCTTTTAGCAGCTTGGAGAATTGGAACCCTACAATGATGTATAAGGAAAAACAACCATCCCAGGTTTGGTACTTGGACAGTGGCTGCTCAGGGCACATGACAGGTTGTAAGGACCTGCTGAGTGATCTCAGGCCTGAAAAAGGGCCAAAAGTCACATTCGGTGACAATGTACAGGGATCCACTGAGGGATATGGAACTCTTAAAGCTGGTGCTGCAATGTTCAAAAGAGTAGCCTATGTGGTTGGGCTGAAACATAACCTTGTTAGCATAAGTCAACTGTGTGATGATGGCTACAAGGTTAACTTTGATGAGCACCTGGGTTACATATTGGATCCCCAAGGCAAAGTTGTGCTGTGTGCTCAATGAAAGAAAGGTGTATATCTTGTGGACATGCAATTTGCTGATCCCACAACTGAAACCTGTTTTCTCACAAGGATAAATGCAGATCTAAATTGGCTATGGCACAAAAGGCTGTCACATTTGAACTTCAAGAACATTAACAAACTCTGTAAGAAAGAGTTAGTGACAGGTTTGCCTTCTATGACTTTTGCTAAGGATAGACTCTACACAGCTTGTGAGAAAGGCAAGCAGAGAATATCATCTTTAAATCCAAACATAATTTTTCTATTGATACTCCTCTCTTCTTAATCCACATGGACTTGTTTGGACCTATCAATGTCCCAAGTCTAGGAGGAAGAAGATATACTCTAGTAATGGTTGATGAGTTCTCCAGGTACACATGGGTTATCTTCCTGAAGAGCAAAGGAGAGGCTGCTAGAGAAATTATTGGTTTTGTGAAAAAGACGGAAATGCTGAACTCTGCCCAAGTGAAGCAGCTTAGAAGTGATCATGGTACTGAATTCAGAAACAGTACTCTTGAAGACTTCTGTGAAGAGAAAGGAATCACTCAAAACTTTTCAGCTGTAAGAACTCCACAACAAAATGGAGTTGCTGAAAGGAGAAACAGAACTCTCATTGAAGCTGCTAGAACCATGTTGTGTGCATCTGGTTTACCTTCATCATTCTGGGCTGAAGCTGTTAACACTGCCTGCTTCACCCAAAACAGATCCTTAGTGGTGAAAAGGTTCAACAAGACTCCCTATGAGCTGCTCAAAGGGAGGAAGCCAAATGTCAGTTACTTCCATGTGTTTGGGTGTCCCTGCTTCATTCTGAATCAAAGGGACCAACTGGCAAAGTTTGAACCAAAAGCTGATGAAGGTGTGTTTGTTGGCTACTCTGCTATCTCCAAAGCCTACAGAGTATACAACAACAAAAGAAAGGTGATAGATGAATCTATCAATGTCACCTTTGAAAAGTCTAAGAAATGCTTCCACCAAAGCTGTTCCTGAATCAGTTTCAGGAGAATTAAACTTTGATGATCTCATGCATTCAAACAGTGAAGAGGACTCAAAAGCTTCCACTACATCCAGTGTGGAACCTGTTAACCATGATGGGCATGATGATGATTATGTCAATACACCCTGTGTAAATAAGTGTACTGACTTAATTACAACTGCATGTCCTGAACCTACCAATGCTGATTTTCCTGGTTCCTCTGCTGATATGTTCAATAGTGGTCAGTCATGTTCAACAAGTGAACAGGCTCAAGACAACAATGTGTCTGAAAATCTTGAGAGCTGTTCAACAGGACCTGCTGAAGCTGCTGATAACTCAGGAGATTCCTCATTGAAGAATGATCCTAAGTGGATCAGATGTCACCCCAATGATCAAATAATTGGTGACATCAACAAAGGGGTACAAACAAGGTGGGACAACTTAGGGAACTTCTGCATGTTCTCCAGTTTTGTTTCACTAATGGAGCCAAAGAAGGTGGATGAAGCACTAAAAGATGCCAACTGGATCACTGCCATGCAAGAAGAACTCAATCAGTTTGAGAGAAACAAGGTATGGAAGCTGGTCCCTGCTCCTAAAGGCAAAACTATAATTGGCACTAAATGGGTTTTCAGGAATAAGATGGATGAGCAAGGTCATGTCATTAGAAATAAGGCAAGACTGGTTGCTCAGGGTTTTAGACAGGAGGAAGGAATTGACTATGATGAGACATTTGCTCCTGTGGCCAGGCTAGAAGCAATTCGTTTGTATCTAGCCTACGCTGCTCATAAGAGCATTAAGGTATTTCAAATGGATGTGAAGAGTGCATTTTTGAATGGGAAGCTGCAAGAAGAAGTTTATGTCAAGCAGCCTCCAGGTTTTGAAAATGAACAACATCCAGGTTTTGTCTACAAGTTGGTCAAAGCTCTCTATGGTCTCAAACAAGCCCTTAGAGCCTGGTGTGAGACTCTTACTGAATTTATTATGAGCAATGGGTATTCTAGAGGTAAAGTGGATACCACATTGTTCATAAAGAAGGTGAAGTCTGATATTATGCTTGTTCAAATCTATGTGGATGACATAATATTTGGTTCTACTAATGAGTAGCTATGCAAGAATTTTTCATTACTCATGAAATCCAAATATGAAATGAGTATGATGGGAGAACTTACTTTCTTTCTAGGATTACAGGTTAAACAAAACTCAAATGGAATTGTTAAATCATAGAAAATATACTTTAGATCTCTTGAAAAAGTTTAAATTTGATCAAAGTTCTCCTATTAAAACCCCAATGGCAACCAATGTAAAATTGGATGTTGATGCCAGTGGCAAAGCTGTTTCAGTAACAGCTTATAGAGGTATGATTGGGAGCTTGCTATATTTAACTGCTAGTAGACCTGATATTATGTTTGCCACCTGTTTGTGTGCTAGGTTCCAAGCTGACCCAAAAGAATCTCATCTAGCTGCTGTTAAAAGAATCTTCAGATACCTGAAGGGCACATCAGGTTTGGGTCTTTGGTATCCCAAAGACTCAAGTCTTGAACTAACAGGTTATTCAGATACTGATTTTGCAGGCTGTAGGCTAGATAGGAAAAGCACAACAGGTGGATGTCAACTTCTTGGTGGTAAGTTGATCAGTTGGTGTAGCAAGAAGCAGAACTCAGTGTCTACTTCTACTGCTGAAGCTGAGTACATTGCTGTTGGAAGCTGCTGTGGGCAGATTCTGTGGATGCAGCATCAGCTTGAAGACTATGGGCTTGTGTATAGGAAAACTCCTATTCTGTGTGACAACACAAGTGCCATAGCCATTTCCAACAATCCAGTATTTCATTCAAGAACAAAGCATATTGAAGTCAGACATCATTTCATCAGGGATCACATTCAGAAAGGTAATGTGGAGATAAGTTTTATTCCCACAAATGAACAACTTGCAGACATTTTAACCAAACCTCTTGATGAAACCAGGTTTAATTACCTTGTCAGCAAGCTGGGCATGTTAAACAAAAGTGACTAAGTGTCCTCAAAGGTCTAAGACTTTGTATGTCTCACACTGCTCAAGTTTCTCAGAACAGCTTAGACAGAACAGGTTATGTACATTCTGTACTTAGCCATTTTTCTGAAATTCTTGAACAGCTTGAACATACAACAAGCTGAACAAAAACAGTTTACTCATCCAGCCTGCTCTAATGGTCCATTCTCCACTCTGCTCATTCCTTCACACTGATTTACAAGACATTGTCTTGTAACCTGATCAGCTATTGAACACAACCTGTTCCTACATGGCTGAACAGGTTGAGGGAATAGCTTGAAGAATGAACAGCTTGTGATGATCCTGCTCATCACAGGTTTGACCAACAGCTTAGACCAACAGTTTTTAACTACCTTTCTTCACAATTAAGTTACTTAATTTTTGTTTTTTTATTTAACTTAATTACTGCGGATAATGTGGGTTACGTGTGTTAGTGATTAAAACGGGCTCAAGTGGTCTGACAAACGGCCTGACATGGACAACAGTTCCGTTTTCCGTTAACGACTTTTTCAAATCAACCGCCCAAATGTTTCTCTCTGATACCCACTCACATTCAAATCCTATAAATACCCCCTACTGTTTCATCTTCGTCGTCCTCACTATTTCCAGAAATCCTCAAGAACCATAAATCGACTAAGTGTCTTCTGCTTCTCTAAACCCAAATCCTTCACAAATGGCTCAAAGAAACAATCTCTTTCTTCCAGTGTTTGTTGGTGATGATGTAGTTAAACACTCATCAGTTACCACAATGCTGACCATCAAACCCACTAACTACATTGCTAACCTCACTATTCCCAAAAACTATGTTGGGAAGGGTTATGAACAGAAGGTGGAATTTCTCAAAGTTCATCCGTTGAACTATGCTATGACTGCCACTCCTGGTGTCCTGTACCAGGAGATGGTGTACGAGTTTTGGTACACTTGTGCCTACAACCCTAACACCAAAGTCATAAAAGGGACTATTCTCAATGGGACTCAGACCATTGAGATCACAACTGATCTTCTCAGGGAGGTTCTTCATCTACCAACTGCTGACCCCTATGACATGCCTCAGCCTGAAGATGATCAAATGGGCAATCTGCTACGTTTCTGTGGTGTAGCAGAACCCAAAATCGGAGCAACATTGTTTAGGAAGGACCTGTCTCCGACCTACAGTTTTCTATTTGCCTCGGTGGTAATGTGCTTCGGAAGTAAAGTTGGTTCATTCGACCAACTAAGCCGTGATGAAGTCCCCATTGTTCTACAGCTGGTGGATGGGACAACAATAAACATGGCCAAATGGATCTTTCTGAATTTGAGGAACCTGGTACAACAAGAAAACCGTCCAGCTGCTGTTCGGTATCCAAGGTTTTTGAGCCTCATCTTCAAACATCATTGTGGTGAGCAACTATATTCCTCTCAGCCTTTACTTAAGACTGCTGCATTCCCTGTAATAGGGAATAGAGTGTTTTATACTCCTGTTCTACCCAATGAGCCTCCTCTGTCAACACCAATAAGGAGGCTGTTAGGATTGGTGGAAGGACCCTCTGCTGTGAGGGTGGATCCTGAACCTGCTCCCAAGGCAAAATCCAAAGCCAGGTCCAAGCTTGTTAAAAGGACCATGGCAATCACTGAAGCTGGGCCTGTCCCTAAGAAGGCCAAAACAGCTCAGTCTCAGTCTGCTCCCTTAGCTTCTGTGGCTGAGGGGGAGCAGGCTCCTCACCCTGGTTCATCTGTTGAACCTGAAGCCTTTGTGGCTGGTGCCTCTGTGGCACCTGAGACCAAGGAACAGGCCAACCCACCTATTTCTGACCCAGTCTCACACCCTGTCCAAACAGAAACTATCACCTCTCCACAATCACCCACTTCATCCATCCACTACCAACGAAAATCACTCACCAAAAGGAAATCAGCACAAACAACCAGCTCCTCTGTTCCCTCTCAACAGGGTTCAGTTGTAAAAGAAGCCACCCCTGCTGCCTCTCCTATTTTGGGAGAAGGTTCAGCACAATTGGAGCCTGCTTCACTTCAACCTGTGTCTACCCAGAGTCAGCCTAGACCCTCTGGTTCCTCCCAACAGGAACCAGTTGTACAAACAGAGATCGCCACCTCAACTATTCCAGCCTCCCAACAGGCTGAGAATATTGAAAGACATGAGCCCTCTCCACTCCATACCGTGTCCACACTGTCCCCACATCAAACTTCTTTACACCTTGAGTCTGCACGAGGTGTCCACACTGCTGGTATAGACCAATCAGCAGCACAGCCTCAAATTTCTGCTCCCTATGATACAACTGTTCTACACCAAACAGCTGCTGAGGGACCAACAACCCAAGCTGATGAACCTCAGGGAACATACCATCCCTTGGGTGAGGCTGCCCCTTCTATGCAAACTCCATCAGCAGGTTTCACCACTGCTGATGTTGAAATGCATATCCCATCTTCCCATGATGAGGTGCTTTTACACCAAGGCACTGCAGAAGGAACACCCACTGGCCTTAATGAAGGTGTTGCAACACAAGCAGCATCTGAAAGGCCCCCAACATCAACCCCTTCTCCTGATGATGCAGCTACTGCCACTGCTGAGGGACCCTTTGACCCCTACAAGCTGGGCCACATTACTTTTGCCCAGGCTATGGAGCTTCTTTCAACTATTCCTCTCCCCTCTCCATCACATCCTCATACACCAGCCTCATCCTCATCCTCTCCCTCTACACAATCTAAACAGTCCACCCATACACCTCCATCTCCTAAAGACCTTCCTTTGAAGGATCAGCTTACACTGCTGACCAACAAAGTTAGTTCTTTAGAATCCTCTGTGTCCTCTCTACCATCTCTCATTTCAGACTCCGTGTCTGTACAGCTTAAAGGATTCTTTGATCTATTCAAAGATTCCTTACCAGCCACTACACAACCTGACAACTCTCCACAGCTGCTTGCACTCACTGCACAGCTGCAAAGTGTCTCTACTTCCCTCTCCTCTATTCTTTCACTACAACAGGACTCAGTGTCCTTAATGGCAACTATATCTCAACAGCTGTCATATCTCCTCACTTCTTGCAATTCTACCCTTCCTGCCACATTGGCCAACTTGCACACTATCATTGGCTCCCTATCCAATTCTGTGTCATCAGACCTTGCTGATGTTCAAGATTCCCTTGAACTACATCTTGCACAGCTTCAAAGCCTGCTGTTCACAGCTTCTGATAAGGAAAACATTGTTAAACTGACCTCTCTTGCTGACACCCAGGCCTCTTCTCTTCAATCCTGTCTTTCCCAGCTTGCAGAGGTGAAGGACAACTTGGCATTCTTAGTGAATAGCCTTGTTGGCCCCAGGCCAGCTGCCAAAACTGCTGGCAAGCCTGATGACTTCGTGTCTTCAGGCCAGCTGCCAAAACTGCTGGTACATCTTCTTCAAAGGGGGAGAAGTCATCTGCCTTGAAGACTAAGTCTAAGGGGGAGAAAACCTCTTCTCCTAAGGAGAAATCAGTGCCTGCAATACTCACTGGTCAACCAGCAGGAGCATCTGAAACAGGTACAATGGAAGGTGCCTCCTACGCTGCTCAGCCTACTTAGGCTGAATCTCCAATCCCTGGTCAGTCTAAGGGGGAGGAATTCATTCCTGAGGACAGGCCAAGCAGCAGAAGGAGACATCTGGTTTTACAAGAAGAACAAGAAGAAGAGGAGGAGAAAAGTCCTGACGCTGCTGCCACTACAGCAGCTAAAGGAAAAGAAAAAGCAGCAGTTGATCTCCAACAGCAGAAAGCAGCAGAAATTAAATTTCACAAAGCCAGGGCTAAAGAAATGGGTCTTCCCATGCACAAATACTTTGAGTTCAGAGAAGAACAGCTTCAAGCCCTGGAAGCTCTAAGGAAAGAAGAAGAATCTGCCAAAGCTGCTAAGTCTTTTGCACTTCAAGAGGCAAGGAAAGTTAAAATGTCCTCTCTGGAAGTGCAAAAGAAATTAATGGAAGCTGCTAAGGGATCAGCAGGAGAGAAGGAAGGAGAAAAAGAAAAGGGTGCTCAGGTCTCTGTGACGAAAACACAAGTACCCTCTGCAAGAGCTCAGTTCCACTTTGACAACTTGGCTAGAAGAAAATTTCAGGATGTTGCTGATAGAAGGCTAGCCAAGTAAGCAATTGTCAAAGCTGTTCCCATATCAAGAAAAGGCAGTCAGTGGAAGTTGAAAATAACCAGAATGGGTGCAACAAGCCCAGAACTAGAAACGTATGACTACACTGATGTTGCACAGATGGGGTACAGGGAGTGGATTGAGTTGGCAGTTGCTCCGAGTGAATCTAAGTCAGAAACGGCAAAAACAATCAGAGCATATGTCAAAAAGTTGATGGAGAGAGTAAAGAGTCTTGGCCTGATCTCTAAAGAAGTTAGTGAAGGTGTCTATGTGACACAACCAAAAATAAAGGCCAGGAGGACAAGGAAAGACACTGAGCTTGAAGAACTCCTCATCTTAATAGAACAGGGTGACTATGCTGTTGAGATGAAGGGAGTTGATCACAGCCTGCCTACTGGAGTAGAGTTTGAAGATGGCAAGATTATTGAAAAGCCTGAGCTGGGGGCATTTTTTTGTAGATCCTTAACTCAGAAGAAATGCTTTCAGAGAGCATCAGATCTATACAAGGTGGATCTGAGACAGCTTGTAGCCTTCCGACTTGCAGTTTCATTTCAACAGTCAAGCAGGTGGAGAGCAGCCGTCTGGGATCAGCTCAGAGGCTTTTATGAGAGAGGTGAACTTGAAGATCCCAAGTTTATGATCATCAGAAGTGAAATTGAAGAACTTGAGGATACAAGGGAGGAACTTGAAAAGATGTTTGAAGGTCCCCCTCCACTATAGTTCAGTCCATCTACCATCTGGGTAGGTGAAGAATGGAAGCTGTCCATCAGTTGGACATGCTTACCATTATCTGCTCCCAACAGAAACAGTCCAAAATCTGCTGTACATTAGTTGTACTTTAATTACATAAGTTGTAATTTTTCTTTTGCATCAGTTGTAATATACATCAGTACATCAGTTGTACTTTTGTAAGAACATGTGTTGTTTTATGTAATCAAGAATCAGTGTATATATAAACTGATCTTTTACTTTACTTTGATATTGTAATTTTTTTCAGCAAATGTACTGTAAAAATATATGGTGATTTTTGATAAGGCCAGCTTAGACTAGTTATTGCAAATAGGGGGAGATTGTTAGGCACAAAAAGGCCTCAGTCAAACCTGTTCTGCATCTGAGGGGGAGATTCTTAATCAAACCTGTTGATGCTTTTGAAGGTTGAATTTAAGGCCTGTTATATGCCTTATTGAAACCTGAAAATGATTTGCAATATCAACCAAAACTGTTCTATGTGTTGCATGTGTTGCAACAAAGGCAGTTTTGCCCAAGCTGTTCAATCTGCTGAACAGGTTGGACATAAACTGTCTATGCTGCTCTACACTGGTGAGCAGCTTGGGCAGTTTACAAGTGTTCTGTTCTTTGTGAACAGGCTAAACACTTTATGGAATATGTTTCCAAGTCCTCATGTATTGTTTTTGACTACAAGATCAGTTTACAAAGTCGAAGACAAAGTGGAAAACAGAACTGCTCAGCCTGCCCACGCTGTTCTGTCACATGAAGACAAAAGGATATTTGAAAAAGGGTGACGGACCTTTTCTTATATCAAAATAGGCCTTAACAAAGGAAGAAAGATGCAAAGTTGACATTCCTTATTTAGTTAAAGCTAATGCAACAGTAGACAAAAAGAAAAGACAAAAGTTCTGCTCACATGAAGACAAGTCTGCTTTTCAGAATGTGCAGAAAAGTTTATGTTGTCTTTTCAACAAGACTTTCCCTTTTTCCTTTCGTCCAATGAAGAAGCTTCTCTTAGATCCTCTGAGAAAGTATAAAAGGAAACTTCCAAGGATTGAAAGGATAAGCCAAAAAAGCTAAGTGCTGAAGCCAAGAGTGAACGTGCATTCAAGTGTGTCTTTCATGCATGCAAGTCTGCTTGAATAAAACAGTGCTTGGTGTCTAAGCTGTTTGCTTGAGTCTTGTAAACATAGTGAGTAATTCTTAGTGAGTGTATTCATTGTAACTAGTTTAAGTCTGTCTTAGATTAGTTAACATACTGTTGTATCTGTCATCTCAGCTTGAACCTTTCCGCATTCAAGCTTGTGTGTAATTAACTTCTGTTGATAATACATACAAACATTGAGAAAAGAGTGTGTAGTTTTTAAATCGCTGTATTCACCCCCCCCCCTCTACATCTTAAGGCTATATACTTGGGAAACCTTTCGGGACCTACACAATGCACATTTGAAGAGTTCCGTCTTTCTTTTTAACAAATAAGACAGGTGCACCCCACGGAGATGAACTCGGTCGGATAAATCCCTTTTCTAACAGCTCTTGCAACTGCTTTGACATTTCCTGCATTTCTGCAGGCGCAAGTCTGTAGGGAGCTTTTGCAATGGGAGCCGCACCAGGAACCAAGTCAATACCGAACTCGACTTGACGTTCTGGTGGCGCTCCAGAAATATCATCAGGAAACACGTCTACAAACTCACAGATTATTGGAATATCAGTTAAGGATTTCTTTTGGGCTTCAAAGTTAGATTCAGATGAGAAGTAGCATAAATAAGATTCGTGACCCTTAGATAAATACTTATACGCTTTTTCAACAGAAATGAAGCAGTGAGCACCTTTTCGCTTCTCGCCTTTGATTTCCAATACTCAGCCGTCTGAAGATTTAATTCTGATGATTCGCCGATTGCAGACGATCGTAGCCTCGTTATTCATTAGCCAGTCCATGCCGATGATGACATCAAACTCTTTCAACGGAATCGGGATAAGGTCGAGGTTGAATACGATGTTGTCAACAAGTAGAGTATAGTTTCGATAAACAGAATCAGCCATAACATAGTTGTTACTGGCTGTCTCAATATCAAGTATCACGGGAAGCTTGGATGGAGATTTCGATAATCTTTGCGCGAAAGAAGTCGATATAAAGGAACGACTAGCGCCGGAATCAAATAATA
The DNA here is from genome assembly GCA_020465985.1 of Centrapalus pauciflorus. Lineage (NCBI taxonomy): Eukaryota > Viridiplantae > Streptophyta > Magnoliopsida > Asterales > Asteraceae > Centrapalus > Centrapalus pauciflorus. Next base: position 69,206 of record JAANYP010000579.1, read on the forward strand.
CGCGAGCAGGGATTGAGTTAAGCATGAACGTACCGGTAACTACGTCAGGGGTTTCTCTCGCTTCCTCGGCTGTTATCTGAAATGCTCGAGTCCTTGCGGTTGGCGTTGCAGCTGAACTTTTCATCGTAGATCCTCCAGCTGACGATTGTGTCTGACCCCGTTGCCCGCTGCGACACTGATACATGAAGTGTCCTCGTTTCCCACATTTCGCACATCCGAGTCCTCGCTGTGGACACTCTTCGCTACTGTGACCAATTTTGTTGCAAGCAAAACATGTGACGTCATCTGGATTGCACAATCCCATGTGTGACTTTATGCATCTCTTGCAAAATCGTGGTTCGTTCGTTAAAGAGTAGGCTTGCGCTTTCGGTTGGGATTGCTGAGATTGCTGGGACTGAGACTTGTTCGGTCTGAAGAATCTGCCGAATCTCTGCTTCTTCGGAGGAGATGGACATGTCGGGTTCGCTAAAGGAGCGTAAAGCTGATCGCCATACTCTAGGTATCCTCTCTCGATTTTTCTGTCCGCTTCAACCATTTCTAAGTAACTCTTATACTTTATTGCGCTCTTCGGATGACGGTATCTTGGATTGAGTCCTCTGCGAAATCTATTCATCTTTCGTTCCTCAGTAGCTACTTGATACGAAGAGTAGCCGCATAGTCATGAGAATTCATGTTCATATTCATCAACGGTTTTAGTTCCCTGAGTCAGCTGCATCAGTTGAACCTCCATCTTGTCTCGTTGGTCGATAGGACAATATTTCGCATTGAACATGTCTAGGAACTGGTTCCACTCTAAAGTCTGTATTATCTCCTCTCCATATATGCTTCTTTGAGTTTTCCACCAAGCATGGGCAGCTCCAACAAACAACGCAGACGCGTAACTCACTTTCTTCGATTCTAAGCAGTCAGAGATTCTAAAGATCTCTTCAGTATGGTTGATCCAATCCATTGCCTGAATTGGATTTACTCAGGGCACCACTCGCTTTAAAATCTTTAAATTTACAGCCTTTAGGCTGCTCGATTTGGGTTTCAGAATTCGAGTTATCAGAATCAATTTCATCGTTCTGGACTTGTTTATCTTTTCGCTTATTCTTTTTATCTTCACGTCTTTTAGCTTCGGCCTCATCTCTGGCCTGAAACTGTTCTTGCATAATCTTATTTTGTTGTTCAGAATGTTGGGCTAAAAGCTGTTGCATCATCTCAAACATTTGTTGTGGGGTCATGTTGTTTGGTATGTCATCTGATCCTGATCCTGACATCTTAACTGAAAATTAAAATCATTTAACTATCAGTTTATAGACTTAGATCTATGTACCCTTTTTCCCATCCTAACAGTCTGTACATCCTATCTCAGTTCAAACCACCTAAATGATTGATACATATGTATTGCTTCAGTTTGAGACCAAGTATACTCATGTAATACTTGATTCACTCAAACTATGGGCTCTGATACCATCCTGTGAAGACCACCCCTTGCGGGGCAGTTCTCACGAGTCTAGGTCCCACATCATGCAATACGATATCAATCAAACTAAGATAGAGTAATTAATTGCGGAATATTAAATTACAGGTACAAAATATTAGGATTAAGTTTAATACAGATTACCGATTTTAAATTAAACTTATAAAGGGCACAAATCTAATCTAATTCATATCATCATATAATCAAGATAAATCTACCCAGACCATCATATTATCATCATCCAATTAGTAACAAAGGGTTGCTGAGTAGAGGTCTATGAAACTTCTGTCTTGATCTTTGTAAGACCTAAGAACTAGGTCCGGCAGGTTACTTTCCTTTATCTTATCCTGTAAAAATGTTAATGTAGCAACCGTAAGCAATGCTTAGTGAGTAAATAGATTTTCAAATTAACATGCATTGTCAAGCGGATCATCATAAGTCTAGCGTGATATGTCAAGGCTGCCGCCACAGCCACTCATGATTGAGACATAGAAGTCATAGAGTTGGATGATGCTCAGGCCACGCTCACGCTTAAATCGTGGGGATCAGCCACATACTGGGCTAGCTACCAGTAAATCAACGTGGCGGAACATCGGAGGTCATTACCAAGTTCAGTAGAACTAGTGAAACAGCCAGGTCTAGAACAATAGACCAACAATCAAGGCTAATCAAGCTGAATCAATATGTAAAATATATGCAATGATGAAGCATACGTATTCAAAGTCATGATAGCAATAGTCTCAAAGTAGTATCAGAAATGAACTTGTGAATTTCATATTTCATGCAATTCAATCGCATTAAACAATATATGAACAATTAACAATTCAATACAATATATTGAATGATTAAGTTGAGAAAAAAGATATTACATTCGGTTCTTGGTGACTTGCAAAGCAATTCTCTCAAATCTGAATCTTCTAATCTGTCCACTCCCATCTTTCGTATTCTATATTCCTATATATACTCAATACAAAGTATTGAGTATGTACACAAACAACCCCTGAACTTTATACAATATAAATTGTTTTTAACTCTATTATAAATTGTACCCATCAATCTCCCCCTTAGAGATGAAAACAATTTTCAATTAAAGTTCTCTATTCAGGTTGATTCTTTTCTTGAATCTTCTTCTTTTCTTTGATCTCTGAATCTTCTGATAAAATCTTCTTCTTTACTGTCTCACTCTGATTATCACATCTCTACTTTTCTGATCTTCTCTTTTCTTGTAAGCACACTCCCCCTTGGATCATGAATAGCTTTTAAATCTCTTCCTTGATCAATTGTCTTCAATAGACATCAATTTACTCAACAGTTGTTTTTGAAATTCAGCTTTTCTCCCCCTCATGATGATCATAAAAAATTATGAATATCATGCAAAAACTTCAGAAACATTAATTCAATGAAATTGCAGTAGAAGAAATGCAACAACAATTACAACTCAGAAATTATTACAAATTGATTTTCTCCCCCTTAAACTGATATCTCTCCCCCTATACAAAATAGATTTATCTCACCCCCTCAAAAGTTCACTCCCTCTCGAATTTGATATTATATCTTTTTAGAACAAAAACAAAGCTTTACAACTTTGGGGAAAATGAGAAAACAAGTCCAGGTCCACATAGGATTCCTGTTTGCACAATAGACAAAATCTATGTGACCTACGTTCAGTGCTGGCGTGATGTTAACACTGGTAGGATTTCCAAATAGTCATCGTGAAATCCTTTATCATGAAAGAATCACTCTCATTTGTTCCGGCTTAGTCACTTTGGACTAGCAGTTTATAGTCACGCAAACTGTTAGACTCGATGTGTCCTAAAAGGGTATATAATCAGCTCTAGACACAATGTGCATCAAATGAAATTGGAGACCGGAGCAAATGTCTTCCTTGTTTCAATATCAATAATATCCAAATGATATATCGATAGAAATGTGGTATAACTCCGTGATTATTGAAATGAAAATCTTTTGAGAGATAACTGAGTAGTTGGTGGGGTTAAGTGCATGCGTCACTGGGTCCATGACGTCTTTTTCAATATCAAGTCGCCTAGGGCTTGATAGATTATGTGGTTTACCCAGCCGACACAGTTTAGGTAGGATTTACTTTTCTTTTAATCCTTTTTCAACTCTCAGCACTCAACATTTTTCAACTAAGCTCCCTCCGGCTCACTTTTGAAAAATAAATTCAGTTAGCTTTATAGCAAAAGCATGATCTGATGCACCACCATCTCCTTTCAAATATACCTCTGTCATTTACATTTTACCACTGCTCGACCCTGTCAGTATCCCGTGATAACTGACACTTCTCAATTAATAAACCTAAAGAACCCTCACCCACACAAACTATAGATGGTTTGCTCCTTGGGTAGGTCTTCCGGTTCTGGTTAGACCATAGAAGCGAAATTTATATCTATCACTCAGATTGGTGCATAATCGGAGTCAGCATAAAGATTTTCAGCTTTGAAACCCAAGGGATATTGGAAATCATGTGATATCGGAGATTATATTCATATAATTTGGGAGATATCAGATTGAAATGGAAAATCTGATATATGATACGAAAAGAATCAGATTTTCTTGAAAGAATTAGCACATGGGAGATAACGGGAAAATCCAGTAGAAATTGGAAGCATTGTAACAAAGAGAATCTCAGAAGAAATGAGATTATGAACATCAAAGAAATTAGATCAATTAATCTCAATGAGAGATTCAGAAAATCAGAAGATTATGAGAAAATTTTGCTTGTCAGCTCAAAAATGTTTTATGTGTGTATCAAATATTTTCGTGAAAAAATCACACACAGTTTTGAAAAATGTCATCGACAAAGTGCGTCTGAAACTCCCCCTGGAAATAAGCATACACAGTTAGTCAACTCGTAGAAATGAAATCAGGAGCAAAAAATTATAAAAAATAAAACTCCCTCTTTGTCAATTTCAGCTTCGGAGTTGAATTCAGGGCAGGAATTCCAGTAAGATTTGTCTCTCAGACTCGGGTTCTAATCTGAAGTGATTAGAAGCCATATGTCGCGGAAGCTCGGGTTTCAGTCTGATGTAACTGAAAGCCTTAGCTTGGGTTCTGTACAAAATCCAATTTCAGTGAAGATTGAGTTTTACTCTGTTGTGAGTAGAAGCCACTTGAGATGAAGTCCGGGTTCTAGTCTGATATGACTAAAAACCACCTTGATTTGAAACACGGGTCTTGATCTGATGTAATCAAGAGCCTATTGAAATGAAGAACGGGTCCTTATCTGGAATGATAAGAAACCTTTAACCTGCAAAATTTAAGATGTCTTTGGTATCCAAATAGATTTGGATCCAGACTTGTTACCGCTCTTGGGTACCCATTTCAAAACGGGTTTTGGTACCCACTTGTACTTGGGTTTAGGTACCCATTGCAAGTAATAACTATCAGCTTCTCTTTCAAAAGCAGAAAACAAATTTCTTTGAGTATGAGAAAATTGAATATCTGAATTTCTAAAGAAACTTGAATTTGAATGATCAGACTTTTGCGAACTCTTCTTTTTGAAACACTGTCCGGTTCTTGCTTGTTTCTGATAAATCTTGATCAGACTTCGAAGATTCACCAGTGTAAATCTTGACCGGAAGTTGTTCAAAGATTTTGTCTTTGCCTTTATGTATCTTGAGAAGATACTTAAGTTTCAGATCTGAAGATGAATCAAACTTAGCAGAGTTAGTTAGATTCACTTCACTTTCAGAAGACAAACCAGAGTGATCAACATTGGATTTTAAACACACTGAAGAAGAGGTCTTAACCTTTGACTCAGTTGATGAAGTAAACACATGTAATTGTTTTGTAAGATGAAGTATCTGATCTTCCAAACTTTTGATAATGACTAAATTTGAATTTCTGTCATGATCAAATGATTGGTAATAAGATTTAACAGATTGTTCTTTGATTAAAAACATTTGTCTTTCATCTTCAAACAATTCAGATTTCGATTTAAAATCTTGTTCTTTAAGTTAGAACTCATGTCTTTCCTTCTCAATCAAATCTTTAGTTAAAGACAACTCTTGTTGAAGAGCAAAAATTTCTTCATTTTTGTTTAAAATACAATTCTGATCAGTTGGTTTTGTCTTAGAAAGTGTATCTTCAAGATCCTGAACTTTCTTGTAAAGATCAGATCTTTCAGGCAAAAGATATTTCAATTGAGTTGCATTTTGAAAATTTTCTTGTTTCAGCTCATCAAATTCTTTAAGTAATTCAGATATTTTCAATTGATGAGCACAACTCTCAGAGTTTTGTTTTTCTTTTAAGCTTTGAATTTCTTCATTCAGTATTTGTACGTCACGTAACGCCAAATGTTTTTCAGTATTTAACTGAACAAGAATGTCGTAACTGTTCTTACGAATCTTTTCAGATTCAGTAAGTTTGACAATCAGCTCAGACTTTGAAAATTGTTCAAACACCATTATGAATTGCAGAAAAATGAACTTCCAAGATCTTTTATGGACTTATGAAAATTTGAATGAATCTTGATTGAAGAAAAATGAATCTTGAATGATTAATTTGTTAAAAATCAGCTCTGATTTGACTTTTTGACGTTGAAATTTTAGATTTTCTGCAGAAAAATGCCCATAACTTTTTTCAAGCTTCGATTTGACGTATGGTAGGCCTTCTAACGATGTTCCAGTCAAAAGTTATGGTCAATTTAAGCAGCAAAGGCCAAATAATCAAAACTAGAATGATTATTTATGAAACTCGAATGATATTGGATGAAACTCGAATATGTAATGATCAAACTCGATTGAGTTACAAATGAAACTCGGTTGATGTATCACTGAAACTCGATGATTGAAGGACTAAGCTCGATTAAAGCATAAATCCAACTCAATTGAATAAGTGTGAAACTCGAATGAATTTGCAAAACTCGAATGAGTCACAACTGAACCATGAATGATTAAACCTAAACTCAATGAGTTTAGTACCAAACTCGATCAATTAAGATCTAAACTCGATCAATGAATAGTCAAAACTCGAAACATATACATGCAAACTCGAATTATATTGTATTCAAACTCTAATCACATGCATGCAAACTCGAATGCAAACTCGAATGCAAACTCGAATTATATTGTTTTCAATCTCGAATCACATGCATGCAAACTCGAATTATATTGTTTGCAAACTCGAATCACATGCATGCAAACTCGAATTATATTGTTTGCAAACTCGAATCACATGCATGCAAACTTGATATACACTGAAATTTCAATGTAATTTGAGTTTCATCAGTTATGAAATTTTCCAATTCTTGAATTCAATATTTTCAACAAAAATGATTGAAATGACCTCAGAATTCAATCGAAGCTGCGGTTTTTATACACAAACACTTTTTGAAAAACAACTTTGCCTATTTACAGATCAAACTCTCAAATCTTATCAAAAACATGAAGAACTCGATTTTTTTATAAAAACATTCAATAAATTTCAAATTAAATCTTGTGTGTTTGGAATTAGAATATGATGTTTAAACCAAACAAATCATCTTCAAAAACCGCATCTTCGATCACAAATTCATACCATTTAATCTACAAAATCAAAAACCCCAAGAAATTTTCAAAAATTCAAAAAAAAAAAAAATGAATATCACAGTTCTTCGAAAATTATTATTTTTAGACTCAAAATTCAATCAAATTCAGCCATATTAGGCTCTGATACCAATTGTGAATTTCATATTTCATGCAATTCAATCACATTAAACAATATATGAACAATTAACAATTCAATACAATATATTGAATGATTAAGTTGAGAAAAAAGATATTACATTCGGTTCTTGGTGACTTGCAAAACAATTCTCTCAAATCTGTCCACTCCCATCTTTCGTATTCTATATTCCTATATATACTCGATACAAAGTATTGAGTATTTACACAAACACCCCCTGAACTTTATACAATATAAATTGTTTTTAACTCTATTATAAATTGTACCCAACAGAACTATAAATGCAATAACATATGAAATGATGATCGAATAGCTATCATGATCTACTGGGCAACACCCAACCATGGTGTGCACAGGTCACAATCCAGCTGATAATATGAATGTCAAATTAATCTAGCATCAGCAATATGTCTCAACTGGAAATTCAAGCATGTTAAATCTGAATATCTATAACTCACAAATCTGGGTCTTTATCAAACAGATGTGAAATCTGCCACCTGAGTTATCTCAGGATTTTGTCTTTGTCAATCTGTTCTCTGTCAATTCAAGTCTTTGACCCGCTTTTAAATCTTTAAATCTTTGTATCTATGTTCAGAATTTCACTGAACCTGTCCAGAATTATCGTGTCAATATCATATCAATCTTTTGTCAATATCAACGTCTTTTATCTTTAAAATCTTCATTTTATCTGATTAATAACTTGTTATTCATAAATCATCTTTCATTAATATTCTTTGTTTCATAAATTCTCAAAGGTCTATATATATATATATATATATATATATATATATATATATATATATATATATATATATATATATATATATATATATATATATATATATATATATATATATATATATATATATTAATATATATACTCATTTTGCTAATTATCTTGTTAATTTATGTGTCGTCCTAGTGTTTTATTCAATATATTCGAATTTAAGGAGTGGGGTTCGAATTTATGTAATAAATTCGAACTTGCATCATTAAATTCGAACATGTATGCTTCAAATATAGGGTTAAATTTGAATGAATAGCTAAATTTGAATCCATCATTTCGAATATATATGTTAAATTCGAACTAAATGTTAATTTTGAATATATTAACTAACTTGAATGAATTAAATTCGAAAATGCAATTAAATTCGAATGTGAGTCAAAATTGAATTCCTATTTCGAACATATGTACAAAGTCGAAGCCCATTTTCGAATTTAATGATCAAATTCGAAATTCCATTCGAATTTATGGATCAAATTCGAACATATACTCGAATTTAGCTAAAAATCGAGTTTGTTCTATGTATTTTTGAGTTTGTTCTTGGCATTTCGAGTTTGTTCATATTTTATAGCTTTAAATCATTCATTTCTAAGTCTAAATCATAAATATGTTAAGTAATAAACCTAAGTTTGATTATATTATACATAATCTAGTTAAAACTTAGCTAAATTAACTTTAATAACATAAAATAGTCATATTCGAATTTATTCTCAAAAACCGAAAATATAGAAACTTAAGAAATCGATTCTTACCTCAAATTTCGTTGTAGATTGTCGTTGCTTATCACTTCTTGTAACTTTCCTTTGATTAATACTCCAATTTGTTTGCAAATTAGGGTAAAGATTGATGAATTTTGTGAGAAATCTAGAGAGAGAGTAGAGAGAGAAAGTAGAGAGAGAGTAGAGAGAGAGTAAAAGTGATTAAATGAGTTATAAATCTCGTTTATATACTTCATCTAGTTATATTTGCTACTTAACCCACTATTACTTTTGTATATTATATCTCTTTTATTTAATTATCTTTAATAATTTATTAAATCATTATTCATAATATTTTTATAATTTAATTAAATATTTCATAACTTAATTAAATTATAATTCAAATAATGTAATGATATTACATTATCGGTACAAAACACTGAATTTACAACTGGGTCAAAAGATAGGTTGTTACAAATTTACAAGTAATTTTGTATAATTCCTTGCTATTTTGAGCAAATTTAAAAATAATTAAGAAGTATTAGAAATTAAAAAAAACTGATGACTGGAGAAAGAAATTGTCATGTCAGTGACTTTTACCTTTCAATCCGATACGGTTACCTTGATTGACTTTCATGGAATGTATGTTAACTCAAATAGAAAAAAATTTAGTATGTTACCCAAATTGAAAAAATAGTGACAATAGATTACCTTTTGACGTAATTAACCCATTTAAAATTGATTTTAAATTCTTTTTTAATCAATTTTAAATAATATTAATAGAAAATGAATTTTAAAAAATAAATTAATCTTCATAGAATAGTACACTTAATAGTCTAATATTTAAATCAAAATATAAAATATTGTTTTAAGTTTAAGATAACAAATTTTATAAATTGTTCTATTAAATGTTTATTATATGATAAAAGTTTCAAACATCTTTTTATTTTAAATATTTATTTATTTTAATTAAAGTGTTATAAATAGATATATTATTTAATGAAATTTATGTTTTATTAAATGGTTACATAATATTGGGTTTTAAATAAGTATGTACTAAAAGTGAAAATGAAATACTTAATCTATGATCTTTTACGAAAATTTAGTGTATCTAAATTATGTAACCGTTAACCAATTATTTACCAACTTTATAAAATTAATAATAAATAATTATCATTTTAAAAACCTGATATTTTTTGTTCGAATGGAATGATAATAACATCACAATAAAGAAAAAGAATTATAAAGAAAATATGAATAGATTTATCATTTTCTAAAAGGTTAATTTTGTTTATCCTTACATTATAATTTTCAGTTTTATACTTCATATCTTTTATAATAGTTTGTATACACCAAATTAATATTAATGCATTATCAACATTAAATTTCACCTCATTTAAATTATATATTAAAAAGAATAGTTGTTAGAAAAGAATACTCATGTCATACATCGGTCAATTGTCAAGATCAAATCACCAAAGATTAACTAGTTTGAATAAATCAGAGTTAAACCAATAATCTTGTTTTGAATCAAAGTCCAATTAAGAAGTTTGCGGAATAACACTTAATTGTTTTAAGAAACTTTCAGAACAGTAAGAACATAATAAGTAAAACAGAAAACACTATTATTATCAAAACCTCTTGTATTGATAACCACTGATTACAAGAACCTCTAATCTGTTTGATTAGACGAAGAACACAAATTGTTCTTAGGGTTTTACAACCTTAGAGGCTTGAGAAAACTTAATCAAAATACAAGTTACAATTTCAATTGCTAAGCACCGATTACACAAGAAAGACCTAGTCTATCTCTATTTATAACCTTCTGATTTGTTTCCTTGACAAACTGCGATTTCTCTTGAGTAGATATCTTCAGAAGATCTTCAAATCTTGAACTCTTTATCACTTCCCGATTTGTAGCACTTTTTGTTATCAACTTCTGAAACAGCTTGCACTTTAACTCTGACAGCTTGAACATTTTGAATTAGCAGCTCGAGATTCTTGAACTAGCAGCTTGAACTTTGTATTTACACAGAAATACTACTAACAGTCTGAGAAATCCTAACTAACAGCTTGACATACTTAGTTTATTTCCTAACAATCTCCCCCTAACTTAAATTCTTAACCAAGACTTTAAGTTTCATTACTAGTTCAAAAATAAGGAAATACTTACAAAGTAAAACTATTATGTACAAACTAAGGCATCCAAAAACTTACATATTTATAGTTGTGCAAGTTTCTGCCTTAGAGCCTTTATAAAGTTTCTTTTCAACTCTTCATTATCACAATTTGTCTTCACTGTATTCATCTGATGTAGCCATTCTTTTGGAAGATCAAGAAATTCAATACCATAGAACATGCTGGATCCATTTTCCAGTTTGAGTCTATATGTCATGGATTTTTCATATAGATCAACCTGTACAATTTTCATTTCCTTGGCAGCCTCTATTTCTGTTCTTGAGGTTTCTGGTTCCATGATGCTTTGAAGACCTACCATGAAGTTCTGAACCCATACTATTGGAGATCTAGAGTGACTAGCCTTCCCAATATTGTACATCTGGGTCAGCAATGCTCTAGTCATCCTTTGAACAATCTGAAACAGGTTCTTATATTCTTATCTTGACTAAATTCTCTTTTAACCACAAGATGATGTACCAAAACAATGTTATCCATTGATTTGGCATACCATAAAGTAATTGGTGGTTTTGAAAAGTCATGCTTATTTAAGGCTTTCTCTATCTCCATGGCCTTCTGCAATTGCTGATCAAACATAAACCTTTTCACTCTATCAAACTTTGCTTGAGAAATTTCCTCTGGTTGAGACAAGGCAACAGTTTGAGAAGGTTCCTTTGATTGAGCCACAACATTAGTCTGAGAATGTTCTTTGATCTGTTCATGTGCGTTGGCTTTGGCAGTGGCTTCATCGTACAAAGCCTGGAGTTTCTCTGTAGTCCATGTTTCTGCAATAGCCCTTGGAATTCCAGCACTTGCAGAATATACTTGCCAATTTATTAGAAATCTTCTGTGCTCTGCCTTTGAATGCCATGTTGGCCTTTTCCTCTTCTTTTGTCCCTCTTTCACAACAAATCCATGTAGATAGCCACTAAGGGTTTCATCATCACCCATAGAAGGTTGAGCTTGTTGATCAAAAATTTGGTCTTGTTCTTCTGCAAGTCTTCTAGCCAGTTCAGCATCAGCAGCAACTTGAGCTTCTATAGAAATAAACTTTATCTTTGGCTCTTTAATTAAAATGCCTTTGCCTTTGCCTGAGACTGTTGCTTGGACTGTTGAGGATGTTCCTTGCTTTCCTTCTTTAATTAAAACACCTCCTGGCTTTTTAAGATGAACAACTTGAACTTCTGGACTAACTGTTTGAGAAACTGGTGGAACTGTCAGACCAGAAGTTGGAACTGCTAGAGGTGATCATGGGACTGCTTGGACTGAATATGGGATCTCTTGATTCTCCTCCTTTTTGGATACATTGGTTTGATCAGAAGGACCTTAAACCTTTGCTAACAGGGTTTGAATATGCCTTTCTTGTTGCACAATCTTGGTACCATAGAGCTTCAACCCTAGCTGGAATTGGGAAAGCTTTTGTTGTTGGATTGATGAGAGCCGTTGGAGAGCAACAATAATGGACTTGTAGTGCTCCAAAATGGCTACAACAAGTTTCAGTTGGGGATGCGTCAAAATCATTAGTTGCAGACTGGCCTCAAGATCTTCTAATGATAAAGGTATTTGAGAACTATCATTGGCACCAACACCAGATGTACTAGTAGTACCTGGGCCCCTCTGTTCTTGGTACTGGGGACTTTCAGAAGGTGCTTGCACACCCTCTGTTGCCATGAGTGTGGTCTTAGTGATGTTAGAACTGTTCTGTACCCCTTGTGCAGAAGCATTAGTAGTTTCAACCACAAATCCCATATAAATATCCTCAGAAGGGATGTTCAGCTCCACATTGAGGTTGGGAGAGTCCTCAAAGGGTTCCCGTTGGATATTTTGTGCATGAGTATCCTCTTGCACAGGGCTATTTGGTTTTGGCTCTTGGACTGAGGTGGGAGGAGCACCTGCAGCCCTTTGTTTTTTTATGTATGTTTTGAATGATGGGGCGGTGGAGGTATGTTTAACAGAAGGTTCAGAAGGGATATTTGTATCATGGGGAGTGGGTTGGGATCCTGGGAGTGAAGCAGTATTGGGGGTTGAGCCTGCTCAGGATCCTCTCCCCTGTTTCTTGGAATGATATGCAACATTGCTTAAGGCAATGGGACATCAATAGCATGAAAATTTGCACTCTGTTTTCAAAGTCTTACAGTTTGTAAACAGTGCTTATGAGAAACATGTATCCTTTTATGTCGTTTTAAAGAATTGCAAGATTTTGCAATTATTTCAGCTAGGAAACGAGGATACATAAAAAAATTCCCATTCTTTAAGGCATGATTCCTTAATATCCCTTGAAAGATCGTACTTGAAAATTTGAACAGTTGGCCTGTTGATAAGCAAACTAAAGCAGTTGCAATATTTGAAGAAAATTCAGACCATCCAGTTCTTTTTGGACTTAGACATTGTTGAATAATATGAATAAGGTATTTCCATTTGGGAACAAAATTTGCTTTGAAAAATGTAAATGTATCCATTGGTCCCCTATACCCTATCTCAATAAACCTTCACGCATAGGAGTTAAAGGAAGTTCATTTATACCTTCAGCATCTTGCAGTTGCAAGTGCTGTCGAATTGAGTCCTCAGATATGGTGACTGATTGACCATCGATGGTAGACACAAGAGAAGTGACTCCATGGTTTATGTTCAGACATGCGTTGTTCCATAACTGCTCTATGTGAGATACATAGATTGTACTGTAAGAGCGTAGTAGATAGATGAATTGCGGAGAAAGTCCATCATCTAATGAAATGGTTGCAGTTCAGCATGCTTTAGGGTGTGAGGAAGGCAGTTGTGGTCTTTGACAAAATCCATTGTTGCTCAAGAACGAAAGGATTTAGGGTTTGGCTTGAAGATTAGAGAATCACAAAGAGAGGGAATGAGAGAGCTCTGGTTTGATATTGAGAAACTGGTAGTTGTAACTGAACGAAACTGGGACTTTTAAGGGTTTTGGGTTTAAAATATCTAGTCCCACATTCAAATTCCTTGGAAATGATTGAAATGCCTGCACACCTAACAGACCAAGTGAAAACAACTAATAGTTCGAGTAAATACACTAGCAGCTTTAGAATATTCTCAAGCTGTTAGATATAAACAGGGCAATATCGATTTGAACAGTGTCTCCCCCTTAACTAAACATATAAAACAGAGAATTTACACAATTTACAAAAGATTTTAATTAAGAGAGATTAATCCTTGTTTACCATACCAATACTTGAAACCAGAAAGGTGAATCTTCCTACATCAAAGGGTTTAGTAAAAAGATCTGCTAACTGATCATGAGTAAGAATTTTGGTAACTTGAATGAACTTCTTTTCATTTGTAATCCCTTATAAAATGAAATTTAATATCTATATGCTTAGTTTTGGGAAACTTTACTGGATTTTGTACAATACGTATTGCACTTGAATTGTCATTTTAGATAGGAGTAGATAGAAAGTTCATACCATAGTCTCTTAGTTGGTTCTGAATCCACATAACCTGAGACCAACAACTAGCAGCTGCAACATATTCTTCCTTAGTAGATGACGTGGATACTGTGGTTTGGTTCTTGCACTGCCAAGAGACTAATCTTGCTCCTAGATATTGACATCCTCCAGTTGTTGACTTCCTGTCTATATTGCAGCCTCCATAGTCACTATCAGAATATGCTGTTAATTCAAGAGGGGAATCCTTAGCATACCATAGGCCCAAGTTGGGTTGGCCTTTTAGATATCTAAAGATCCTCTTAACAGCAAACAGGTGTGAATCCTTTGGAGCACATTGGAAACTGGCACAAACACAAACAACAAACATTATGTCAGGTCTAGAAGATGTTAGATACATAAATGATCCTATCATAGATCTATACAAATGTATGTCCACATCTACTCCTTCTTTATCTGCATCGAGCTGCTTGTGATTGTCCATTGGGGTGCTTGCAATCTTTGTATCCTTGTACCTAAACTTTTCCAGAATGTCGTTCACATACTTTGACTGGTTGATGAAGAAACCAGTTGGCTTCTGCTTGACTTGCAATCCTAGAAAAAAAGTTAATTCTCCCATTGAACTCATCTAAAACTTCTTGTGCATCAAAGTCTCAAATCCCTTGCAAAGCATGTCATTGTTTGATCCAAAGATGATATCATCAGCATAGATCTGAACAAGTAAGATCTCTGTTTTGATAGTCTTTGTGAACATTGTCTTGTCTAAAGTACCTCTCTTGAACCCATTCTATAGCAAGTAGGAAGACAGAGTGTCATACCATGTTCTAGGGGCTTGATGTAACCCATAGAGTGCTTTATCTAACTTGTAGACTCTGTCAGCATACTTTTAGTCTTCAAACCCAGGAGGTTGACACACATATACCTCCTCATCAATTGTACCATACAGGAATACAGACTTTACATTCATTTGATACACTTTGAACCCTTTGTAGCTTGCATAGGCTAAGAATAGTCTGATAGCTTCAATCCTTGCTACTGGAGCAAAGACATCATCATAGTCTATTCCTTCTTCTTGAGTATAGCCTTGAGCTACTAATCTTGCTTTGTTCTTGATCACTATACCTCTTTCATCCTTTTTGTTCCTAAATACCCATCTTGTACCAATTGTCCTCTTCCCTTTAGGCAATTCAACCAGTTGCCACACATTCTGAATCTTGAAATGTAGTAGCTCTTCTTGCATGGCTTCAATCCAGGGCGGATACTTCAGTGCCTCAGATGCCTTCTTTGGTTCTAGCTGTGACATGAAACTGGCATGTTCAAATGCAGCTAAGCTGAATTCAGGCACTTCTTCTTCAGAAGCAGTTGTGTCCTTGTGGATCATGTTCCTTGTCTGCACAGGTCTGCTTGGTTCTCCCATGATCTGGTTTAGTGGATGATATTTGTGAATCCTGATAGTAGGTGCACTTTCCACCTGAATTGTGCTTCCTAAATTGGTGTCATCACCTTCTGCACATCTTGATGATTCTGCTTCATGAGTAACAATTTGATCTGGAGTTGGGACTACTTCCCTATTTGGTGGAGCTGTTACTTCAAGACTTGGGACTGGTACCTCAAACTTTGGTCCTTCGTCTTGTTGATCAATCAGGACCCCGGGTGGGTTACAAGTAAGAAGTGGTAGAATAGTGTATTCATCCCAACTAACAGAATCTTCAACAGTTTGAGTCTTTGTGCCAACAGTCTGAACTTTTGTGCTGGCAACATGAGGATTTGTACTGGCAGCATGAGAATTTGTGCTACCAGTTTGAGCATTGTTTTTAACTGTTCCTGCAGAATACTCATCAAAACTCAGAGAATTTGTTAGAGAATCTAAATCAAACAACCAATCAGGACCAGTGCTTATAACATTTGCAGTGTTTTCATTAAACTCAACATTGGCACTTTCTTCCATGATTTTTAGATACACTGTTATAAACTCTATAAGCTTTGCTCTGTGTGGAGTATCCTACAAAGAATCCTTCCTCAGACTTACTCTCAAACTTAGCTGAGTGAGTTTTAGTATAGTGTTGGTACACCTTGTGTGACGATAGCAGTCTAATCGATCTAGCATTTTGGTTTAAGTAATATTCAGAGTATTGAGAGTTAACAAGTGTTTTGATATATATGTTTATATATGTTTGACTGTTATTGATTGTGTGTTTGAACTTGATGTAACGTATTACAAGAAGTTCAAACATAAAGAACAAAGATTAGCTCAAGCATAAGTAAAAACATAAGTTTCAGCACTTAGGTGGTTAAGAGTTTTGGCTAGATTCGAATCAAATAAGGGTAGACATTCGAATCTGTGATAGATTCGAATGTAGCCTTAGATTCGAATGTGCCCAGATTCGAGAATGTCATTGTGGACAGACTCGAATGGGCCTTGGGCCAGATTCAAGTTTGGCCCACATCAGACTCGAATCAGGGTCTATAATTAGGGATAGACTCGAGTCATTAGGAGACTTTTAGCAGAATTCGTGAGGAATTAAGCTTAAGGCGATCTCGAGTTTATCATCAGCTTTAGGTCCGTTTCGGAGAGAATTAGTTCGTAGGATCGTTCGTGTGTCGTTCGTTCAGCGTCTAATAGTCTCCGTGTTTCGTAGTTGAGAGTTGTCCGTCTAACCGTTAACGAGGATTCCGCACTCGTTGACGGATCCGCGTCTAGATAGATCTAGTAGTGGTAGACCTTACAAGTGGTATCAGAGCCTACGGAGTGTTCTTGGTGTTCATCAAATACATTCTAGGTTTCTTGACGCTAGTTGGACGGTTTTTCTCTCAAAATCGAGTTTTTGAGCTTAGCAAATTAATATTCAGCAAATACTTTGTGGTTTTTCTCGGTTTTGATCGAAACCATTTTTTTTCGTTAGAAAAATACTGGTTTAATCTGAAAATCGTTAAAAAATCAAAGTATTAACTGTTTTTCGAGTTTGCGTCGCTCGAATCTAATAGGGGCAATTAGGGTTTCACTTTAGTCTCGAGTCTAATCTAAATCTGCTCCTTTCGAGTCTGTTTCAGTAGCTTTCGAATCTGTGTCGAGTTTGTGCTTCATTCGAAGAGGGTCTCGAGTCTGTTTACCTTCGAGTCTAGTTCGAGTCTAGTATAGTTTCGATAAGAGCTTCGAATCTGCTGATTCCCTCGAGTTTGTTGACCTTCGAATCTAAGGACCATCGAATCTAAGGATAGTTCGAATCTGACATAATTTCAAATCTAATTGAATTTTAACACTTAAACGAATTTAATCCCAAAAAGATTTAACTTTAATTAGTTTTGAATCTACCTAGATTCGAAAAAGTTAGTCTAAATCAGTTTCGAAATAAATTAATTAAGTTCAAATTCAACTCCTTTTGAAAAGATGTCAAATCTTCAGAAATTCTTAGAAATGGACCACGAGGTCGGGAAGGCAAATGCACCGCCTAAGCTGATGAAGGTCGAGGATTATTACTGGTGGAAAGACCGATTTACTGATTTCGTTCGTTTCAACGATATGCGCATGTGGGTGTGCATCGACGAAGGGTATATTCCACCGGTGTCTGAAGTTGAAGGGCGTCAAAAGGTCTTGTCATACCAGATGACGAAGGAGGATGACAAGAAATTATTTGAAGCCGAAAACAAAGCTTTCTCTCTAATCCGAATGGCGTGACCGCAGGATATTCTACACACAATTAGGACTCAGAGGACATCAAAAGAACTTTGGGAGTCGCTAGAGAAGAGGTGTGAGGGAAATCCTAGAGTCCGGAGAAAGCGTACAGAGCTCTTAAAACAACAGTTCGCAATCTTCAAGGCATTAAAGGATGAACAACTGGATGACATCATCACCCGGTTCTATCATCTATTGACGGAACTTGAGAGCCACGGGATTGAGTTTACCGATACTGACAAGAACAACAAGCTTCTTGATGCCCTACCAGCCAAATGGGCTATGTACGTGGTGATGATCAAGCTGAATGAAGACAAGTACTACACTCAATCTCTGGATGATATAGTGGGAACGTTGAGGGCATATCACTTCGAGCTTCTGAAGACCGAGACTTATTATGAACAAGTCCAAAATCCAGCAATGTATTTTGGAAAGACGTCAAAATCTTCAGCAGCAGCTGAACCGAAGACTGCTACAGCGTTTTTCACTGGAGAGACATCATCACCAGCAGAGTCGGATGACACACTGAATCGCGCGTTCTTAGGGTTAGGCAGATCGGAAGAACCGCAACCTCAAGTTCAACAGGCATCCACACCTCAGAGCTATTCAAAGATGCCTATGAGCGCAAAGTCGGCGGAAGAACATCTGAATCTACTTGCTTCTTTTGTGGCCGCGTATGGAAATTGTGTTCAAGGGAAGATTAATGATCCGGCTCTTTGGGACGAAGACTACGATCAGGTCGACACTGATGATCTTGAGGAAATGGATCTTAAGTGGCAACTGGCCATGGTGACCCAGAGGGTTAAAAGATTCATTAAGAGAACTGGAAGGAATTTGCAGATGAATAACAAGGGGATAGGGTTTGATAAGTCCAAGGTGAAATGCTACAACTGTCAAGGACTAGGACACTTCGCCAGGGAGTGCCAAAGACCAAAGGTAGAGACATACCAGGGGCAGAGTCAGCATCAGGGACAGTTCCAAAATCAGTCCCAACAACGATACCTTCCAAGTTCCTCATCTGGACAAGCCAATCTAGCTGGTTTACTATCGAACGTCACTTCAGATCGACAGCTAGATGGTACGTATGATTGGAGCTCACATCCTGAGTCGAATGCTAGAGCCTTCATGGCTGAAGTCACAGAAACTGGATGTGATGGGGACGAGCAGACCACACGGGACAGTAGTCCGATGTGGGTAGAAAAGGCGAATGATCAGACAGTGCTGGAGTTTGCTGCTCAGATGGCCAACGTGGAATCTGATAACTCAAAGGTTAGTCTGTCTTATTATGTATTTCGTGATTTATGTGCTTTATGTGTTAGTTCTAACGATATGTTAAATCTAATCTTAGAATCACATAAGACCATAACTGCTCAAAATGAAAACTTAAAAATTGAAAACGCTAGCCTAAATGAGATCAAGCAAGATCTAAAGGAAAAGCTTAAGGCTGATGCTCAAGACGTAGTAGTTCTAAAGGACAAACTCAGTGAGCAGTGTGTTAGGATAGAGCTAATGTATGAGCACGTAGAGGCCTTGACAAAAAGTCTTAAGGACAAGGATATAGAGCTAGCAGAGACAAAGGTTAAGGTAGCAGAGGCAAATAGCAAGCTGGAGAAGTTTAGGAATTCGAGCCTAAATCTAGGGAAAGTCTTAGATGCCCAAAGACAGTCTAAGAAGTCCGTAGGTCTAGGTTTTCACGAAATACCTCCACCTTTCAATGCTAACTATGTGCCTCAGCCTCAGGAGAACACTGACAAATCAGTAGACTTAGAGGACCTACCTACACCATCACCAGAGCCTACAGTAGAAAATACACCTAAGGTGGCTGACTCAACCGTCAAGGTCAAGAAAGTAAAATTTGTGTCTTCCTCCAGTGAAACACCTGCAGGAAAACAGAAAATTTCTTGGGCTGACCAGGTCGACGAGCCAGACACCGTAGATGTTCCAAAGGAAATAGACACTAGTGAGACACTTAGATCTAAGGGAACACACAAAAAGTCCATAGATAAGATGTCTTGCTTCAGATGTCACGAGAAGGGGCATGTTGCGTCTCACTGTCCACTTAGGAAAGCCGATGTTACACCTAAGACAGTGAACCCAACACCTATCAAGCCCTCAACCAGTGTGGCAAGCAGAAGTAGTTCTCAACCTACCGAGAAAATTGTGCAGGCCGCACCCAAACAAGTTGTGAAAAACACACCGGTTAAGGTTGGACCAAAGGAAGTGATTAGGACAAATTCACCGAATCGTGTCAATAATCAATCTAGGTCAGCACCACAACAAGTCTATAGGAGCACCACACCTAGCAGGTCACATACTCCAGTTAGGTCACATACTCCAGTTAGACAGTATGCACCGGTAAGAGCTCAGGGATCACAGTCAGAAATGGCATATAATAGGAATTATTCTAGAGCTCCACAACAAATGCCTACACCAAGGCAAAGAGTGAACTTAAATCACTCGGCACCACAACAGAATTCAGTTCAAAGGCCCAAGTCACCTGAAAGGCGAGATGGGTACTTGAAAGAGTTCACGTATGTGGACGAGAATGGTATTACCAAGTCAGTCATGGCTTGGGTTCCCCGTGATAACTAACCTCTTTTCTTTCATGTGCAGGAGATAACTACAGGTCCAAACAACAAGTGGTTCGTCGACAGTGGTTGCTCCAGGCACATGACGGGGGAAAGAAGTCTACTCACAGACTTCAAGGGAGGTAATAGGGGATTCGTATCATTCGCTGGTAACAAAGGTGGAAATATCACGGGTACCGGAGTGGTCACTAATGGGACAATCAAGTTGGACCAAGTTTATCACGTTGATAAACTGGTTCACAATCTCATTAGTGTATCTCAAATCTGTGATAAGAAGAACTCGGTGTTATTTACTGACACTGAGGCGTTAGTGCTAAAGCCGGGATTCAAAATTCCTGAAGAATAGGTATTGATGCGGGCGCCAAGGAAGAACGACTTGTACATGCTGGATATGAACAAGCCGGAAACATCGATGGGGCCAATCTGTCTACTATCCAAAGCTTCAGAGACGGAATCAGTGCTGTGGCACAGACGCATGGCTCACCTGCACCTAAGAAAGATGAATTACATAACGAAGAATGGACTGGTGCAGGGTGTGCCCATGAAAAGTTTTCAGTTCGAGGACAAGTGTTTACCTTGCATGAAGGGAAAACAGCATAAAAAGACACACAAGTCCAAGAAGCAGAATTCCATAGCCTCAACATTCGATTTGTTGCACATGGACCTTTTCGGCCCAGTCAACAAAAGGAGTATCGGAGGTAGTTGGTACTGTTTAGTTATCACTGACGATTGTTCACGTTTTTCTTGGGTTTTCTTTTTAGGTACGAAGGACGAGACGGCTGCAAAGCTCATCGGGTTCTTAGATCAAGTGGAGAACTCCTACGGAACAAGGGTTAAAATAATTCGTAGTGATAACGGGACTGAATTCAAAAACACTGTAATTGGTGTATACTGCCTATCAAAGGGCATAGTGCATCAATTATGTACACCATATGAACCTCAACAGAATGGGGTGACCGAACGTAAAAATAGAACATTGATTGAAGCTGCAAGGACTATGCTTTCGGATTCAAAGCTTCCTACCATGTTTTGGGGGGAGGCAGTGAATACCGCGTGCCATATTTTAAACCGAGTCCTTACAGTCAAATCTTTGAACAAAACATGCTATGAAATTTTGAATAAACGGCCACCTAACTTAACTGGATTCGAACCGTTTGGAGTACCATGCACTATTTTAAGAACAAAACATCAACCGAAGTTTGGTGATAAGGCTGACGAAGGATACTTCCTAGGTTATGTGCCAAACTCACCAAACAAACGGGTGTTTAACAAAACAACTGGTACTGTGGAGATTGTGTATAACATTGAAGTTACAAGTTATACACATGAACCCCAAACTGGTCCGGAATGGATATTTGACTATGATAAGTTATTTGAGTCATTTAACATTCCTTTGGATGATAATGCAGGTACAATCGAAAAGGACATGGCGACGTTGCATCTGAACGACGATGGCCATATCTTTCTGAGGACCACGTTTGAATCTAAATCTGAGCCTACTGCGACTGTAGATAGATCTCCAGAAGTTGCTGATCAAGAAGCACCTACCACTGAGAATCAGACTCAAGCATCGAGTTCCAACTCTGAGGAAAACGTCCGTGAGGAGGAAAATGTAGAAGCTGAGCCTGTTCCTCCATTAGGTGAAATAGGATCTGACTTAGGAGATAATCTAAGGGTTGATGATATAGAGACCTCTAGGATTAACAAGAACCATCCATTAGAAAGCATCATAGGAAATCCTAACGAGGGTGTGAGGACAAGGAGTAGTGTAAATAACAACACAGTGTTGTTGTCGATGATAAATGACTACGAGGCATATCACACATGTCTCTATTCGTGTTTCATATCGCAAGTAGAGCCTAAAAATGTGCAAATGGCACTTAAGGATAACTCTTGGGTTGAAGCGATGCAGGAAGAACTTTCGCAATTTAGGAAACTAGAAGTGTGGGAGTTAGTTCCGTTACCTCGAGGGGAGATAGCAATAGGAACCAAATGGGTTTTTAAATGCAAAAGAGACGATCGGGGTATAGTCACGCGCAACAAGGCAAGGTTAGTTGTAAAGGGTTTCAACCAAGAGGAGGGAATCGATTACAACGAGGTTTTTGCACCAGTAGCAAGGCTGGAAGCCATTAGGTTGTTTCTAGCGTTTGCCTCCTTCAAAGGCTTTAAGGTATATCAGCTAGACGTTAAGAGTGCTTTCCTGTATGGGAAAGTGAAGGAGTTGGTGTATGTTGAACAACCGCCCGGATTCACAGATCCAAAATATCCTGATAGAGTATATCGCTTAGATAAGGCTCTTTATGGATTACATCAGGCACCTAGGGCGTGGTATGAGACTCTATCCAACCATCTTTTAGAAAACGGTTTTGAAAGGGGTAGGATAGATAGTACTCTATTTGTCAAGAGGAAGGGAGAAGACTTTATCTTGGTACAAGTGTACGTCGATGATATCATCTTTGGATCATCAGACGAACAGATGTGCAAATATTTCGAGAAGGTGATGAAGTCTAAGTTCGAGATGAGTGGTAGACCTTACAAGTGGTTGATCAAGGCACACATACAAAGCTTCTAACTTGTTGGTATTTGCAAACTTTCTTTAAAAGACAAACATCGGACACAGGTCTGTATTTTCATACAACAGAGTGTCTTAGTTCGACTTAAGGTTTATTTTTAAAGTTAGCAGACAGCGGTGACAGGTCTGTACTGACGTACAACAAAGCGACATATCTGCTAACCCGAATCTAAACAGAGACAACAGGTCTGTACTTACGTACAACAGAGTTGCATGTTTTCGACTCTTAGTTTTATATGATATTTCTATTCTTTCCTTTTTCAGATGTATTTGATGTTGCCATACATCCCCAGAAAGTTTGCATACCTCATTTAGACTCAAAGTTTGTATGTCTTGTACATAAAAATTAAGACCGATTGGTCGTACGTCTAAGTTAGTGACACGCTTGACTTTTTCTAGATTATTTTATCAGCCTTGAGATTCCCTATATGTATTATGCCTACCAACACATCAAACTAAATAAAGTATAACACTTAGGATTTAGTTGCATTATGTGTGAAAGCCTAAACACTTAGAGTCTGTAACGACGGTGCTAATTTTTGTCACTTTGAACCTATGTATCTAAGACTTACCTCTTTTTTTTCTGATATTCTCTTTTTTTGTATTTTTGTAATTTTCTCTCTTTTTTCTTTTGTTTTTCATATGAAAAAGCAGTAAAATAAGCTAACCTACTAACTTACTCTCAAACTTAGCTGAGTGAGTTTTAGTATAGAGTATAGTGCATGGACAACCAAAGGGTTTTAGGAAGTTACCTAAGAGAATCCTACGGTGAAACAACTCATATGGAGTTTTCCCTTGTGACTGGACAACTTGTACCCTATTTAGAACATAACAGGCTGTATTAACTGCCTCTGCCCAGAAATACATTGGCAATTTGGAATCAGCTAAGATGGTCCAAGCAACTTCTATTAATGTTCTATTCTTCCTTTCAGCTACCCCATTTTGTTGTGGTCTTCTAGGTGCACTATACTATTTTGCAAGTCCTTTTGACTCACAGAAACTGTTTAGATCATGATTTTTAAACTCAGTTCCATTGTCTGACATGATCACCTTTACTTTTAAGTTAGATTGGTTTTCAATTTTTAGAATAAAGGATTTAACTAACTCAGCAGTCTCATCCTTAGTCCTAAGAAAATAGACCCATTGTTGGGAAATAGTTTAAGTACATTCAAGCTGTTAGTTAGACTTCTCAGACTGTTAGTAGACTTTTCATGTAAATACAAAGTTCATGCTGCTAGTTGAAGAAACTCGAGCTGCCAGTGTAAAAGTTCAAGCTGCCAGAGTAAAACAACTCAAGCTGCTCAGTTCATGCTGTCAAGAGATTCAAGCTGCTCAACAGTTTCATAAACAGAAAGTGCTGATTTTCAGGAAAGATATCTACACGAAGATTCCAGCATATCTACTTTCAGAGAAGTCATAGTCTTTCAAGGAAACAAGTCCAAAAAGCAATATAAATAGACAGAATATTGTATAGAAATTAATAGAAGTTTTCTGCGTATTTTTGAGTCTGTAATTGCTTTATTGTTTAAGTTTTCATAAGCCTCTAAGGTTGTAAAACCCTAAGAACAGTCTGTGTTCTTCGTCTAATCAAAACAGATTAGAGGTGATTGTAATCATTGAATTCAGCAATACAAACAGTCTTGATTACTTCTTATGTTTTATGCTTCATTGGTTCTGAAAGTTTTTGTTAAAATAATTAAGTGTTATTCCGCAAACTTCTTAATTAAACTTTGATTCAAAGCAAGATTATTGATTTATACTCTGATAAATTTCAAATCAGTTAATCTTGGTTATTCATATTTTAGATCCTGTCAAGTGGTATCAGAGCCACAGGTCGTTCTTTGTTTTTCAAAGTCGAAAACTTTCTTTCAACTTTTAATCTTTTACAATGGAATTTGAAAATAGCAGCAGTGGATCTGGGCAAGGACTCAAAGTGCCTATGCTCAAGCCCACTGAGTTTGAGATGTGGAAACTCAGGATTCAACAGCATATTCAATTCATTGATTATGCCATATGGGAAGCTGTTGAATTTCCTCCTGCAGTTGATCCAGAACTTGATGCTGAGGGAAAACCAGTAAAAACTCCTCCAAAAACTGAACTTGAAAGGAAGGCTAGAATGAATGAAGTGAAAGCACTCACATTATTACAAATAGCCATTCCTAATGCTTATCAACATCAGTTTAAAAAGTTTTATACTGCTCACTCTCTTTGGAATGCCTTAGAGAAGAGGTTTGCTGGTAATGCAAGTACCAAGAGAAATCAAAAGGACCTCTTGAAACAGCAGTATGAAAACTTTTCTGGTGGCAAGAATGAAAACCTCACTCAAATCTTTGACAGGTTCAACAAACTGATAAGTGAACTGGAAAGTGCAAGGGTCAATCTGGATCAAGATGAGGTCAACAGAAAGTTTCTCAGATCTCTTGGAGAAGAATGGACAGTCTATGCTGCACAGTGGAGAACAAAAGACACACTTGATGAGATAGAATTGGATGATCTGTATAACAGTTTAAGAGTGTTTGAGACTGAGATTGATGCTAAAAAGAAATCCTTTTCTTATAATCACAATACTGCTCTTCTGTCTTCTGAAAAATCTAATAACTGTGATTCTTTTTCAGGTGGTGATGGCAATTCTGCTGAAACTCATGAAGCTTTTGTTGCCAATGATGGATTATTTGCTCTAAATGTTGAAGACTTGGAACAAATTCATCCAGATGATCTTGAAGAGATGGATTTAAAGTGCCAACATGCAATGCTGACCATGAGAGCCAAAAGATTTCTGAAAAAAACTGGTAGGACCAACTTTCAAGCTAAGACAGAAGGCAAACCATCTTTTGATAAATCAAAAGTGGAATGCTATAAATGTCATAAACTTGGTCACTTTGCCAGAGAATGTAGATCTCAAGGTCAACAGCCATCAAGGACTTCACAGCCCATCCAAGCTTCCTCATCAACAGCACTTCTCTCTCAAGAAGACAATGTGTTTGACTGGAGTGATCAGACAGAAGAAGAATTCCAAAATCAAGCACTTATGGCAGAAACATCAAATGTCTCCTCCACTGAACTACCATCTGAGGTAAATTCTAAACTCTGCTCTCAATCATGCAAAAATATGGTTAAAAAGTACAGAGATCATAATGAGAGCATGTGCAAAACTCTAGCTAAGATGGAAGAAAGGAGATATGAATATATGCAAGCCATAGAAGATCTGGAAAAACAGATCAATGATTATAAGGATAATGAGATTCAAATGGGGTATGATAGAAACTATCATGAATGGGAGAAAAAGGAACTCAATAAGAAAATAGAATCTCTGAATAAAAAGGTAGAAGAAACTGAACAGAAGGTGTTAGAGGCTAATGAGAAACTGGAATCTGTTAACATAGATCTAGGTAACTTCAAGTTAGCAAATCAAAGGCTAGAACACCTAATGGAAGTTCAATTCAAAGATAGAGTCAAATCTCAGGTCAATCCCAAAGAAGGAATAGGATACAGAGCTACTCCACCTCCATATAATAACAAGTACATTCATCCAATGAGTGAAGTTGCTGATAGACTTGTCAATGAACCACTAGATGAGTCTATGACTATTGTAGATCCTATCCTTGATAACAGTCCTGAATTAAAAGAAGATAAGAGTCAAAATAGAGACTGTGACACAAAGAGTGCACCCATAGAAGTCCAAGTTCCCAGTAAGAAAGGAAAAGAGAAGATGAGTGTATGCAATGCTACTCCACAAGTTTCTGTACATTCTAACTGTAACACTGCATCTTCATCAAAAGGAACTAAAAGAGGTAAAACTGTTTCTATCTGCACATGCCAAAAGCATGGTGTTCAAAAGTTTCCTAAACAACAGCAGGTAAGAGGAAACCAGAGAAACAAGAACCAGAAATTGACAGAAAAGTCTGGTGTTCCAATTCAAACTGTCAAAAGATGCTTTCACTGCGGAAGGAAGAATCACTTAGCCAAGGATTGTTTTTACAAACCAGCTGTTGCAAAACAGACTGTGCATCACACAAAATCAAATCCTAAACAGGCAAAGCACTCAAAAGTGAAACCTTCCACAGCAGCTCCAAAGAGAACAATTGATCACAGATTCTCAAAAGTCAATAAAAAACAGTCCACACATCAAAAACAAGTTTTGGCAAAGCCTAAATCAAGTTTTAAACAAATATGGTGTGTCAAGGACAAATCTGTTGCTCAAACTGCTAATGCAACAGATCAGACTGCTAAGTCAAAATCTGATGCTGTTAGTGCAAAAACTGAAACTGTTAGCACTACAAACACAACTCAAGCTGCTGGGCATCCAACTGGAGCTGCTAGTGAATCATCTGAGACAATTAGAAGAAAAGATGATCAAAATAATTGAATACCTCATATTATCACTAAATACTCTCCAAAGACTCCATCAGTAGATCTCACCAAATACAAGAAGTCAAAAACAGTTTTTAGTTATGTCAATGTACAAGGCCAACCCAAAACCAATTTGGTTTGGGTTTACTCCACTACTAACTAAGCTGTTATTTGTGCATGGCAACCACAGGTCTCCTCATAGGACAAGATGGCATCTGGACAGTGGCTGCTCTAGGCACATGACAGGCAATTCTGAATGCTTGTCAAATTTCAAAGGATTTGATGGAGGTTTTGTTGCATTTGGAGGCAACTCAAAAGGAGGTAAGGTTACAGGTAAAGGTACTGTTAATGCAGGCAACATGACATTCCATGATGTTCTGTATGTTGAACAGCTTAAGTACAATTTATTGAGTGTCTCTCAAATCTGTGACAAACAAAACATTGTTCTGTTCACAGATTCTGAGTGCATTGTTCTTTCAAAGGATTTCAAAATTCCTGAAAATCTTGTTTTACTTAGAACACCAAGAAAGGACAATGTTTACTGCCTGGACACAGCTCTCTTGACTAAATCAAATACTTTAAGCTGTTTAATATCCAAAGCATCATCAAATGAGTCTGCTCTTTGGCATAGAAGGATGTGTCACATGAACTTCAAGTCCATGAATGATTTAGTTAAAAAGAATCTGGTAAGAGGATTACCACAAAAGGAGTTCATTTGTGATGATCATTGTGTAGCATGTCTTAAAGGTAAGCAACACAAAACTTCTCATAAGGCCAAAGAAGTAAATTCAATCTCATCTGTTCTTCAGTTGTTACATATGGATCTATTTGGTCCAACATCTGTTTTGAGTTTGAATAAAAGGGCATACTGTTTAGTCATTGTTGATGATTTCACCAGATTTACTTGGGTTTACTTTCTTAGGTCCAAAGATGAAACTGCTGAGCTAGTTAAGTCTTTTATTCTTAAGATAGAAAACCAATCCAATTCCAAAGTTAAGGTGATAAGATCAGACAATGGAACTGAATTTAAAAATCAAATTCTAAACAGTTTCTGTGAGTCCAAAGGCATTGCTAGACAATATAGTGCACCAAGAACACCACAGCAAAATGGTGTAGCTGAAAGAAAGAATAGAACATTAATTGAGGCTGCTAGAACAATGCTAGCTGATTCAAATCTGCCAATGACTTTCTGGGCAGAAGCTGTTAATACAGCCTGTTATGTTCTAAATAGGGTTCAAGTAGTTCAATCACAAGGGAAAACTCCCTATGAGTTATTCCATAACAGAAGTCCCCTAATAGCTTTCTTCAAGCCCTTTGGATGCCCATGTACTATCCTTCACACTAAGACTCACTTAGGGAAGTTTGAGAGTAAAGCTGAAGAAGGATTCTTTGTAGGATACTCAACTCAAAGCAAAGCCTATAGAGTATACAACAGTGTGTCTAAAACAATTGAAGAAAGTGCCAATGTTGAATTTAATGAAAATACTGCTAATATCAAAGGCACTGGTCCTGATTGGTTGTTTGATTTAGATTCACTAACAAATTCTCTGAGCTTTGTTGAGTATACTGCAGAAGCTGATGCATACAGGGTTGAAGCTGCTAACACAAATTCTCATGCTGCCAATACAATTTCTCATGCTGTTGGCACAAAGTCTCAGACTGCTGCAGATTCAACAAGTTGGGATGATTTCACCACTCTACCACTTCTGTCTTGTGATCCTCCAGGGGTCCTGAATGATACAAATCCAGACACTGAAGTGCCACTCCAAAGTTCTGAAAGAACAGCTCCAACACAACAGGAAACAGTCCCAGATTCAAGTCAAGCTGTTTCAGAAACTGAACCACTCACTGGTTCTGATGGAGATGATACAAACCTTGGAACTTCCTTTCAAACAGAGAGAGAGCCCACACTAAGAGTTCACAAGTATCACCCTCTCAATCAAATACTGGGTGATCCAAGCACTCCTGTTCAAACAAGGAAGATGGTTCACAATGAGACTGCTGCTGCTGAACAAGCAGTTACTGAATTCAGTCTAGCTGCTTTTGAACATGCCTGTTTCATGTCTCAATTGGAACCTAAAAAGGCATCAGAAGCATTAAAAGATTCATCCTGGATTGAAGCTATGCAAGAAGAGCTTTTACAGTTCAAAATTCAGAATGTATGGACTCTGGTGGATCTTCCTAAAGGTAAGAGAGCAATAGGTACAAGATGGGTGTTCAGAAACAAGAAGGATGAGAGAGGGATAGTCATCAAGAACAAAGCAAGACTAGTAGCACAAGGGTACACTCAAGAAGAAGGAATAGATTATGATGATGTCTTTGCTCCAGTAGCAAGAATTGAAGCCATCAGACTATTTCTAGCATATGCAAGTTTCAAAGGCTTCAAAGTGTATCAAATGGATGTTAAGTCTGCTTTCTTGTATGGGACAATTGAAGAGGAAGTGTATGTGTGTCAACCCCCTGGTTTTGAAGACTACAAGTATCCAGACAGGGTGTACAAGCTAGACAAAGCTCTTTATGGTCTTCATCAAGCACCCAGAGCATGGTATGACACACTATCATCATATCTTCTACAGAATGGATTCAAGAGAGGCACTCTGGACAAAACACTCTTCACTAAGACCATCAAAGCTGAGATTCTACTTGTCCAAATCTATGTTGATGACATCATCTTTGGCTCCACTAATGATAGGTTGTGCAAAGATTTTGAGGCCCTAATGCACAAAAAGTTTCAAATGAGTTCAATGGGGGAACTCACATTCTTTCTAGGGCTGCAGGTCAAACAGAAGCCTACTGGTCTATTCATAAGTCAATCAAAGTATGTCAAAGACATACTGGAAAAGTTTGGCTATCAAGACACAAAGGTTGCAAGCACTCCAATGGATCCTCATAAACAGCTCCATACAGACAAAGATGGCATAGATGTGGACATTCATCTATACAGATCCCTTATAGGATCTCTCATGTATCTAACATCTTCTAGACCTGATATAATGTTTGCTGTCTGTGTGTGTGCTAGGTTTCAATGCTCTCCAAAGGATTCTCACTTGGTTGCTGTTAAGAGAATCTTCAGATACCTTAAAGGCCAACCACATTTAGGCCTATGGTATCCCAAAGACTCTCCTTTTGAACTAACTGCTTATTCTGACAGTGACTATGGTGGTTGCAACATTGACAGGAAATCCACAACTGGTGGATGTCAATACTTAGGAGCAAGACTGGTCTCTTGGCAATGCAAAAAGCAAACAACTGTCTCCACATCATCCACTGAAGCAGAATACGTAGCAGCTGCAAGCTGCTGCTCCCAGGTAATGTGGATTCAAAATCAGCTAAGAGACTATGGTATGAATTTCTTATCCACTCCTATTTATATTGACAATTCAAGTACAATTAGCATTGTGCAAAACCCAGTGAAATTCCCAAAAACCAAGCATATAGAAATCAGATTTCACTTTATCAGAGATTGTAATGAAAAGAAGTTAATCCAAGTTACCAAAATACATACAGATGATCAGCTAGCTGATCTATTTACAAA
Source organism: Centrapalus pauciflorus (assembly GCA_020465985.1). NCBI lineage: Eukaryota > Viridiplantae > Streptophyta > Magnoliopsida > Asterales > Asteraceae > Centrapalus > Centrapalus pauciflorus. Next base: position 100,135 of record JAANYP010000579.1, read on the forward strand.
ACCTTTTGATGTGGGAAGGTTCACTTTCCTAATATCAAATATTGGTATGGTAAACATGGATTAATTAGTTTTCATTATTATCGACTCAGTATGCTAATTTAAGGGGGAGACACTGTTCCATTGAAAAGTTGCACAGTTTTACACTAACAGCATGAGTATTTTCTCATGCTGCTAGTTCATTTTCTCGGACTGCTAGTTATTTTCACTTGATCTGTCAAAGTGTGCAGGGTATTTGGGTAACTTTTCAAATGTGTGCGCGGGACCCAACCTTTTCGAAACCTTTAAAGGTCCCGGTTTCGTTCAGTTGTAACTACCAGTTACATATTTTTCTTCCACGGCCTTCTACTTTCTCTCTGAACGAATCACACATTCTTCCTTCAAACCCTAAACCCATCGTTTGTTCATCCATGGAGTTTGTAAAAGAACACAACTGTCTCCCATACACTCTGAAACATGCTGAACTCCAACCGTTCCATACAATGATGGATTTCCTCAGGCACTCCCATATTCATTATGCCCTAACCATAAACCCTACTATATACATCTCCCATATAGAACAGTTTTGGAACCATACATCTGTTCAAACCATCAATGGAGTGCCTACCCTCCTTTCCAAGATTGATGGAACTACTATCCATATCACTGAGGAATCCATCAGACGTCACTTGCATCTTCAAGATGCCTCAGGTATGACCGACCTATCCCTTAAAGCTTTACATTTTGGTCTTCAAAATATTGGTTATAGGGGTCCTGCTGATTCTTTTACTTTTCTTAAGGCACATTTTTCTCCTAAATGGAAATACCTTGTGCACATTATTCAGCAATGTTTAAGCCCCAAAAGAACTGGTTGGTCTGAGTTTTTATCAAATATTGCCACTGCCTTAGTGTGCTTTTCTACAGGCCAACAGTTCAATTTTTCAAACATGATTTTTCAGGGGATGTTAAGGCATCATTCCCTAAAGAATGGGAAATTTTTGATGTATCCAAGATTTTTGGCAGAAATTATTGCACACACCTGCACAACTTCACATTTACATAAACGGATACATGTTTCCCATAGGCACTCATTGTCTTCAATCAAAAGGCTGATAAAGCCAAGTGCCAATTTTGTCAGTGTAGATGTTCCATTGCCCTCTGCAATGATGAACATCATTTCAGGAAACAGAGGAGAGGGTCTTGAGCAGGCTCAGCCTAACATCACTGCTTCACCCCCAAGACCCCAACCCACTCCTCATGATACACAAACTCCCTCTGATCCTTTTGTACAGCCAACACGCCCTCTCAGATACCTATACAAAAGAAAAAGGGGACCAGGAGCTCCTTCCTCCTCCTCCCATCAGCAAGAGCCATATATCCCTGTGCAGGAGGATACTCCTGCACAGAATATCCAAAGGGAACCAGTTGAGGACACTCCCATCCTCTCTCAGGAGGTGAACATCTCTTCAGAGATGATTCATATGGGTTCTGTGGCTGACACTACTGATGTCTCTGCAAAAGAGGCACAGGACAGTGCCAACATAGCTAAGACCACGCCCATGGCAACAGCAAGTGTGCAAACACAAGCTGGAAGTCCCCAGAACCAAGAAAAGAGGGGCCCAGAAGTTTCTACTTCTGGTTTCAATGTCAGTGATAGATCACAAGCACCTCAGGTGTTCTCTGATCTTGAGGCTAGTCTGCAACAATTGCTTTTAACGGATCCCAGGCTCAAACCTGTTGTAGCCATGTTGGACTATCAAATGTCCATCATTGCTGCACAGGGAGCCCAAATTTTTGCTCTCAAGCAGGCAGAGGCTGCTCAGCATAAGAGAATAGATTATCTTCATAGAGGCTTCACTCTCTGTGGAAATAAAATTGTGAAATTAGAGCAGATGATTCAAACCCAAGGGGCAAAGGTTGTAGGTCCTTCTGACCAAACCAATGCTTCCAAAAAGGGGGAGAATCAGGAGGTCCCTACATCAGTCCAAGCAGCTCCAAAAACAACAACAGTCCAAGCAGCACCAACAGTCCCAGTTTCTAGGCTAGCAGTCCCAACAACTTCTCAAGCTGTTAGCCTAGAAACTCAAGCTGCTCCTTCAAAAGTCACTGGAGTTGTGATCAGAGAAGGAATTCAAGCTCCAACAAGCACAGTCCAAGCTACAACATCTGCTACAAAAGACAAAGGCAAGGGCATTCTCATAGAGTCTCCAAAGCATAAATTTTCTTCAAAAGAAGCCCAAATTGCCTTTGATGCTGAAGTTGCAAGAAAAATAGCAGAAGAACAAGACAAAGAATTAGAGCAGCAAGCCCAAACCCCAATGGATGATGATGAAACTTTAGGTGATTACTTAAAGGGGTTTGTGGTTAAGCAAGGAGCTAGGAAGAGAAAGATGCCAACAGGGCACTCCAAGGCTGAGCATAGAAGATTTCTTATCAATTTTGCCTTTGCAGCTGGTATTCCGAAGAAAATGGCTCAGTCCATGGCTACTGAAAGGCTGCAGGAGATTCATGATAAGGAGATGGACAAAAGACAGAGAACAAAAGTCTCTCCAGAAGCTCAACCATCCCAAGAAGTCCAATCATCTACCCAATCAGTCCAAGCTGAAGCTGGTGCCAGTGCACCTGTTCCCACTGATCAAGCTGCTCTCTCTATTCCTTCATCAGTTAAAAGGGTGCTCTTTGAGCAACAACTACAAAAGGCTATGGAGATAGAGAAGCTGATTGATCAGCATGATTTTACAAAACCTCAAATCAACTACTGGTTTGCTAAGTCACTGGATGACCGTGACTTGAGAATAAAGTTTGTGATCAGAAGAGAGTCTGGACCTGAAGAGGAGTATGATACTTTTTGGCAGATAGTGCAGAAGCTGACCAGAGAAGAATTAATAAAGATGTACCATATAGGGTCAGTTAAACAAGTAAGGTCTGCTCTTCCACAGGTCAAGCAGCTCATTAAAGATCTAAGTACAGTGGTTGATCCTGATTTTGCAAGACAAGAGATAGAAGATGCTGAAAAGAAAGGGAAAAAGATCAAGCAGATTGATCTGTTTGTCAAGTCAAAGACATTCAGAATCAAATTCACAGATGGGACTGGTATCTTCTTCAATTTTGAGTTTTATAATTTTTCAAAAGATATGCTACTGCAAATTAAGTCAGCTAGAATATCTTGTGATAGAGATGAGTTGAAGAAAGAATTTTTGAAGGCTATAGATCATAAACTTACACAGTTGTGAGTTTTTGAAAGCCTTGGTTTGTAAATAACAGTTTACTTACTTATTTCCATTTTTGTATAGAACTTAAAGTCTTGTAAAGAATTTAAGTTAGGGGGAGATTGTTGGGAAATAGTTTAAGTACATTCAAGCTGTTAGTTAGACTTCTCAGACTGTTAGTAGATTTTTCATGTAAATACAAAGTTCATGCTGCTAGTTGAAGAAACTCGAGCTGCCAGTGTAAAAGTTCAAGCTGCCAGAGTAAAACAACTCAAGCTGCTCAGTTCATGCTGTCAAGAGATTCAAGCTGCTCAACAGTTTCATAAACAGAAAGTGCTGATTTTCAGGAAAGATATCTACACGAAGATTCCAGCATATCTACTTTCAGAGAAGTCATAGTCCTTCAAGGAAACAAGTCCAAAAAGCAATATAAATAGACAGAATATTGTATAGAAGTTAATAGAAGTTTTCTGCGTATTTTTGAGTCTGTAATTGCTTTATTGTTTAAGTTTTCATAAGCCTCTAAGGTTGTAAAACCCTAAGAACAGTCTGTGTTCTTCGTCTAATCAAAACAGATTAGAGGTGATTGTAATCATTGAATTCAACAATACAAACAGTCTTGATTACTTCTTATGTTTTATGCTTCATTGGTTCTGAAAGTTTTTGTTAAAATAATTAAGTGTTATTCCGCAAACTTCTTAATTAAACTTTGATTCAAAGCAAGATTATTGATTTATACTCTGATAAATTTCAAATCAGTTAATCTTGGTTATTCATATTTTAGATCCTGTCACCCATGTACACCTGGTGAAATCATCAACAATGACTAAACAATAAGCTCTTTTATCCAACCTCAAAACAGATGTTGGACCAAAAAGATCCATATGAAGGAGTTGTAATGCAGTTGAGATTGAATTTACTTCTTTGGCCTTATGAGAAGTTTTGTGTTGCTTGCCTTTGAGGCATGCTACACAATGATCATCACATATGAACTCCTTTTGTGGTAAACCTTTTACCAAATTATGTTTGACTAAAGCATTCATAGATTTGAACTTCATCTGACACATCCTTCTGTGCCAAAGTGCAGACTCATTAGTTGATGCTTTGGATATTAAACATCTTAAGGTATTAGCAGAAGATAATTTTTCGGTGTCCAAACAGTATACATTGTCCTTTCTTGGTGTTCTAAGTAAAATAAGATTTTCAGGTATTTTAAAATCTCTGGATAGGACAATGCACTCAGAGTCTGTGAACAGAACAACATTCCTTTTGTCTCATACTTGAGACACACTTAGTAAATTATACTTCAGCTATAAATACATCATTAAAAGTCATTGTACCTGCTTTGACAGTACCTTTACCTATCACCTTACCTCCTTCGGAGTTTCCTCCAAATGCAACATATCCTCCTTCAAGTCTTTTGATATTTGACAAGCACTCAGAATTGCCTGTCATGTGCCTAGAGCAGCCACTATCCACATGCCATCTTGTCTTATGTTGGTTTCTGTGATTGCCCTGTACAAACAAAAGCTCAGTTAGTAGTGGAGTAAACCCAAACCGAGCTGGTTTTGGGTTGACCATGTGCATTAACATAACTAAATACTGTTTGTGTCTTTTTAAACTTAGTAAGATCCACTGGTGGATTCTGTTATGAGTATTTAGTTATAACATGAGGTGTCCAGTTGTTCTTTCCAATTGTTGCTTCAACAGTCTCAGATGATGCACCAACAGTTCCAGATTTTGCTTTAGCAGTTGGAACTGTATGTTGGTTGTTAACCGTTTCAAATTTTACACTACCAGTTCCTACTTTTGGCTTAACAGTTCCAGATTTTACATCAGTAGTTGGAACTGTGTTTTTGCCTTTAACACACGATTCCTGTTTCACACTCTGTTTAGGTTTATTTAACGCTTGTTGTCTCAGTACAGGCTGCCTATTGTTGACCTTTACAAATCTGTGGTCAACTGTGTGCTTTGGAACTGGTGTGGTTGGTTTTGAAGTCTTTAAAACTTTTGGCTTTTGTGAAACAAATTGTTTTTGAAAAACAGTTTGCCTTTCAACAATTGGCTTTTAAAGGCATTGTTTGGCCAAATGATTTTTCCTGCCACAGTGAAAACATTTTTTTACTGTTTTGATTGGAGAACCAGTTTTGTGTGACCAGAACTGATTCTTGTTCCTTTGATTTCCCCTCACCTACTGTTGTTTGGGGAACTTTTGTACACCATGATTTTGGCATGTGCACACTGGAATATTTTTACCCTTTTTACCTGTTTTGGAAGAAGATGCAAAAGTACAGTTAGAAGGTATTGAGACATTTGAAGCATGCATGTGTTCACTCATCTTCTCTTTACCTATTAAACTGTTAGGCTTATTCTTCATACTGTTAGTTTCTTCCCTCATGGTGTTGGCTCTAATAACATCCTTACTCTCTCTCTCTCTTGGATGTATTAACCTTAATGGGGTTAAAAACTAGGGTTACTATGGGTTCCCTCATGTTTTTATGAGTACCCTCTTCTTCCTCATTATTACTATCGACATCAGTAACCAGTCCATCTACCAACTCATGCTTATCCTCAAGGACAGGATCTACAGTGTTCATCTTTTCATCTAGGGGTTCATTTACAAGCCTATCAGCAACTTCACTCATAGGATGAATGTATTTATTATTGTAAGGAGGTGGGGTGGCATTGTATCCTATTCTTTCCTTGGGATTTGGTTGAGACTTTACCCTATCTTTGAACTGAACTTCCATTAGGTGTTCTAACTTTTGGTTGGCTAACTTGAAGTTACTCAAATCAATGTTTATACTATCTACTTTCTTGTGAGCTTCCAGCACCTTTTGTTCAGCCTCTTCCAGTTTCTTATTAAGGGTCTCTATTTACTCTTCAAGTTCCTTTTTCTCCCACTTATGATATGTCCTATCATGTCCCATTTGAATCTCATTATCTTTATACTCATTGATCTGTTTTTCAAGATCCTCTATTTCCTGCATATACTCATACCTCCTTTCTTCCATCTTAGCTAGAGTTTTACACATGCTTTCATTATGATCTTTGTACTTTTTAACTATATTTTTGCATGCTTGGGAGCAGAGTTTAGCATTTACCTCAGATGGTAAGTCAGTGGAAATGGCACTTGTAGTGTCTGCCATAAGAGCTTAATTCTGATACTCTTCTTCTGTCTGGTCACTCCAGTCAAAAACATTGTCCTCTTTTGAAACAAGAGCCTGTGAAGGTTGTGTCTGACTGGTTTTTTGAGTTCTTGGCCGATGCTGACTTTATGATCTACATTCTCTTGCAAAGTGTGTAAGTTTGTGACATTTGAAATATTCAACCCTTGATTTGTCAAAGGCTGGCTTGCCTTCTGATCTGGCTTGAAAGTTTGTTTTGCCAGGCCTTTTGAGAAACCTCATAGCCCTCATTGTCAGCATGGCATGTTGCCACTTTAAATCCATCTCCTCTAGATCATCTGGATGGATTTGTTACAGATCCTCAGGATTGAGGGCAAACAATCCATCACTTGCAACAAAGGCCTCATAATTGACCTCAAAGGAGTTGCCATC
>JAANYP010000580.1:0-86305 GCA_020465985.1 Centrapalus pauciflorus
CCCATTCAGTTCAACATCAGATTTCCGAGCTGTCGGACAAGATAGATGCTCTTAACCACCTTATTCTGCAAGTCCAGGAACAACTAAATTCACGAATGGATCGCCTTGAGTCGGCAGTTATAGAACTCCAGTGTCGCCCTCAAGCAGAGGCACCAAAGAGAAAACATGACGATCAGGACGACCCTGATCGTCATGAGGGGGAGAAAAGGCGAAAGGTTCAGTATGAGGACCCCATGCTGGGTATAGGGGGAGCAGAGACCGCTGAGGGGTCAGAATTTCAGGGGTCAGGGGAACAGAGACAGGAGGCTCAGGAATACCTCTTAATAGAAGACGAGCCCATCATCGAGGGTCCAGCTCCACTGGATCCGATGACAGCTATGGTAGAATTCGAGGAACCTCACGAGAAAGTTGAAATCATTTTGGTTTCTGATTCAGATTCCGATAACGACGACAACGAACCCTTATTGATTCCTAAGCCTGAACCTGAATCTCCAACGAAAAAATCTTCATCCTCTTCCTTTGACTTCCTGAATTCACCACCACCAGCCCATCAAGAAGAAATTCTTTCATCCATCCAAGCTCCCCAGTCACTAAAAGAATCCCATATTGTCCTTAGCCCTCCAAGATCCCCAAGCCCTCCTCCAGTCCAACAAACCGAACATCCAGGGCCTTCCCTAACCAAAAGGGTCGATTGCTTCGATGAAACTCCAGAAGGCCCTGGTATATTCAGAAAGGATGACATTTTCTGGGTCGGCCAATATACAAAAGGCGAAGTTCAGAAACTGCCTCAAGAAGAAAAGGATAAAATTCGACAAGAATGGAGGGGGACAATCATAAAGCTTCTTGAAGCCAAAAAGGATGAAATTGAAGAACCCCCCGTTCAAGGTCTTAAAGATTTCTTGCAAAAGTTTCCCCCGGAGCACTTCCAGAACCCTTACCTTGAAGAAAGATTCAAAATGGTATTCAGAAAGAAGCCTGGATCCTTCAGCAGACGCCTTCTCATGGAACTTACAAATGTTACCAAAGCTGAACAGGCCGAATACTACCAACTGATGCTCCGGGAAAGAAGGTCTAAGGTGTCTAAATCGAAGATCAAGAAACTCCGAACAATAACCATGTGCAAAAGAGCCAAAGTCTTCTATCCCTCCTACCAAGTAGAAAGAGAAGATGGGACGGGAGATGACATCTTCGAATATGACCTAGACTTCATAAGTGTGGATGATGTTGAGTTTCTGCACAACTGCCTGAAACATCGCATCAAGAAACGGATGACTCACATGACAGCTGTAGGTGCCCTAGTACGAAGCATGAACCGCCGCTCGATCATTATGTGCCTAAGAGACTTTCAGATGGCGATCGAGAGCGCGATGGTTAAGGTGGGCCTACGAGCACCGGAACAGGATAGCTTTCTTCTGGCCCACCACTCGGCCTACAGAGTTGTACTTTCTGGAGATCCGGGTGTCATTTTTGTCAACTACAAGGGCTACAAAAGGTACATGCGCTTTGAGGATCTTCCATGTTACTCCGATGGTACACTCTGATTGGTTCGAGCTGCTCTTACACAGAAAGTACAAGATTATGACGCTCAACCAGATCCTGAACAAAGATGCTCACCAAAGGAGATACAGGATAACCTCAGCAGCATAGACTTCCAGAACGAACGGCTTCATACGAGACAAGTGACCAGACGCTTCGACGTCATCATTGGACTCCGAGAATCAACAGACCATGCCAGAGTTCCAGGACCTCCTAAATGATCGAAAAGGGGGAGATTGTTAGATATTTTATTTCGATCATAGGGAGTTGTTTTGTAATAATTATCATCTTAGTATTTAGTGTTGTATTTATTTCCTTGTAGTTTATTTCTTTGTAATAGTCAATGGACCAAAAGTGACATTATGTAATACTTAATTAAAGGAGCCTAGAAATAGGCTCCTAGGGTTTCTTTATGATACACGTTTGACAATGGAGAGAAAAACATCAGCCGCCACTTTGCATTATTCTCCTAATAATCTCTTTGTCTTTCTTCATCATTACACAATTATTGAGCATTGATTCTTCTTGTGTTTGATAAGAAACATTAAAGGTGCTGAAATATATACGGGATTGCATATTACATGTGCTATACTACTTATTTATAACAATTATAATATACCAAAATTATTTTCATATTTTTATAATTATCATAATTTCTTTATTTCTATTTAATATCACTATTGTATATTGTTCTCATAATAATATTTTAAGTTTATATATTATTAAAGATAATTATTCATTAAATATAAAACTCATGCAAAACATCTATCTATTCTAATAAATAACTAAATAGATTTCACATTTCGATTTATTAGAATGTCATTTTGCACATTCATGTATTGACATGTGTAACTTAATATTCCATTCTTTTTTTAAATTTATATTTTATATTTATATATTTTTATTTATTTAAAATAAAATGCAAGGTTCATTCGTTTGAAATGTTTCAAATTAGAAGCAAATTACATATTTAATTTTTAATTACTTACAAATTTAATTCTATTCTTTAATTAAATATTATTTACTCACAATAAAAGCCAAAGACGTCGCTGTCAAATATTGGTTTGTTTCTAAAACAGTCGACTTTCACCTTGGTCAATTGTACATTGTCTTGTCTATAGTATAAAGTAGACAATGTTGAAAATTATTAAGTTTAGATAAGGATGGTAGCTAGCAAAAAAAAAAAAACAACAAATATTGTGTGTAAAGAGGTATTTCTTAACAGATCCACTGTTCCTGACCCAGTCTCACATCCAGTCCAAACAGATCCTCTCTCCTCTCCACAATCACCCACATCATCCATCCATTATCAAAGAAAATCAATAGCCAAAAAGAAAACAGCCCAGAAAACCACCTCCTCTGTTCCCTCTCAACAGGGTTCAGTTGTAAAAGAAGCAACCCCAGCTGCCTCTCCTATTTTGGGAGAAGGTTCAGCTCATTTGGAGCCTGCTTCACTCCAGCCTGAGTCACCCTTGAGTCAGCCTAGACCCTCTGGTTCCTCCCAACAGGAACCAGTTGTACAAATGGAGATACCCACATCAACTATCCCAGCCTCCCAACAGGCTGAGGATATTGAAAGACAGGAGCCCTCTCCACTCCCCACTGAGTCCACACTGTCCCCCACTCATATCCCCTTACACTCTGAGTCTGCACGAGGTGCCCACGCTGCTGATATAGGCCAATCAGCAGCTCAGCCTCAACCCTCTGTTCCCCATGATTCAGCTGTTCAACACCAAACAGCTGCTGAGGGACCAACAACTCAAGCTGATGAACCTCAGGGATCATACCATCCCTCTGGTGAGGCTGCTCCCACAATGCAAATTCCATCAGCAGGTTTCACCACTGCTGATGTTGAAATGCATATCCCATCTCCCCATGATGAGGTGCCTTTAGACCAAGGCACTGCAGAGGGAACCACCACTGGTCTTCATGAGGGTGCTGCAACACAAGCAGCATCTGAGAGGCCCCAAACATCATCCCCTTCTCCTAATGATGCAGCTACAGCCGCTGCTGAAGAACCCCTTGATCCCTCTAACCTGGGCCATCTTACTTTTGCCCAGGCTATGGAACTACTGTCCAACGTTTCTCTCCCTTCTCCATCTCATCCTCAAACACCAGCCTCATCATCATCTTCTCCATCCACTCACTCCAAACAGTCTACCCATACACCTCCATCTCCCAAAGACCTGCCTTTGAAGGATCAGCTTTCATTGCTGACCAACAAAGTTGGTTCTTTGGAAAATACCATGCACTCCCTACCATCCATCATCTCAGACTCTGTGTCTGAGCAGCTCAAAGGCTTCTTTGATTTGTTCAAAGAATCCTTCCCAGTCACTCCCCAAACTGACCACTCTCCACAGCTGCTTGCACTCACTGCACAGCTGCAAAATGTATCCAACTCTATCTCCTCTATCCTCTCCTTACAGCAGGACTCCGTGTCCTCTATGACAGCCATTTCTCAACAGCTGTCCTCTCTTCTCACTTCTTGCAATACTACCCTTCCTTCAACATTGGCCAGCCTGAACACTCTTATGGGTTCTCTATCAAATTCTGTGTCATCAAACCTTGCTGATGTGCAAGATTCTCTTGAACTTCATCTTGCACAGCTCCAGAGTTTGTTGTTCACAGCTTCTGATAGAGACAATATTGTTAAGCTGACCACTTTTGCTGATTCCCAAGCTTCTTCTCTTCAAAACTGTCTTTCCCAACTTGGTGAGGTGAAGGATAACTTGGCTTACTTAGTGAACAGCCTTGTTGGTCCTAAACCTTCCAAACCTGCTGGCAAGCCTGCTGACTTTGTGTCTTCAGGCAGACCAGGGGTTGAAGTCGCTGCCTCATCTCCTTCAAAGGGGGAGAAATCATCTGCCTCGAAGACTAAGTCTAAGGGGGAGAAGATTCCTTCTCCTAAGGAGATACCAGTGTCTGCAACCCAAACTGATCAACCAGCAGAAACAGGTGCAGCTGAAGGTGTTTCTCAAGCTGCTATGCCTACTCAGGCTGGCTCTCCAAACCCTGCTCAGTCTAAGGGGGAGGAAGTCATTCCTGAGGACAGGCCTAGCAGCAAAAGGAGGCACCTTATCCTAGAAGAAGAAGAAGAAGAAGAAGAAGAAACTTCTGAAGCTGCTGTCACTAAAGCAGCAGCTAAAGGCAAAGAAAAGGCAGCTGAGGATCCTATTGAGCAGAAACAGGCAGATACACAGTTTCACAAAGTCAGAGCCAAAGAGATGGGCCTCCCTATGCACAAGTACTTTGAGTTTAGGGAAGAACAGCTTAAGGCTCTGGAAGAGTTAAGAAAAGAAGAGGAATCTGCCAAAGCTGCTAAGTCTCTTGCCCTCCAAGAAGCAAAGAAAATAAAAATGTCTACCTTGGAGGTGCAAAAGAAAATAATGGAAGCTGCCAGGAAATCAGCAGAAGAGAAAGAGAAGGAAGGAGAAAAGGGTACTCAGGTCTCTGTGACCAAATCAACAGTACCATCTGCCAGAGCCAAATTCCACTTTGACAACTTGGCCAGAAAGAAATTTCATGATGTTGCTACTAGAAGGCTGGCCAAGGAAGCAATTGTCAAAGCTGTTCCCATTGCAAGAAAAGGCACACAGTGGAAACTTCAGATCACCAGGATGGGTGCAACAGGCCCTGAAATGGAATCATATGATCACACTGATGTTGCTCAAATGGGTTACAGGGAATGGTTGGAACTGGCAGTTGCCCTGAGCCAGTCTAAGTCAGAAACGGCTAAGACTATCAGGGCATACATCAAGAAGCTGATGGAAAGAGTAAAGGAGCTGGGCCTGATTCCAAAAGAAATAAGTGAAGGTGTCTCTGTGACACATCCAAAGATAAAGGCCAGGAGAACAAAGAGGGATACAGAGCTGGAAGAACTCCTTATGATGATTGAACAAGGAGATTATGCTGTGGAAATTAAAGGAGTTGACCACAGCCTGCCTGAAGGAGTTGAATTTGAAGATGGCAAAGTGATTGAAGAGCCTGAGTTAGGGGCATTTTTTGTAGATCCCCTATCTCAGAAGAAATGTTTTCAAAGAGCTTCAGACCTACACAAAGTTGGTCTTAAGCAGCTTGCAGCCTTCAGAATTGCCACCTCCTTCAATCAGTCCAGCCTATGGAGAGCAGCTATCTGGGAAGAGCTGAAAGGTTTTTATGACAGAGGTGAACTTCAAAGTTCTAACTTTATGTTTCTTACAGCTGAAATTGAAGAACACGAAGAAACAAGGGAAGAACTTGTAAAAAGATTCAAAGAAGGGATACCACCTCCTGTCGAATGAAGTCCACCTGCCATCTGGGTAGGTGAAGAATGGAAGCTGTCCATCAGTTGGACAGGCTTGCCATTGTCTGCTCCCATCTCAAACAGTCCAAACTTTTTGTACATTAGTTGTACATTTTGTACATTAGTTGTACATTTTGTACATTAGTTGTACATTCTGTGCATTAGTTGTACATTATTACATAAGTTGTAATTTCTGCTTTTACATTAGTTGTAAAATACATTAGCACATTAGTTGTACTTTTGTAAGAACATATGTTGTTCCATTATAGTCAAGAATCAGTGTATATATAAACTGATCTTTTACTTTACTGTAATGTTGTAATTTTATTTCAGCAAATGTACTGTAAATATATATAGTGATTTTTGACAAGACCAGCTTGGACTGGTTATTGCAAATAGGGGGAGATTGTTAGGCACAAAAAGGCCTCAGTCAAACCTGTTCTATATCTGAGGGGGAGATTTTATAATCAAACCTGTTGATACATTTGAAGGTTGAATTTAAGGCCTGTTATATGCCTTATTGAAACCTGAAAATGATTTGCAATATCAGTCTAAAGCTGTTCTATATGTTGCATGTGTTGCAACCAAGACAGTTTGTCCAAGCTGCTCAGTCTGCTGATCAGGCTGGACAGAAACTGTCTACGCTGCTCTACATTGTTGAGCAGCTTGGGCATTTTTAAGGTGTTCTGTTCTTTGTGAACAGAACCTGTTCTTAGTGAACAGGCTATACACTTTATGGAATTTGTTTCCAAGTCATCATGTATTGTTTTTGACTACAAGATCAGTTTACAAGTCGAAGACAAAGTGGAAAGCAGAACCGCTCAGCCTGCCCAAGCTGTTCTGTCACATGAAGACAAAAGGTTATTTGAAAAAGGGTGACAGACCTTTTTCTTATATCAAAATAGGCCTTTACAAGGAAGAAAGACGCAAAGTTGACATTCCTAAATTAGTTAAAGGCAATGCAACAGTAGACAAAGTAAAAGACAAAAGTTCTGCACGTCTGCTTTTCAGAAAAGTGCAGAAAAGTTATATTGTCTTTTCAAACAAGACTTCTCCTTTTTCATTCCGTCCAATGAAGATGTTTCTCTTAGATCCTCTAAGTGAGTATAAAAGGAAGCTTCCAAGGTCAGAAAGAAGTGTGAAGAAAGCTAAGTGCTTAAACCAAGAGTGAACGTGCAAGTGTGATTTTCATGCATGCAAGTCTTCTGTAAACCAGCATCTGTGTGTCTAAGCTGATTTACCTAAGCTGTTCCTTGAGTCTTGTAAAACACAGTGAGTGCATCTTAGTGAGTGTGTTCATTGTAATCTAGTTTGAGTCTGTCTTAGACTAGTAAGCATACTGTTGTATTCTGTCATCTCAGCTTGAACTATTCCGCATTCAAGCTTGTTTGTAATTAACAATTGTTGATAATACATACAAACATTGAGAAAAAGAGAGTGTAGTTTTTAAAGTGCTGTATTCACCCCCCCTCTACAGCTTATAACTATATACTTTGGGAACCTTTCGGGACCTACAGTTAATGTTATCTAATTTTAAGTTTATCGCTCTATTCAAATTATCCGTGTAATACACGGGTTATAAACTAGTTACTAATAAATGATGAATGGACATAATTATATAAAAGCATGCATGGATATTATATATATATTAATAGATTATTGCGACAGTAACTTGAGTTTTTTTTAATTATAACATTTCAATGGTTTCATATTTTATTTCCCAAACATTTTTCTAACTTTTCAATATTGATTTACTAAATAATGATATTTTTTTAAATATGAGCATTTGTGACACCCTTGCCACATTAACCACCAATTACAATTCATCCAGGATTAATCACCAACAAACAGATAACATAATGATCTGATAGCTTAATAATAGTGCGGAAGCAAAATACATAAATAAAAGTATTACAACAGAGTCTAACACCCTACGGTGCTACAAAGGTTACACGTCTAAGTCTACCAACTCAAATTAATACATTATCCCAAATTCATTACAACAAAATTTTCATAAACCAAATACCAAAGTAAACGGTAGAAATCTTCAAATACTTCAATAGATTTCCTAGCTAGATGGTCCAGCTGTAGACTTCCCTTTTCCTGTAAAAATTCAACAACTAAAAGGTAAGCTAAAGCTTAGTGAATACCATATGATTTTACACATTCTACAACTCATTATGATGCCACCCAGGGTAACCGCGGTAACACATACCGTATACCCCACACGTACTCCAAGTACGCAAACCCGAGCCGCAGCTCCTTCGAGCTGACACTCGGCATAAGAACAACCAACCATCTGAGGCATACATTACATCGGGGATGACCTACTGTCTATCCTGACCACAGAGGTGTCAAACTCTTGGTCATATAGCACAGTAACATCAGAGTACAGATGCGACCACGCAGGTCCATCGAAAAGATGCACAACAAATGAACGGACATGCAACAAATATGAATGTGCATCAATATAAACGCATGTTAGTAGAATGCGAAACGAACATGAAACAACATGCCTCAGCAGGCAATGCAAACATAATGCAGATGCAGCAATGTTAAAATCAAAGGTACTCACAGTGGGTGCGTTATTAATCTTTTAGCAATATTATTTCTCCTCGGAATTTCAACCGGATCCACAAAGTACCCCGCTGTGGGTTAAACAACACCACAAGGGACCTGTTAAGTCAGTTGTAACAACACATTGTGTTAATATCTTGTTTCTTTCCATAAAACTTAATTTTATAAGTTTTTACCATTTTTGATCCCAAATTCGGATCAATGCCCGAATTCGGACCCCACCCGAATTCGGACCCCAATTCGGTTCTCATATGAACCCTAATTCGGATCCCACATAAATCCAAATTCGGTCCCCTTTAATTTCGGACCCAAGCTAATTCGGACCATATCCTGATTCGGTCCCCAACCGAATTAGGACCTCAACCGAAATATCAATACTTGGAAAATTATTTTGCTAATCTGAAATCCGGGCCTCATCCGAATTCGGACCAGATCCGAGTTCATCTCGGATCTGAATTCGGACCCCTTCGAACTTGTGCATTTTATAACATTTTCCAGATTTTAATTCCATCATTTTTGGTACTTTTTCGATACATGAAATAATTTATACCAACTTAAATACACTTAATTTCAAGCATTTTAACACTAACATAACATGCTTTCATACCAAATTCAACCCTTTTTGGACCCTTTTTATCATCCATCGAACACACACACTAAAACACACACAAAATCCTCAAATCCATTCTTTTAGTTCGAATCAGGAGCTGAAATTTAATATGTAGCATCATAAACACTAGATTTAAACTAATCCACAATAACATCATACATGCATCCATGTTTGCAACACCAATCTAAGTTTCGGTTCTTATAAAAACCGACCCAAAAACACTTAAATTCGAAGAGTTCAAGTAATATTTACCTTAAATCGTCAATTGCAGATGTTTTAGTTCCTCGAATGCTAGCTAAATCCAAATTTTCAGCTTCAAAATCCAAGTTTTTATGATCTTGATTTTTAGTGAGAAAGTGAGCCGAGAGAGAGAGTTCTAGAGAGAGAGAGAGTTTGATGAAAATGAAAGACAAAATTGGTCTTTCATCCTTTTTATTCCAAATTTCCAACTTTGGCACCTTTAGTCCCTCAACTTAACCGGTTCCATTAAATACTGATTTTATAAAATAAAAGAATTCTATCTTTTATTTATTATCCTTAAATTTTTAGTAATTATTTTCACTTAATAATTAAAATTTCTAAATTTTCCATAATCTGAAACCAACTTTATAATCAATCCAAATTTCGTACCAACTTTCATGATTCAACTTAAATTACATTAATTTAAACTTAATAAACTTCAATTATAATAATTTAAAATCCGAGGATGTTACAGCATGGGCTCCACCACGCTCAACTTCGTCCTCGAAGTTACTCGGATTCGAACAATTTTGGATACTTTTTCAACATCTCTGCTTTTGTCTCCCACGTATGATTCGCTCCCTTATGATGCTTCCAACGTACAAGCACCATTTCTATCTCTTTGCTCCTTAATTTCTTCACTTTTGTGTCCAACACACACTTCGGCTCTTCAACATACCGGAGCCTTTCATCAATCTGCAGCTCAGTGTGGTCGGCCCAATCTTCGTTTTCAGTTGTGAACGACTTTCTAAGGTTCCCCACATGGAACACCGGGTGTATGCCCGACATTGCTTCAAGCAACTCTAAACGATATGATTGGTTTCCAACTTTTTCTGTAATCCTAAATGGCCCAACAAATCTCGGAGCCAGTTTGCCTCTCTTCACGAAACGAGTAACACCCCTCATTGGTGATACTTTCAGATACACCCAATCATTTATCTCAAAGCTGATTGGTTTGTGCCTTCTATCGTAATAACTTTTCTGGCGATCCTGGGCCGCCTTCATATTCTGTCTTACCAATTGAATCTTTTCATTTGTTTCTTGCAATAATGCCGGCCCAGCAATCGGCGTTTCACCGGTTTCCCTCCAACATGTAGGAGTCCTACATCTTCTCCCATACAATGCCTCAAACGGCGCTTTCTTGATCGTCGCGTGGTAACTGTTATTATACGAAAACTCGATCAGTGGCAAATGATCGTCCCAATTGCCACCGAGGTCTAACACACACGACCGCATCATATCTTCGAGTGTTAGGATGGTCCTTCACTTTGACCATCGGTTTGTGGACGGTAAGCCGTACTCATAGCTATTCTCGTTCCCAATCCTTCTTGTAAAGCCGACCAAAAGTTGGAAGTAAATCGGCTGTCCCGATCCGATACAATGGACTTCGGTACTCCATGTCTAGCAACTATCTCGTCCAAGTAGATCTGCGCTAACTTTTCCAGTGAATAACTCTCTCTTATGGGAATGAAGTGTGCCGACTTGGTTAATCTATCAACAATTACCCACACCGCATCGTGTTGACGCCTAGTTTTCGGCAACTTCGTGACAAAGTCCATTGTGATATGTTCCCACTTCCATTCCGGAATGGGAAGCGGTTGCAAACTACCATATGGCTGCTGATGTTCGGCTTTCACTAACCGACAAGTTCGGCATCTCTCCACATACTGTCCGATATCTTTCTTTAATCCGGGCCACCAGAAGTCTGCTTTCAGCTCGTTGTACATCTTTGTGCTCCCGGGATGTACAGAATACTTAGACTGATGAGCTTCTTCTATTATCACATTTCTCATGCCTCCATACTTTGGCACCCAGATTCTCCCATATATACCTTTCAAACCTGATTCACTTGTTTCCATATCCTTAATCTGTGCTCTTATATCCTCAGCACCAACATTTTCGTCTTTCAAGGCTTCCTCTTGAGCGGCCTTGACATCATCAATAATAGTGGAGGTTAACATAGTAGATGTCAACATGTAACAGCAATCCTTGGCATATGCTTTGCGACTCAAAGCATCGGCTACTACGTTAGCCTTTCCAGGATGGTAAAGGATTTCACAGTCATAATCCTTTATTAGCTCCATCGAACGTCTCTGTCTCATGTTAAGTTCTTTCTGGCTGAAAATGTATTTCAGGCTCTTATGATCCGTGTATAACTGACACTTAGTCCCATATAGATAGTGCCTCCACAATTTTAACGCAAACGTAACTGCAGTCAATTCCAAGTCATGAGTTGAATAATTCTTCTCGTGTTGCTTTAACTGTCTCGAAGCATAAGCAATAACCTTCCCTCGCTGCATCAGTACAGCGCCTAACCCCAGTCTTGAAGCATCAGTGTAAACTACAAAATCCTCATTGCCCTCCGGTAGAGCAAGTATCGGTGCTTCACTTAACGTCTTCTTCAAAACATCAAACGCCTCTTGCTGCACGGTTTCCCAGACAAAAGGTGCATTCTTCTTTGTTAACATAGTTAAAGGGACTGCAATCTTTGAAAAATCCTTAATAAACCTCCGATAATAGCCCGCCAGCCCCAGAAAACTTCTGACTTCAGTAGCTGAACGAGGCGACTCCCAATTTCTCACCGCTTCTACTTTAGCTGGATCTACAGAAATTCCGGCCCCCGATATCACATGCCCTAAAAACTGAATCTGTTGTAGCCAAAACTCACATTTTGAGAACTTGGCATACAACTTCTCTTTTCTTAGCAGTTCCAGCAATTCCCTTAAATGATCAGCATGTTCGGCCTCAGACTTTGAATACACCAGAATATCGTCGATGAACACAATCACCGACTTATCTAACATCGGTCTACAAACTCGGTTCATTAAATCCATAAAAACAGCCGGGGCATTGGTCAACCCAAAAGGCATGACCAGAAACTCGTAATGCCCGTAACGTGTCCTAAAAGCTGTCTTAGGCACATCTTCCTCTCTAACTTTTAACTGATGATATCCCGACCTCAAGTCAATCTTAGAAAAGACACTCGCCCCATGTAATTGATCGAACAAATCGTCTATCCTCGGCAGCGGATACTTGTTCTTAACAGTCAGTTTATTCAATTCCCGGTAATCAATGCACATTCGCATTGTACCATCCTTCTTTTTCACAAACAAAACAGGGGCTCCCCACGGCGATGAACTTGGTCGTATAAAGCCCTTGTCCAACAACTCCTGAAGTTGTGTCATCATCTCTTTCATCTCAGTAGGAACAAGGCGATACGGAGAACGAGCTACCGGTGCAGCTCCAGGGATCAAGTCAATTCGGAACTCCACTTGTCTCTCAGGCGGCATGCCAGACAAGTCTTCCGGAAACACATCCGGGAACAGTGATACAACAGGCACATCGGCCAAAGTCTTCTTCTCAGCCTTAGCATCAATAGCATATGCTAAGTAGGCGTCACATCCCTTTGCAACAAGCTTTCGGGCTTTTGCAATAGTCAGCAAACACAGATCCCCGCTTCTCCTATCCCCGTAAATACAGATCTCACGCCCCTCCGGAGTAGTTATCTTTATCATCCACTTCGTACATACTATGTGGGCTTCGTTCTCTATCAACCAATCCATCCCGATAATTACATCAAATTCACTTAACTCGATCGGAATCAAGTCCAAATTGAAGACTACATCTTCAATCACTAGGGTGCAGTTACGGTATACATGATCTACTTTGACTAGAGTATTACTAGCAGTTTCAATATCTAGTACAGCAGATAACTTTGATAAAGGCATAGACAATTGTTGAGCAAACATAGTAGATACAAACGATCTATTGGCACCTGAGTCAAATAACACTCTTGCAGGTAAAGAGTTTACAATAAACATACCCGTGACCACCTCCGGGTTTTCCCTAGCCTCCTCTGCAGTGATTTGAAAGGCACGAGCCGGTGCCCTTTGTGACTGACCCCGACCCCGGTTAACTGAACCACCGCTTGAACCTCCCGAAGATCGTGTTGATGTTGGAGCAGCAGCTGCTGGAGCATTCTTTCGACAATTCCGACTATAGTGCCCCCATACCCCACACTTATGGCAAGCATCAGATTTCCGTGGGCATTCATTCTGAAAGTGTCCCAACTCTCCGCAGCAAAAACATGCACGCCCGTTTGTGCACTTGCCGAAATGTTCCAGATGACACTTATTACAATACTGTGGCTCGGTGTTGATAGAGTAAGCACGTGCACGACCAGAAGAACTAGACTGTCGACGGAAGGACTGTTGCGGCGAGTACTGCGATGATCATGAAGAACCAGAATAACCTCCTTCGCGTTGGCGTTTCGGTGGTGAAGGTTGAGTTGGATTAGCTGAAGCAGCAGCAGACCCCATCACATATCCAGACATACTTAGAATCTGTTCCACATTTCTGGCGGCTTCCAATAGACCAGCACATGTGGGGTAGCGTACATTGCTCATCACCCTCCGAATCTCCAAATCCAGACCAGCCTCAAACCTGGTCACTTTTCTTTCCTCAGTATCCACTTGATGAGGCGCAAACAAACTTAGCCTCGTGAACTCCACGGCATACTGGGACACAGACTTAGTCCCCTGTATCAACGTCATGAACTTAGCCTCCAATCTTCGGCGCTCATCGGCCGGGCAGTACTGCTGAGTGAAAACTTCAGTGAACTCAACCCATTTCATTACAGCAACCTTCTCCATTGTTAGTGCATTCACCATCGAGTTCCACCACATTATTGCGTCTTTGGTGAACATGGCAGTACCGAATCGGACCATGTCCTTCTCAGCACAATCGCTGATTCGGAAAGTCCTTTCTGTAGCTGTTATCCACTCCAATGCAGTAACAGCATCCCCGAGTCCATTGAACTCGACTGCTCCATTTCCCTTGAAGTCCTTAAACCGACAACCTCTGGGCTTATTAGATGACCCAGTGTGGTCATCTTGCTCGTCATTGTTTCCTCCCTCCTTTTCCTTATTCTTCCTCTTCTCCTCTCTTCTCTTAGCTTCGGCCTCATCCCGAGCCCGAAACTGGTCTTGTATCATCCGGTTTTGCTCAGCCATCATGGCTAGCATCATTTCTCTCGTCTCTTCTGGTGTCATTCCTCCTCCAGACATGTTCTGAAATATGAAACATATAACTTATTTAGTAACATGTCATCAATTTATAGACACCACCCAATTGTCCCGTATGATAGTCAATATTCTTATGATTACTAGATCGTAACCTATCTTAGTTCATATCATTACTTAGAATCACTACATGTCAACACTTAATGTTTGAGACCAAGACCTCACGGACATTTGAATCTCAAACTACTGCTCTGATACCATCTGCTGTGACACCCTTGCCACATTAACCACCAATTACAATTCACCCAGGATTAATCACCAACAAACAGATAACATAATGATCTGATAGCTTAATAATAGTGCGGAAGCAAAATACATAAATAAAAGTATTACAACAGAGTCTAACACCCTACGGTGCTACAAAGGTTACACGTCTAAGTCTACCAACTCAAATTAATACATTATCCCAAATTCATTACAACAAAATTTTCATAAACCAAATACCAAAGTAAACGGTAGAAATCTTCAAATACTTCAATAGATTTCCTAGCTAGATGGTCCAGCTGTAGACTTCCCTTTTCCTGTAAAAATTCAACAACTAAAAGGTAAGCTAAAGCTTAGTGAATACCATATGATTTTACACATTCTACAACTCATTATGATGCCACCCAGGGTAACCGCGGTAACACATACCGTATACCCCACACGTACTCCAAGTACGCAAACCCGAGCCGCAGCTCCTTCGAGCTGACACTCGGCATAAGAACAACCAACCATCTGAGGCAGACATTACATCGGGGATGACCTACTGTCTATCCTGACCACAGAGGTGTCAAACTCTTGGTCATATAGCACAGTAACATCAGAGTACAGATGCGACCACGCAGGTCCATCGAAAAGATGCACAACAAATGAACGGACATGCAACAAATATGAATGTGCATCAACATAAACGCATGTTAGTAGAATGCCAAACGAACATGAAACAACATGCCTCAGCAGGCAATGCAAACATAATGCAGATGCAGCAATGTTAAAATCAAAGGTACTCACAGTGGGTGCGTTATTAATCTTTTAGCAATATTATTTCTCCTCGGAATTTCAACCGGATCCACAAAGTACCCCGCTGTGGGTTAAACAACACCACAAGGGACCTGTTAAGTCAGTTGTAACAACACATTGTGTTAATATCTTGTTTCTTTCCATAAAACTTAATTTTATAAGTTTTTACCATTTTTGATCCCAAATTCGGATCAATGCCCGAATTCGGACCCCACCCGAATTCGGACCCCCAATTCGGTTCTCATATGAACCCTAATTCGGATCCCACATAAATCCAAATTCGGTCCCCTTTAATTTCGGACCCAAGCTAATTCGGACCATATCCTGATTCGGTCCCCAACCGAATTAGGACCTCAACCGAAATATCAATACTTGGAAAATTATTTTGCTAATCTGAAATCCGGGCCTCATCCGAATTCGGACCAGATCCGAGTTCATCTCGGATCCGAATTCGGACCCCTTCGAACTTGTGCAGTTTTATAACATTTTCCAGATTTTAATTCCATCATTTTTGGTACTTTTTCGATACATGAAATAATTTATACCAACTTAAATACACTTAATTTCAAGCATTTTAACACTAACATAACATGCTTTCATACCAAATTCAACCCTTTTTGGACCCTTTTTATCATCCATCGAACACACACACTAAAACACACACAAAATCCTCAAATCCATACTTTTAGTTCGAATCAGGAGCTGAAATTTAATATGTAGCATCATAAACACTAGATTTAAACTAATCCACAATAACATCATACATGCATCCATGTTTGCAACACCAATCTAAGTTTCGGTTCTTATAAAAACCGACCCAAAAACACTTAAATTCGAAGAGTTCAAGTAATATTTACCTTAAATCGTCAATTGCAGATGTTTTAGTTCCTCGAATGCAAGCTAAATCCAAATTTTCAGCTTC
The DNA here is from genome assembly GCA_020465985.1 of Centrapalus pauciflorus. Lineage (NCBI taxonomy): Eukaryota > Viridiplantae > Streptophyta > Magnoliopsida > Asterales > Asteraceae > Centrapalus > Centrapalus pauciflorus. The sequence continues at coordinate 16,251 of JAANYP010000580.1, forward strand.
AAAATCCAAGTTTTTATGATCTTGATTTTTAGAGAGAAAGTGAGCCGAGAGAGAGAGTTCTAGAGAGAGAGAGAGTTTGATGAAAATGAAAGACAAAATTGGTCTTTCATCCTTTTTATTCCAAATTTCCAACTTTGGCACCTTTAGTCCCTCAACTTAACCTGTTCCATTAAATACTGATTTTATAAAATAAAAGAATTCTATCTTTTATTTATTATCCTTAAATTTTTAGTAATTATTTTCACTTAATAATTAAAATTTCTAAATTTTCCATAATCTGAAACCAACTTTATAATCAATCCAAATTTCGTACCAACTTTCATGATTCAACTTAAATTACATTAATTTAAACTTAATAAACTTCAATTATAATAATTTAAAATCCGAGGATGTTACAGCATTAATTATAAAAATAAATGATCAAAAATATTTTTCAAGCAATTAAAATACAATACATAACTGAACTAGGTTCGAAGAGTGAAATTGAAAACTGATATAGATTCAAGAAGTAAGACAATTGATACTGTTAGTTAGTTCTTATCATTGGTTTTCTAGATTTTGCAATGTTAAAATTACAAACAATGTCTTGTTAAATTGGATCATAACCAGAATTAATTAATTAGATATTCGTAACCATAATTTGAAAATTTGACTTGATTAGGTTTAATCATTAATTTAATTTGTTGGTTTTATGATCAAATCAAATAAATTTATAACGGTAATGTCTCTAATACATCAATTAGAGTTTGTCAACGTTATAATAGTAATGTTCAATGTTATACATTATCATATTTAATAAAAAATCAAAATATTAAATAGTTACATTTTAATTATAAAACAATTTCATTAGAATTTTGTATTGTACATTTGAATAATAAAGTCTTTTTCATACAATTACGCATAACATAATAGTTTCAAAAGACAACTCCAAACATAAGTGTAAATGTGTAATTAAAATCATAATTTTAAATGTGTAAGGAATGTTGTAATAATAAATGTGAAAAGAGGATTAAACAAAAAATATATTAAAATAAAAGGGCTAAATAAAAGATAACGCTAAGATAAGGGTGTATTATGAAAAACTTAAATTTCAAAAAAAAAAAGGAAAAAGGGAAAAATCCCATTGGATAAAGCCATTTAGAAAAATGATAAACAAAAAATCTCATTGGATAAAGCCATTTGATAAATGTATATGTGAAGACCTCCTCTTACGGGGCAGTCCTCAGAGTCTAGGTCCCACAAATTGCAATACGATATCATCCATAACTAAGATAGAGTAATTAAGTGCGGAATATTAAATTACAAGTACAAAATATTAGGATTTAAGTTTAATACAATTTACGGATTTTTAAATTAAACTTATAAAGGGCAAAAGTCTAATCTAATTGATGCCATCATATAATCAAAATAAATCTACCCAGATCACCATAATATCGTCATCCAATTAGTACTAAAATGGGGTCGCTGAGTAGAGGTCTATGAAACTTCTGTCTTGAGCGTGTAAGACCTAAGAACTAGGTCCGGCAGGTGACTTTCCTTTGTTTTTTCCTGTAAAAATATTAATGTAGCAACCGTAAGCAATGCTTAGTGAGTTTATAGATTTTCAAATTAACATGCATGTCAAGCGGATCATCAATCTAGCGTGATATGTCTTGGCTGCCGCTACAGCCCTCATGATTGAGACATAGAAATCATAGAGTCGGATGATGCTCAGGCCACGCTCACGCTTAAATCGTGGGGATCAGCCACATACTGGGCTAGCTACCAGTAAATCAACGTGGCGGAACATCGGAGGTCATTACCAAGTTCAATAGAACTGGTGAAATAGCCAGGTCTAGAACAATAGACCAATCAGGGCTAGTCTAGCTGAATCAATATGTCAAGTATATGCAATGATGAAGCATACGTAATCAATGTCATGATAGCAATAATCTTTAAGCAATATCTGAAAGGAACTGTAAAAGCGATATCATATGAAATGATAAGTCAAATAGCTAGCATGATCCACTGGGCAACACCCAACCATGGTGTGCACAGGTCACAATCCAGCTGATGATATGAGTGTCAATTTAATCTAACATCAACAATATGTCTCAACCGGAAATCAAGCATGTTAAATCTGAATATCTATAACTCACAGATCTGGGGTCTTTATCAAACAGATGTAAAATCTTCCACCTGAGTTATCTCAGGATTTTATCTTTGTCAATCTGTTCTGTCAAGTCAAGTCTTTGACCCGCTTTAGATCTTTAAAATCTTTTGTTTAGAATTTCACTGAATCTGTCCAGAAGTATGTCATATCAATGTCATCAGTTTTAGATTTAAAATCTTTATTCTTATCTGATTCTGATAACTGATAATTCATTAATCATTTTGCATTCTCTTTGGTTCTTTGTAATCTTAATGAGATATAAACATGAATATATATTGCTTTAATAAATCTTTCCTCATAATTTATGGATATTTATAACTATAAAATATCATTTATTTATAATTTAAAGTATTCAAATAAAATAATCAATTTCGAATCCCCCGGGTTCGGATCATCCGAATTGACACCCGGATTCGGATCAACCCGGATTGGGGATCCGGATTCAGACCAATCCGAAATGGTCCATCCGAAATACCATCCGATCTAGGACACATCCGAATTAGAACCTAAATCATGTCACCCGAATTGGGATATATCCGAAACGTAGAATCCGAATTAAGTAGCATCCGAAATAGTTTTGTCCGAATTTGTGAAACATCCGAAATAAACCTCTCATCCGAATTCGGGTTCAACCGAATTCGGATCCATAACTTCATAATTTTCCAGAATTTTGTTCTTGATGTTCTTGGTCATATTCATACGGATTTTACATATAAATTCCCAAAAACACTTTTTAGTAACATGCAATGAAATATAAAGTTGTGTTATCATTATTTGAGTGTTTTTATACCAATTTTCCTATCAATAACATTATAATTTGTGCAAGATCATCCAAAATATAAACTTTTTGTCAAGAACATATTTTTACACAAAAATTCCGATTTCATCATTATTTGAATGATCCAACCCACAAATTTAGTTTCTATAACTTTTATATACTTTATTACATGTTTTCTAACAACTTAATCTAACATGCAACCAATAATTTCAAGTTATAATTCATGGGTTCGGTTTTGAGAAAAACCTAACCAAACTCATAAAAATTTCGAACTTAAATCAAGAAATTACCTTGAATTCTTGTTGTTTGATGATGAATGATGATTGTTGTAACTTCTTCTTGAAGTAATTCTTCAATTAATGAAAATTTATGAACAATATTGATGAATTCTTGGATGAGCCTTAGGTTTAGAGTGAGAGTGTAGAGAGAGAATGTCAAACTTTTAAGTGTGATTAAATGAGGATTAAATAGATTTATATATATTAATTTGGTCATTTCCTTGTTTTTTTATATATTTTCATTTTAACTATAATTGTATTTTACCCCCTAAACTTTTGTATAATACATCTTTAATCTTAATCATCCTTAATAATTCATAAGACAAATATAATTTAATTTATAATTTCATAGTTAATTAATTTGCAACATAAATAATATAACAAAATTATATTATTTATCTCAAAATTAAGCATTACATGATCGGCTAAAAGTTAGGTTGTTACAGAATGGGCTCCACCACGCACAAACTTCGTCCCCGAAGTTAGCTATGTTCGAACAGACTGGGATATGTAGCTTTCATAACATCTCTCGATTCCCAAGACTGATGCGAACCTTTGTGGTGTTTCCACTGGACGAGCACCATCTGTATATCTTTATTTCGAAGCTTTTTGGTCTTCGAGTTCAGAATACACTCCAGCTCTTCAACCACTCTAAGCTTCTCATCAATTTGCAAATTTACGTGTGGTATTTTAACTTCTCTTTCATCAGCTAAACTCTTTCTCAGATGACTGACATGGAATACAGGATGTATTCCAGATAAGTCCGATGGCAGTTCAAGACGATAAGATTGATTTCCTATCTTTTCGACAATCTTGAACGTACCAATGAATCTTGGATCTAGCTTGTTTCTCTTAATGAACCGCACAACATTCTTCATTGGGGATACTTTCAACATCACCCAATCGTTAACCGCAAAGCTGATAGATCTGTGCCGGTTATCATAGTATGACTTCTGCCTGCTTTAAGCTTCAAGAATATTTCTTCTAACAAGTTGAATCTTCTCGTGAGTCAACTGTAGAAGGGCAGGACCTGCTATTGGCGATTCACCTGTTTCACGCCAACAAGTGGGAGTTCTGCACTTTCTTCCATACAAAGCTTCTAAAGGAGCCATCTTGATCGTAGAATGATAACTGTTGTTGTAAGAGAATTCGACCAACGACAAGTGATCATCCCAGTTACCACCTAGATCAAGAACACAGGCACGAAGCATATCTTCGAGAGTAAGGATAGTACGCTCACTCTGGCCATCTGCATTAGGATGATAAGCAGTACTCATAGAGATCCTAGTACCCATCCCGTCTTGTAGAGCTTGCCAGAATCTAGATGTGAAACGACTATCACGATCAGATACGATAGACTTTGGCACACCGTGACGAGAAATAATTTTTTGTGATGTATAGTTGTGCCAATCTATCAAGAGAGTACGTCTCTCTCATCGGTATGAAATGAGCTGACTTCGTTAATCTGTCCACGACTACCCAGATGGAGTCGTGCTGTCTCTTGGTTTTAGGCAACTTCGTAATGAAATCCATAGTTATATGCTCCCACTTCCACTCAGGAACTGGCAGTGGTTGCATATCCCTGAAGGGTTTCTGATGTTCTGCCTTTACCATCTGACAAACTCTACAGCTTTCAACACAGTTACCGATGTCTTTCTTCATTCCTGGCCACCAGTAGTCAGCTTTCAGATCGAAATACATCTTTGAGCTGCCAGGATGAACAGATAATTTGGACTGATGAGCTTCAGACAGAAGAGTGCTGCGAATTGAACCATACTTAGGAACCCAGATTTGGTTTCCCTTGAGACAGTGAAGTCCCAAATGATTCAAAGTTAGAAATTGTAATTGCCCTTTTAGATTTTCAGAACAGAGATTCTCTTCTTTCAATGCTTCAGCTTGAGCAACTCTAATGTCTTCAATAAGATCAGAAGAGAATATAACCGGAGTTAGGGCATAGCAGCACTTTTCTGGATAAACTTTTCTACTCAAAGCATCCGCGACAACATTAGCTTTGCCGGGATGATATAGGATCTCGCAATCATAGTCCTTGATAAGCTCCAAGGACCGACGCTGCTTCATATTTAGATCTTTTTGAGTGAAAAGATGCTTGAGACTCTTATGATCGGTGTAAAGCTGACACCGAGTCCCATAAAGATAATGACGCCAGATTTTTAGAGCAAAGGTAACGGCAGCCAACTCAAGATCATGAGTTGGTGCACTTTTCTCGTAATCCTTTAATTGCCTTGAAGCGTAGGCAATTACTTTTCCCCTTTGCATGAGATCACATCCTAAGCCAGTACCAGAAGCGTCGCTGTAAACGACAAAATCATCATTGCCTTCTGGTAAGGCTAGGATCGGCGCTTGAATGAGCTTTTGCTTTAGAATTTCGAATGCCTCTTGCTGTTTATCAGCCCATACGAAAGGAGTATTCTTTCGTGTTAACATTGTAAGTGGCACAGCAATCTTCGAGAAGTCCTTGATGAATCGCCGATAATAACCGGCCAATCCAAGGAAACTTCTTATTTCGGAGGCATTGCGAGGCGCTTGCCATTTTTGAACGGCCTCGACTTTAGAAGGATCAACGGAAATTCCTTCGCCAGATACAACATGGCCAAGGAACTGAATCTATAAGAATCAAAGTAGAATGTCAAGGTTTTGTTTAATCAAAGAATGCTTAAGGAATAGCTCAAGACAATGTAAAGTTATACCTGTCTGAGCCAGAATTCGCACTTAGAGAATTTTGCATAGAGTCTTTCTTTTCTCAGTAACTCTAGCAATTGTCGTAAATGAATAGAATGATCAGCCTCCATTTTGGAGTAAATCAGAATATCGTCTATGAACACGATAACTGATTTATCCAACATTGGTCTGCACACGCGATTCATGAGGTCCATGAACGCCGCTGGTGCATTTGTTAAGCCGAACAACATCACGAGAAATTCGTAATGACCGTATCTTGTTCAGAAGGTTGTCTTCGGAATATCCTCATCTCTGACTTTTAATTGATGGTACCCAGAACGAAGATCTATTTTCAAGAAATAGCTGGCTCCTTGTAGCTGATCAAACAGATCATCGATCCTGGGCAGAGGATATTTATTCTTTATAGTAACCTTGTTCAACTCGCGGTAGTCGATGCACATACGAAAAATTCCGTCTTTCTTTTTGACAAATAAGACAGGTGCACCCCACGGAGATGAACTCGGTCGGATAAACTCCTTTTCCAACAGCTCTTGCAACTGCTTTGACATTTCCTGCATTTCTGCAGGTGCAAGTCTGTAGTGAGCTTTGGCAATAGGAGCCGCACCAGGAACCAAGTCAATACCGAACTCAACTTGACGTTCCGGTGGCACGCCAGGAAATATCGTCAGGAAATACATCTAGGAACTCACAGACGATTGGGATATCAGATAAAGATTTCTTTTGGGCTTCAGAGTTAGATTCAGATGAGACATAACAGATATAAGATTCGTGGCCCTTAGATAAATATTTATGCGCTTTGTCAATTGATATGAAACAATGTGCACCTTTCCGCTTCTCGCCTTTGATTTCTAATACTCGGCCATCTGAAGACTTGATTCTAATGATCCGACGGTTGCAGATGATTGTAGCCTCGTTGTTCATTAACCAGTCCATGCCGATGATGACGTCGAACTCTTTCAACGGAATAGGAATGAGGTCGAGATTGAACACGATATTATCAACAAGTAGAGTGCAGTTTCGATAAACAGAATCAGCCATAACATAGCTGTTACTGACCGTCTCAATATCAAGTACAACAGGAAGCTTTGATGGGGACTTAGAAAATCTTGATGCAAAAGAAGTCGATATGAAGGAACGACTCGTGCCGGAATCGAATAATACTCGGGCAGGAATGGAGTAAAAACATACCCGTAACTACATCAGGGGTTTCCTTTGCTTCTTCGGCCGTTATCTGAAACGCACGCGTCCTGGCTGTCGGAGTTGCAGCAGAACTTTTCACTGTAGAACCTCCCGCTGATGATTGCGACTGATATCGTTGCCCGCTACGACACTGATACATAAAGTGTCCTCTTTTCCCGCACTTTGCACATCCTCATCCCTGCTGTGGGCATTCTTCACTGCTGTGACCGATCATGTTGCATGCAAAACAAGTAACATCCTCTGGGTTGCACAATCCCATGTGTGATTTTCTGCATCTCTTGCAGAATCGCGGCTCGTTCGTTAGTGAATACGCTTGGGCTTTCGAATGCGAACTATACTGTTGAGATTGCTGGGGTTGTGATTTACTTGTCTTGAAAAATCTGCCAAATCTTTGTTTCTTCGGAGGTGATGGATTCGTCGGGTTAGTCGTTGGAGCGTAAAGCTGATCAACATATTCTAAGTACCCGCGCTCAATCTGTCTTGCTGCTTCTACCATTTCCAAGTAACTTTTGTATTTGATCGCGCTCATCGGATGTCGATATCTAGGGTTGAGTCCTACGCGAAATCTATTCATCTTTCTCTCCTCGGTAGCTACTTGATACGAAGAATAGCCGCATAACCTCGAGAATTCATGCTCGTATTCATCAACAGTCTTTGTTCCCTGAGTCAATTGCATCAATTGGACTTCCATCTTGTCTCGCTGGTCGACTGGACAGTACTTTGCGTTAAACATATCGAGAAACTGCTCCCATTCCAAAGTCTGAATCACCTCCTCCCCATAGATACTCCTCTGAGTCTTCCACCACGCACGAGCTGCACCAACGAACAAAGCGGATGCATAGCTTACTTTCTTGGAGTCTAAACAATCAGAAATCCTGAAGATTTCTTCTGTGTGGCTAATCCAATCCATCGCCTGAATCGGATTAACTGTTCCTTCAAAATTCAAAGCACCACTAGCTTTGAAATCTTTAAACTTGCAGCCTTTTGGCTGAGCAATTTGGGTTTCAGCATTTGTGTTATCAGAATCAGATTCATTAGTCTGGACTTGCTTTTCTTTTCGCTTATTCTTTTTATCTTCCCGTCTTTTAGCTTCGGCCTCATCTCTGGCCTGAAATTGTTCTTGCATTGTCTTATTTTGTTGTTCTGAGTGTTGGGCTAAAAGTTGTTGCATCATTTCAAACATCTGTTGTGGGGTCATGTTGTTTGGTATGTCAGCTGATCCTGACATCTTTTCTGAAAATTAAAAGCATTTAGCTATCAGTTTATAGACTTAGATCTATGTACCCTTTTTCCCATCCTAATAGTCTGTACATCCTATCTCAGTTCAAATCACCTAAATGATTGATACATATGTATTGCTTCAGTTTGAGACCAAGTATACTCACGTAATACATGATTCACTCAAACTATGGGCTCTGATACCATCCTGTGAAGACCTCCCCTTACGAGGCAGTCCTCAGAGTCTAGGTCCCACAAATTGCAATACGATATCAACCATAACTAAGATAGAGTAATTAAGTGCGGAATATTAAATTACAAGTACAAAATATTAGGATTTAAGTTTAATACAATTTACGGATTTTTAAATTAAACTTATAAAGGGCACAAGTCTAATCTAATTCATGCCATCATATAATCAAAATAAATCTACCCAGATCACCATAATATCGTCATCCAATTAGTACCAAAATGGGGTCGCTGAGTAGAGGTCTATGAAACTTCTGTCTTGAGCGTGTAAGACCTAAGAACTAGGTCCGGCAGGTGACTTTCCTTTGTATTTTCCTGTAAAAATATTAATATAACAACCGTAAGCAATGCTTAGTGAGTTTATAGATTTTCAAATTAACATGCATGTCAAGCGGATCATCAATCTAGCGTGATATGTCTTGGCTGCCGCTACAGCCCTCATGATTGAGACATAGAAATCATAGAGTCGGATGATGCTCAGGCCACGCTCACGCTTAAATCGTGGGGATCAGCCACATACTGGGCTAGCTACCAGTAAATCAACGTGGCGGAACATCGGAGGTCATTACCAAGTTCAATAGAACTGGTGAAATAGCCAGGTTTAGAACAATAGACCAATCAGGGCTAATCAAGCTGAATCAATATGTCAAGTATATGCAATGATGAAGCATACGTAATCAATGTCATGATAGCAATAAGCTTTAAGCAATATCTGAAAGGAACTGTAAAAGCGATATCATATGAAATGATAAGTCAAATAGCTATCATGATCCACTGGGCAACACCCAACCATGGTGTGCACAGGTCACAATCCAGCTGATGATATGAGTGTCAATTTAATCTAACATCAACAATATGTCTCAACCGGAAATCAAGCATGTTAAATCTGAATATCTATAACTCACAGATCTGGGGTCTTTATCAAACAGATGTAAAATCTTCCACCTGAGTTATCTCAGGATTTTATCTTTGTCAATCTGTTCTGTCAAGTCAAGTCTTTGACCCGCTTTAGATCTTTAAAATCTTTTGTTTAGAATTTCACTGAATCTGTCCAGAAGTATGTCATATCAATGTCATCAGTTTTAGATTTAAAATCTTTATTTTTATCTGATTCTGATAACTGATAATTCATTAATCATTTTGCATTCTCTTTGGCTCTTTGTAATCTTAATGAGATATAAACATGAATATATATTGCTTTAATAAATCTTTCCTCATAATTTATGGATATTTATAACTATAAAATATCATTTATTTATAATTCAAAGTATTCAAATAAAATAATCAATTTCGAATCCCCCGGGTTCGGATCATCCGAATTGACACCCGGATTCGGATCAACCCGGATTGGGGATCCGAATTCAGACCAATCCGAAATGGTCCATCCGAAATACCATCCGATCTAGGACACATCCGAATTAGAACCGAAATCATGTCACCCGAATTGGGATATATCCGAAACGTAGAATCCGAATTAAGTAGCATCCGAAATAGTTTTGTCCGAATTTGTGAAACATCCGAAATAAACCTCTCATCCGAATTCGGGTTCAACCGAATTCGGATCCATAACTTCATAATTTTCCAGAATTTTGTTCTTGATGTTCTTGGTCATATTCATACGGATTTTACATATAAATTCCCAAAAACACTTTTTAGTAACATGCAATGAAATATAAAGTTGTGTTATCATTATTTGAGTGTTTTTATACCAATTTTCCTATCAATAACATTATAATTTGTGCAAGATCATCCAAAATATAAACTTTTTGTCAAGAACATATTTTTACACAAAAATTCCGATTTCATCATTATTTGAATGATCCAACCCACAAATTTAGTTTCTATAACTTTTATATACTTTATTACATGTTTTCTAACAACTTAATCTAACATGCAACCAATAATTTCAAGTTATAATTCATGGGTTCGGTTTTGAGAAAAACCGAACCAAACTCATAAAAATTTCGAACTTAAATCAAGAAATTACCTTGAATTCTTGCTGTTTGATGATGAATGATGATTGTTGATGCATCACGCGAGAATTTGATGCATTTGTGGTGGTGCATTGAGGTTTTCCAAGATTTTCGATGCATGTTGGTTTTCTAATAAACCCCTATATATATATATATATATATATATATATATATATATATATATATATATATATATATATATATATATATATATATATATATATATATATATATATATATATATATATATATATATATATATATATATATATATATATATGTTTTAAAACATTAATTATACAAAATAAATAGAATTATAATATGCAAGTTTAAAAATTAAAGCTAAAAATTAAAGCCAATATATATGATTTCGTTATTAGTAACCTATTAGTTTAATTGCTTTTAATATAATGAGTTGAAGTGATTAATTTTAAGGAATTAAGTTAGGAAAGAAAGATAAAATGTTATTTATATATTTTTTTTCATCAATTAATTTTATAATTGAATTGTTCTAAATTAGGAAAAATGAAAAAGTAAATCGTTCATAGATAAAATAACACTTGACAATGAGATGTTCTTTTTTTCGGTGGATCTTGATAAAACTAAAAATCATATGGATGATTGAAGATACTATAAGTCAGAGGATGCCAGAATTCTTTTATTATAATATCTAGATATAGATTTAGATGATGTACATAATAAAAACAAACTTAATTTTGCGTGAAAAGCAAAATTAAAGTAGGTATTAATTAACAATCATAAGTGCATGTACAAGTATCAACTAGCGTGCATCGACCCTCAGCATGTATCCCTCTTTTAGCTTCGCAGGAATTATTGCATGTTGCCTCATCGCATATATCATACGTCCAACTATCTTCGCATGCTTCACCAATCATCATCATCTCACTCCCTATATATCATATACATCAACATTAATCAACATCAATATGTTTAATAATACCATTGCATCGAATAGATTACGTACTTCGAGATCGATCGAACATGAATTGAAAGAAAAACATTAATTTTTTCTTTTTTTATTATAGTAAATACTGTCACTCGATTGATCAACTTACCACTGTGATATTCATGTGATAGGAGCTTATTTAACTAGAGGTTTGTTCGATCAATAGACACAAAGTACAATTAATTAATGAGCTTAATTAATTACGTACCGGCAATTGTGAGGATCAGCAGAAGAGCAACATATAGCCTAAGAGATGCCATGCATGCAATGTTTATGGGGATGCTATTACTAGATGCTTACAATTAAGACGTACTATCGATCGACTAGCTTATAAGTGTGTATTAAGCGGTTCTTCAATTCTCTAAATTTATAAGCAGTGATCAATTGAATACTTGATTTTAATTAATGTGTATCCCATTAAATAATATTATATTTTCAGTTATATCACAATAAATACGTACACATATTAATTTAATTTTTGGTTATAATAAAAGTAATAAATAAACGACATATATTATTAAACCAATAACATAAATGGTACGTTACCTTTAGAAATGAGTGCATGCATGCCCCTTAAATCGATCACAATAACTATATGTCGTTCGTTACTTGTTTCCAATCCAGTGTACTTACTTACGTACGTTGAATATATGTGCTATACTACTTATTTATAACAATTATAATATACCAAAATTATTTTCATACTTTTATAATTATCATAATTTCTTTATTTCTATTTAATATCACTATTGTATATTGTTTTCATAATAGTCTTTTAAGTTTATATATTATTAAAGATAATTATTCATTAAATATAAAACTCATGCAAAACATCTATCTATTCTAATAAATAACTAAATAGATGTCACATTTCGATTTATTAGAATGTCATTTTGCACATTCATGTATTGACATGTGTAACTTAATATTCAATACACCCAGGATTAATCACCAAACACATGATTACATAATGATCTGAATACTTAGTTAAAGTGCGGAAGCATTAAAGGTACATAAATTAAAAGAATACAACTGAGTCAAACACCTTACGGTGCTACACGGTTTCAAGTTTAAGTCTACATACTCAAAAGTATTACATCATCCCAAATTTATTACAACCATAATCCTATTTTCCAATTACCAAGCTGAGTAGTAGATATCTTCAAACACTTCAATAGATGACCTAGCTAGAAGGTCCCGCAGCGGATTTCCCTTTTTCTTGTAAAAATTCAACAACTGAGGGGTAAGCGAATGCTTAGTGAATACCAATGATTTTACACATTCCACAAATCCTTATGATGCCCCCCAAGATTAACCGCGGTAACACATACCGTATACTCCACACGTACTCAAAGTACGCAAACCCGAGCCGCAGCTCCTTCGAAATGACACTCGGCATAAGAAAAAAAACCAACCATCTGAGGCAGACATAACATCGGGGATGACCTACTGTCTATCCTGAGCACAGAGTTATCAAACTCTTGGTCATATAGACGCGATCCGCAGATCCATCAATAAGATGCACAACAAAGAAACGGACATGCAACAAGTATGAATGTGCATCAACATATACGCAAGTTAGTAGAGTGTCAAACGAAAGTGAAACAACATGCCTCAGCAGGCGAAGCAATCATAAAGCAGATGCAGACATGTTAAAATCAAAGGTACTCACAGTGGGTGCGATAGTTAACTTCAAGTTATCTTATTTCTTTTCGGGATTTCAACCGGAAATCTCGCATGTAAAGCTGAATATCTATAACTCACTGGTCTGGGGTCTTTATCAAGCAGATATGAAATCCACCACCTGAGTTATCTCAGGATTAGGTCAACCGGATTCGGACCGGCTAGACCATCCAACCATGTGACCGATTTTGGACCAATCCAACCGAAATGGGTGATCCAAATAGCACCATCTGAAATACATAAGAACCGAATTTGAGGCATCCGAAATATGACCAAATAAGGATCCGAAATGCCATCCGATTTGAACCATCCGAAACAGGTACAAGGTGAGATCCGAAATGGGGCACCATCCGAATTCGTTCATACCCGAATTCGGATCCCACACTTAGAATTTTTTTTTCCAGAAATGTTCTTCATGTTCTTACATATATTCATACAGGTTTTTACCATTTTTACTCTAAAACTCATTTTATCCACATGCAATGTAATATAATGTTATATTACCATACTTAGGTTGTTTTTATACTAATTTTCCTATCAATAACATCATAATTTGATCAAGATTGTCCAAAAATTCATATTTTTGTCAAGAACACTTATTTTCTTAAAAATTCAGATTTTAGTTTATCTTGGACAATCTAACCATAAATTTTTGTTTCTAATACTTCTAATTACTTAATCACCTGATTTCTAACCATTTATTTTAACATGCAACAACAAATTTCCATGTTATAAATTCTTTGGTTTCGGTTTTCTCAAAACCGAACCAAACACATATATATTTTGAAATTTAAGTAATTATTACCTCAAAATCTTGTCAATTGTTGATGTTTGTAACTTCCTTGTCTTTAATTCTCCAATTGATTGCAAATTTATGTTGACTCTTGGTGATTTTGTTGAAGAAACTGTATGATTGTAGAGAGAGAGTAGATTTCTTAAATGGTGTTTAAATTACCATTAATTTGGTTTATATATTTCATTTAGTTATATTTGCAAATTAACCCACTAAACTTTTGTATTTTACATATCTTTTGATTTAATCATCTTTAATAATTTATAACTTTTATATAATTTAATTAAATAATTTCATACTTAATTAAATTGCAACATAAATAATGTACTAAAATTACATTATTAAATCAAAATACTGAAATTAAGGTTGGGCCAAAAGTTAGTGGGAAAAATTTACTCTGTTTCCGTCTTTTGAAAGAAGTAAGGTGTTCTTCCTTCATCCTCCATCCACACTACGAGGGCCGGCCGGAATATAGGTTGTTACAGAATGGGCTCCACCAGGCACAAACTTCGTCCTCGAAGTGAGCTATGTTCGAACAGACTTGGATATGTAGCTTTCATTACATCTTTAGATTCCCAAGACTGATGCGAACCTTTGTGGTGTTTCCAATGAACGAGCACCATCTGTATCTCTTTATTGCGTAGCTTTTTGGTCTTCGACTCTAGAATACATTCTGGCTCTTCAACCACTCGAATCTTTTCATCAATTTGCAGATTAACATGCGGTATCTGCACTTCTCTTTCATCTGCTAAGCTCTTTCGTAAATGACTGACATGGAATACATGACGAATTCCCGCTAAGTCAGTTGGCAATTCAAGACGGTAAGATTGATTTCCTACCTTTTCAACGATCTTGAACGTACCAATGAATCTCGGAGCTAGCTTATTTCGCTTTATAAACCGTACTACATTCTTCATTGGGGATACTTTCAGCACCACCCAATCATTAACTGCAAAGTTGATAGATCTATGACGATTGTCGTAATATGATTTCTGCCTGCTTTGAGCTTCAGGGATGTTTCTTCTAACCAGTTGAATCTTTTCATGAGTCAACTGTAGAAGGGCAGGACCCGCTATAGGCGATTCACCTGTTTCGCGCCAACTGGTGGGAGTTCTGCACTTTCTTCCGTATGGAGCTTCAAAAGGAGCCATCTTGATCGTTGAATGATAACTGTTGTTATATGAGAATTCGACCAAAGGCAAATGGTCATCCCAATTACCACCCAGATCAAGAACACAGGCACGGAGCATATCTTCTAGAGTTAAGATAGTACCTTCACTTTCGCCATCTACACTTGGGTGATAAGCTATACTCATGGAGATTCGAGTACCCATCCCGTCTTGCAGCGCTTTCCAAAATCTTGAAGTGAAACGACTATCACGATCAGGATCGATATATTTCGGCACACCGTGACGAGAAATTATTTCTGTGATGTACAACTGTGCCAATCTATCAAGAGAGTATGTCTCTTTCATCGGTATGAAATGAGCTGACTTCGTTAATCGATCCATGACTACCCAGATGGAGTCGTGCTGTCTCTTGGTCTTTGGCAACTTAGTTTAAAAAGCCATGGTTATATGCTCCCACTTCCACTCAGGAACTGACAGTGGTTGCATATCCCCGAAGGGATTCTGATGTTCTGCCGTAATCATCTGACAGATTCTGCAGCTTTCAACATATCGACCGATGTCTTTCTTTATTCCTGGCCACCAGTGATCAGCTTTCAGATCAAAGTACATCTTTGAGCTGCCAGGATGAATAGTTAATTTGGACTAATGGGCTTCGGATAGAAGAGTGTTGCGAATAGAACCATATTTAGGAATCCAGATTCGGTTTCCCTTGAGACATTGAAGTCCCAAATGATTCACTGATAAGAACTAAAGTTGCCCTTTTAGATTTTCGGAACAGATATTTTTCTTTCAGTGCTTCAACTGAGCAGATTTAATGTCTTCGATAAGATTATAAGAGAATACGATAGGAGTCAGGGCATAGCAACACTTTTCTGGATATGTCTTTCTACTCAAGGCATCCGCGACCACATTTGCTTTGCCGGGATGATATAGGATCTCGCAATCATAGTCCTTGATGAGTTCTAAGGACCGTCGATGTTTCATGTTCAGATCCTTTTGAGTAAATAGATGTTTAAGACTTTTTTGATCAGTATACAGCTGACACTTAGTCCCATAAAGATAATGACGCCAGATTTTTAATGCAAAGGTAACGGCAGCCAACTCAAGATCATGAGTTGGTGCACTTTTCTCATAGTCTTTCAATTGCCTTGAAGCGTAGGCAATAACCTTTCCCCTTTGCATAAGGACACAACCTAGACCAGTACCAGATGCATCGCTATAAACGACAAAGTCATCATTGCCTTCTGGTAAGGCTAGGATCGGCGCTTGAATAAGTTTCTGCTTCAGAGTTTCAAATGCCTCTTGCTGTTTATCTGCCCATACGAAAGGTGTATTCTTTCGTGTTAGCATCGTGAGTGGTACAGCAATCTTCGAGAAGTCTTTAATGAATCGCCAGTAGTAACCAGCCAATCCAAGGAAACTTCTGATTTCGGAGGCATTGCGAGGCGTTTGCCATTTCTGAACAGCCTCGACTTTAGAATGATCGACTGAGATACCTTCGCCAGATACAACATGGCCAAGGAATTGGATCTATAAAGATAACAGAGTTGAATTCAAACTTTTATTCGAACAAGAAAGCTTAGTAATAACTCAAGACAATATAAAGTTCTACCTGTCTAGCCAGAATTCACACTTAGAGAATTTTTCATAGAGTCTTTCCTTTCTCAATAACTCTAGCAATTGACGAAGATGATTAACATGATCAGCCTCCGTTTTGGAGTAAATCAAGATATCGTCTATGAATACGATAACTGACTTATCCAGCATCGGTCTACACACGCGATTCATGAGATCCATGAACGCCGCTGGTGCATTCGTTAAACCGAAAGGCAGTACGAGAAATTCGTAATGACCGTATCTTGTTCGGAAGGCTGTCTTCGGAATATCCTCATCTCTTACTTTCAGTTGATGATACCCAGAACGGAGATCGATTTTGGAGAAATAACTTGCTCCTTGTAGCTGATAAAATAGATCATCAATCCTGGGCAGAGGATATTTATTCTTTATAGTGACTTTGTTCAACTCCCGATAATCGATGCACATACGGAGAGTTCCGTCTTTCTTCTTTACAAATAAGACTGGTGCACCCCACGGAGATGAACTAGGTCGGATAAAACCTTTCTCTAACAGATCTTGCAATTGTTTTGACATTTCTCGCATCTCTGCAGGCTTAAGTCTGTAAGGAGCTTTTGCAATTTGAGCCGCACCAGGAACTAAGTCAATTCCAAATTCGACTTGTCGTTCCGGTGGCACTCCAGAAATATCATCCGGGAATACGTCTGGGAACTCACAGACGACAGGAATATCAAATATGGATTTCTTATTGGCTTCAGAGACGGATTCAGACGAGATATAGCATAAATAAGATTCGTGACCCTTAGATAAATATTTGTACGCTTTCTCAATGGATATGAATCAGTGAGCACCTTTTCGCTTCTCGCCTTTGATTTCTAACACTCGGCCGTCTGAAGACTTGATCCTGATGATTCAACTGTTGCAGATAATCATAGCCTCGATGTTTGTTAACCAGTACATGCCGATGATGACGTCGAACTCTTTCAACGGAATCGGAATAAGATCGAGATTAAATACAATGTTATCAACGAGCAGAGTGCAGTTACGGTATAGGAATCAACCATAACATAGTTGTTACTGGCTGTCTCAATATCAATCACGACAGCAAGCTTGGATGGAGATTTAGATAGTCTTCGTGCAAAAGTAGTCGATATAAAGGAACGACTAGCACCGGAATCAAATAATACACGGGCGGGTATCGTATTTAACAGAAACGTACCGGTAACTACGTCAGAGTTTCTTTTCCTTCCTCGGCTGTTATATGAAATGCACGAGTCCTTGCGGTTGGAGTTGCAGCTGAGCTTTTTATTGTAGATCCTCCCGCTGATGATTGCGATTGGCCTCGTTGTCCACTACGACACCGATACATGAAGTGTCCGCGCTTTCCGCATTTCGCACATCCAAGTCCTCGCTGGGGACACTCTTCGCTACTATGTCCGATTCTGCTACATGCAAAGCATGTGACGTCATCTGGATTACACAATCCCATGTGTGATTTTATGCATCTTTTACAAAATCGGGGTTCATTTGTGAGGGAATAAGCTTGGACTTTCTGTGGCAAAACCACCACATTGTCATCTTCCAATCAGTACCAAAAAGGGTTTGCTGAGTAGAGGTCTATGAAAACTTCTGTCTTGATCTTGTAAGACCTAAGAACTAGGTCCAGCAGGTGACTTTCCTTTATCTTTTCCTTTAAAAAAAATGTAAATAGCAACTGTAAGCAAAGCTTAGTGAGAATATAGATTTTCAGATTAACTTGCATTATCAAGCGGATCATGGGTCTAGCGTGATATGTCTTGACTGCCGCTACAGCCACTCATGATTGAGACATAGTAGTCATAGAGTCGGATGATGTTCAAGCCACGCTCACGCTTAAATTGTGGAGATCAGCCACATACTGGGCTAGCTACCAGTAAATCAACATGGCGGAACATCGGAGTATCATACCAAGTTCAATAGAACTGGTGAATATAGCATGGTCTAGAACAATAGACCGTCAATGCTAATCATCTTAAGCTGAGTCGATATGTCAAAGGTGCGAGCAATAGTGAAGCATAAATAATCAATGTCATGATAGCAATAAATCTCAAAGCAATATCTGAAATGAACTGTAAATGCAATGTCATATGAAATGATAAATCAAATGGCTATCATGATCCACAGGGCATCACCGAACCATGGTGTGCACAAGTCACAATCCAGCTGATCATATATAAATGTCAAATTAATCTATCATCAACAATATGTCTCAACCGGAAATCTCGCATGTAAAGCCGAAAATCTATAACTCACTGGTCTGGGGTCTTTATCAAGCAGATATGAAATCCACCACCTGAGTTATCTCAGGATTTATCTTTAAATCTTTATAAGTCTGATCTCTGTCAATTCTTTTCAATTCAAAGACCCACTTTCAATCTCTTTAATCTTTATACCTTTGTTTAGAATTTCACTGAACCTGTCCAAAATCATATCATGTCATATTATTAGCTTTTAGCTTTCAAATCATTATTTCATCTGATTATGATAACTTATAATTCATCAATCTTTCATATTCTTTGTAATCTTAATAAGATATAACTATTAATATATCTCACATTGTTTTAATCAATCTTTCATCATAAATTCATGGGTATTGAATTTATAAAACATCATTTAGTTGTGATTGTAATTTATCAAAATAATTCATTCGGATCCGTATCCCCCGAATTCGGACCATCCGGATTGGTCATCCGGATTCGGATTGGTCCGGATTAGGTCAACCGGATTCGGACCGGCTAGACCATACAACCATGTGACCGCTTTTGGACCAATCCAACCGAAATGGGTGATCCAAAATAGCACCATCCGAAATACATAAGAACCGAATTTGAGGCATCCAAAATATGACCAAATAAGGATCCGAAATGCCATCCGATTTGAACCGACCGAAACAGGTACAAGGTGAGATCCGAAATGGGGCACCATCCGAATTCGGTCATACCCGAATTCGGATCCCACACTTAGAATTTTTTTTTCCCAGAAATGTTCTTCATGTTCTTACATATATTCATTCGGATTTTTACCATTTTTACTCTAAAACTCATTTTATCCACATGCAATGTAATATAATGTTATATTACCATACTTAGGTTGTTTTTATACTAATTTTCCTATCAGTAACATCATAATTTGATCAAGATTGTCCAAAATTTCATATTTTTGTCAAGAACACTTATTTTCTTAAAAATTCAGATTTTAGTTTATCTTGGACAATCTAACCATAAATTTTTGTTTCTAATACTTCTAATTACTTAATCACCTGATTTCTAACCATTTATTTTAACATGCAACAACAAATTTCCATGTTATAAATTCTTTGGTTTCGGTTTTCTCAAAACCGAACCAAACACATATATATTTTGAAATTTAAGTAATTATTACCTCAAAATCTTGTCAATTGTTGATGTTTGTAACTTCCTTGTCTTTAATTCTCCAATTGATTGCAAATTTATGTTGACTCTTGGTGATTTTGTTGAAGAAACCGTATGATTGTAGAGAGAGAGAGTAGAGAGAGAGAGAGTAGATTTCTTAAATGGTGTTTAAATTACCATTAATTTGGTTTATATATTTCATTTAGTTATATTTGCAAATTAACCCACTAAACTTTTGTATTTTACATATCTTTTAATTTAATCATCTTTAATAATTTATAACTTTTATTTAATTTAATTAAATAATTTCATACTTAATTAAATTGCAACATAAATAATGTACTAAAATTACATTATTAAATCAAAATACTGAAATTAAGGTTGGACCAAAAGCTAGGTTGTTACATAATCAGCCTAATCTTCATTACCAGTTGTGAAGATTTCATAAAGCTTTCCACGTGAAATACCAAGTGTTATTTCGATATTTCCTTAGGTAATTCCAATTGAAATAACTGATTCCTAACCTATTCTGTTATTCTAAATGAGGCAACACACCTCATCGGTGATACTAACAAATATGCTCCATCGTTTACTTCAAAGTTGATTGGTTTAGGTGTCTCATCATTATAACTCTTCTTTCATATCACAGACTCATTAATGAAAGTCCTTTCAATTTCTTTCCAACATGTAGGGGTTCTACATTTCCTCCAGTACAAAACTTTAAACGGTGTTTTCTTGATTTTAATTATGATAACTAGTGTTATACGAAAATTCCATCAAAGCAATTGATCCTTTCAGTTGATACTTAAATCCAAAGTACCTGATCTCATCATATATTCCAATGTGTATTATAGTCCATTCATTCTGATCTTCTATCAGTTGTCGGTAAGCTTTACTTGTAGCCATATTTGAGTGCCTAATCCCACTTGTAAAGCAAACCAAGAGTTGAAAATGAAACGACTCTTGTAATCAGACATAATCGATTCTAGAATACCATAAAAAATAATAACCTTACTCACGCAAATCTGTGCAAGTCTTTCCAACAATAACTTTCTCAAGTTGGTATATAAAATATACCGAATTATTCAAGTAGTCTACAATCTACCAATCGTATAAAACCTCTTATTTCAGTAATAGTGTGAGACGGCTTCCAAATTCCCAATAGTTCCAACAACTTTCTCAGGTGTATATCTTGCTCTTCTTTAAACTTAAGGTACTCCAGAATATTGTCAATGACTACAATTACCGATTGATCCAACATCGGTCTACAAATCCCTATTCATAATGTCCATATAACAACTGGGGTGTTAATTAATCAAAATGTCGTAACCAGAGACTCGTAGTGCTCATAACTATCCCTGAAAGCTATTTTCTGTATGTTCCCTCTTCGGACTTCAACTAATCATATCCCATTCGTAGATCAATCATAGAAAAATAATCAGCTCTCATGCAGCTGATCGAATAATCATCAATTCCTAGCAGAGGATACTTATTTGTTATAGTCAATTTGTTCAAATCACGTTAATCTATGCACATTCTCATTGTGACATATTTTGTTTCATAAATAATATCAGGCTCCCCATGGCAAAGAACTCAATCTAACGAAGCCCTTATCCAACAACTCCTGAAGTTGCTTCATCATCTCTTACATTTTCGGTAGGTGCAACACAGTACAAATAACAATCTATTGGAGAAGCTCCAGGGATCAAGTCAACACAGAATTTCACTTGTCTTTCAGGTGGCACACCAGACAAGTCTTCCAGGAACACATATGGAAAAATTTGGGACAACAGGCGCATCGGCCATAGTTTTCTCTTCAGTCTTGGCTTCAATAGCATATACCAAACAAGACTCACAGCCCTAAGCAATCAGCTTTCGGGACCTAACAATCATCAATAGACATTGATCCCCACTTCTCCTATCCCCATATATACAAATCTCTTGCCCCTCCTGCGTAGTTATCTTTATTATTCCTTTATTGCAAACTACATGAGTCTCATCACATATACGCAACCAGTTCATTCCAGTTGTCATATCAAATCACCGATCACTATTGGAATTAAGTCAAGATTGAAGACTACCTCTTCAATCACTAGAGTACAATCAGGATACACATGATCTATTTTAACTATTTTGTTACTTAGCAGTTTCAACATTAATCACAGCGGACAACTTAGACCAAAGCATTAATATTTGTTGAGCAAAAGCAGTAGATACAATAATCGTTCGGCACCAGAATTAAACAGAACTCATGACCACCTCCGGGTCATTCTTAGATTCTGGATCGTAGTATTAGACTTTTCTTTGTTGTATATGCAAATTTCATTAGTGTCCAAAGTCTCTTTAAACTTTTTATGGTTGATTAAATCACCATTTCATTAAGTATTATACCCCCATTTCGATTAATTATACTTCACATACATTTCTTACTCTACACTTCGCATTGTATATTTCAATTTCTCCTTTAAAAATAACATGTATTTTCCATGTATTATCATACCCTCGTATGTTTTCCCAATAATTTCTTGATTTGTTTTCCTCATATAATATTCATATATACCAATATTGAAACAGTCTCTTTGATTCCAACTACATCAAAATTCTCACGAACAGTTCAAATCCTGTTGTTCTTAACCACAACCCTTTTAAGTCAAAATATCAACACAATGTACCATACAGTTTCTCTTAATAAAAGCTAATGCTACATACTTTATGATAACCATAACTAATTATCATCAATTCCTCGAACATGTCATATATGGTATTAATACAATTAATTTCCAATTCTTTAACCCATTATGGTCAAACTTAAACTTTATTACAACTTCTGAACTCATTCATAAATTCCAAGATATCTATAGCATCTTTTCCAATTCAAAGCTTCAAAATCCATCTTGGCTATTCATCTAATGCCTATTTATATACTCGAGTATTCTCATTCACAAACATGATTATACCTATATTAGTAATAACATTTCATATTACTCAAGTTCATGTTAACTTCAGAATCATAAAACTTCGATGAAATATTACATATAGAATCTTTAAAGTACTCTTCTAATTCCGTAATTTAAGGTACAAAAGTTATGACAATAGTCTCATAGATCTCATCTCCTTTGTTAAACTTTTCATTCATAGTTTCATCATCTAATGTTAGTACATGTTATTTCTTTAGTCGAAATCTGCAATTTCTGCTAAAATGACTCACTTTTCCACCATTATAACAAGCATCGGCCTTCCTTGGACATTTGTCAGCCTTATGTCCAAATTGGTTACAATGTCGACATCTTTTACATCTATCACGTTTATTTGTTCTTGACCTCAAATACGGTCCATTTAGTTCATCTCCTCCAGACTTTGCAATCTTTCCAATAGCTCTTTCTTCATGTTCAACATGAGGCACAATATCAGGCTCACCATATTGCCTACTAAACAACAACTTGAATTGTTCCCAACTAAAGGAAGTAATCAACTCGGGTCCCAATTCTTTTTCCCAACAGTTCCACCATTTCTTGGCTTGTCCAATCAATTGATCCTTAGCCAAATATACCTTGTACTCATCCTTACATTTCATCTCCGTAAAAATATGTTCCATAATTGTAATCCATATTTCTGATTCCTCAATTTTCAGAGATCCAGAGAATGTTGGTGGTTGCCAGTCTTTGAATGATCTAATTACATAGTTCATGTAATTCTCATTAATTCCGGTTTTATAATCAGTCTTTTCCTTGCCCTTGTATTTACGTTTCGCTTTATTCCTAAGGTTTATGTCATCCACAACATAATTCCTTTTATGTTCCCTCTTTTCTTTTCTTTTCTCTTGTCTTCTTTTCTTTTAGCTTTGGCCTCATCTCGAGCTCGAAATTGATCTTGAATCATTCTGTTTTGTTCTGCCATCATTGATAGAATCATTTCCCTCGTTTCTCGTGGCGTCATTCCTCCTCCACTGAAAATTTAAACATGTAAATCATTTAGTGATCCCATCACATAGTTAACTACAACACATGTTGTCCCGTATGAAAATCATTTTCCTATAAGCACTTGATCATATCCTATCTTAGTTCAGATCATCACTTATAATCACTACATGTCATCACTTAATGTTTGAGACCAAGACTTTACGGACACTTGAATCTCAAACTACTGCTCTGATACCATTGCCTGTGACACCCTTGCCACAATAACCACCATTTACAATACACCCTGGATTAATCACCAAACACATGATTACATAATGATCTGAATACTTAGTTAAAGTGCGGAAGCATTAAAAGTACATAAATTAAAAGAATACAACTGAGTCAAACACCCTACGGTGCTACAAGGTTTCAAGTTTAAGTCTACATACTCAAAAGCATTACATCATCCCAAATTTATTACAACCATAATCCCATTTTCCAATTACCAAGCTGAGTAGTAGATATCTTCAAACACTTCAACAGATGACCTAGCTAAAAGGTCCCGCAGCGGATTTCCCTTTTTCCTGTAAAAATTCAACAACTGAGGGGTAAGCGAATGCTTAGTGAATACCAATGATTTTACACATTCCACAAATCCTTATGATGCCCACCAAGAGTAACTGCGGTAACACATACCGTATACTCCACACGTACTCAAAGTACGCAAACCCGAGCCGCAGCTACTTCGAGATGACACTCGGCATAAGAAAAAAAAAACCAACCATCTAAGGCAGACATAACATCGGGGATGACCTACTGTCTATTCTGAGCACAGAGGTGTCAAACTCTTGGTCATATAACACAGTAACATCAGAGTACAGATGCGACCCGCATGTCAATCAATAAGATGCACAATAAAGAAACAGACAAGCAACAAGTATGAATGTGCATCAACATATACGCAAGTTAGTAGAGTGTCAAACGAAAGTGAAACAAAATGCCTCAGCAGGCAAAGCAAACATAAAGCAGATGCAGACATGTTAAAATCAAAGGTACTCACAGTGGGTGCGTTAGTTAACTTCAAGTTATCTTATTTCTTTTCGGGGTTTCAACCGGACTCAAAAGTACCCTACTGTGGGTTAAACAACACCACAAGGGACCTATTACATTTCCATAAATAAAACATATCACACATATGTTTGGTAACAATTTCCATCATGATTATACAATATTAAATAGTTACAACAATCGGAACCATCATCCGAAACTCACGTTAAAAACCATCATTCGAAGTGTTATTATTCCCAATTAACCCTCCTTTATTTACCTTAATATGTTACAAAAAGTATCTCAAAAGTGTATTTAATTAACCATAAATTCGAGTCCTTAAAAACTCATCCGAATTTCACTAGAATAGCTTAAAACTCGCCGAGTACAGGTCCGAATTTCGGATCCTCAGCCGGATTTCGGACCCATCCGAATTACTTTACCCATCCGAGTTCGGGTCTCATCCGAGTTCGGTTCTTATTCAAGTTCGGTTCCATCTAAGTTCGGGTCTCATCCGAATTCGAGTCCCCACCGAATTCGGATCCAACACTTATGAATTTTTGAAGATTTATTCGAGTGTTCTTGGGAACTCGCCGAGTTCACCCTAGAACTCGCCGAGTTCACCAGCAGTTCTGCACTCGCAACTTACGGGTTTTATACTAAAAATTACCAAATTCGATTTCTAGCCACATGCAACTTGAAATAATGTTTTATAAACAATTATAATATACCAAAATTATTTTCATATTTTTATAATTATCATAATTTCTTTATTTCTATTTAACATCACTATTGTATATTGTTTTCATAATAATATTTTAAGTTTATATATTATTAAAGATAATTATTCATTAAATATAAAACTCATGCAAAACATCTATCTATTCTAATAAATAACTAAATAGATGTCACATTCCGATTTATCAGAATGTCATTTTGCACATTCATGTATTGACATGTGTAACTTAATATTCAATTCTATTTTTAAATTTATATTTTATATTATATATATTTTTATTTACTTAAAATAAAATGCAAGGTTCATTTGTTTGAAATGTTTCAATTTAGAAGCAAAATACATATTTAATTCTATTTTTTAATTACTTACAAATTTAATTCTATTCTTTAATTTTATATATTATTTATTCACAATAAAAGCCAAAGACGTCAATATCAAATGTTGGTTTGTTTCTAAAACAGTCGACTTTCCCCATGGTCAATTGTACATTGTCTTATCTATAGTTTAAAGTAGACGATGTTTAAAAGTTTTAATTTCAGATAAGGATGATAGCTAGCAACAAAACAACAAATATTGTGTGTAAAGAGGTATTTCTAAATTTATGATTTATCTTCGATACATATGTTATATATTTATATTTTAACATCTTATAATCTATCCTTAAATCCTAATAAATAAGTAACTAGATGCAACTTGTTTTTCTTTTATGATGCCACTTGTCAATTGTCATCATTAATACATGTATTTTAATTGATTTTAATATAATGAATTGAAGTGATTATATTTAAGGAATTAAGTTAGGAAAGAAAGATAAAAGGTTATTTATATATTTTTTAATCAATTAATTTTATAATTGAATTGTTTAAAATTAGGAAAAAGGACGGAAAAATGAAAAAGTAAATCGTTGATAGATAGAATAACACTTGACAATGAGATATTCTTTTTTTCGGTGGATTTTGATAAAACTAAAAATCATATGGATGATTGAAGATACTATAAGTCAGAGGATGACAAAATTCTTTTATTATAATATATAGATATAGATTTAGATGATGTACATAATTAAAACAAACTTAATTTTGCATGAAAAGCAAAATTAAAGTAGGTATTAATTAACAATCATAAGTGCATGTACAAGTATCAACTAGCGTGCATCGACCCTCAGCATGTATCCCTCTTTTAGCTTCGCAGGAATTATTGCATGTTGCCTCATCGCATATATCATACGTCCAACTATCTTCGCATGCTTCACCAATCATCATCATCTCACTCCCTATATATCATATACATCAACATTAAGCAACATCAATATGTTTAATAATACCATTGCATCGAATAGATTACCTACATCGAGATCGATCGAGCATGAATTAAAAGAAAAACATTAATTTTTCTTTTTCTCTTATAGTAAATACTGTCACTCCATTGATCGACTTACCACCGTGATATTCATGTGATAGGAGCTTAATTAACTAGAGGTTTGATCGATCAATAGACACAAAGTACAATTATTTAATAAGCTTAATTAATTACGTACCGGCAATTGTGAGGATCAGCAGAAGAGCAACATATAGCCTAAGAGATGCCATGCATGCAATGTTTATGGGGATGCTATTACTAGATGCTTACAATTAAGATGTACTATCGATCGACTAGCTTATAATTGTGTATTAAGCGGTTCTTCAATTCTCTAATTTATAAGAAGTGATCAATTGAATACTTGATTTTAATTAATGTGTATACCATTAAATAATATTATATTGTCAGTTATATTACAATAAATACGTACACATATTAATTTAAATCTTGGTTATATTAAAAGTAATAAATAAACGACATATGTTATTAAACAAATAACATAAATGGTACGTTACCTTTAGAAATGAGTGCATGCATGCCCCTTAAATCGATCACAATAACTATATGTCGTTCGTTACTTGTTTCCAATCAAGTGTACTTACTTACGTACGTTGAATATATGTGCTATACTACTTATTTATAACAATTATAGTATACCAAAATAATTTTCATATTTTTATAATTATCATAATTTCTTTATTTCTATTTAATATCACTATTGTATATTGTTTTCATAATAATATTTTAAGTTTATATATTATTAAAGATAATTATTCATTAAATATAAAACTCATGCAAAACATCTATCTATTCTAATAAATAACTAAATAGATATCACATTTCGATTTATTAGAATGTCATTTTGCACATTCATGTATTGACATGTGTAACTTAATATTCCATTCTATTTTTAAATTTATATTTTATATTTTATAAATTTTTATTTACTTAAAATAAAATGTAAGGTTCATTCGTTTGAAATGTTTCAAATTAGAAGCAAAATACATATTTAATTTTTAATTACTTATATATATATATATATATATATATATATATATATATATATATATATATATATATATATATATATATATATATATATATATTAATAGATTATTGCGACAGTAACTTGAGTTTTTTTTAATTATAACAATTCAATGGTTTCGTATTTTATTTCCCAAACATTTTTCAAACTTTTCAATATTGATTTACTAAATAATGATATTGTTTTAAATATGAGCATTAATTATAAAAATAAATGATCAAAAATATTTTTCAAGCAATTAAAATACAAAACATATCTGAACTAGGTTCGAAGAGTGAAATTGGAAAACTGATATAGATTCAAGAAGTAAGACAATTGATACTGTTAGTTAGTTCTTATCTTTGGTTTTCTAGATTTTGCAATGTTAAAATTACAAACAATGTCTTGTTAAATTGGATCGTAACCAGAATTAATTAATTAGATATTCGTAACCATAATTTGAAAATTTGACTTGATTAGGTTTAATCATTAATTTAATTTGTTGGTTTTATGATCAAATCAAATAAATTTATAACGGTAATGTCTCTAATACATCAATTAGAGTTTGTCAACGTTATAATAGTAATGTCCAATGTTATACATTATCATATTTAATAAAAAAATCAAAATATTAAATAGTTACATTTTAATTATAAAACAATTTCTGTGAATTCATATTTCATGCAATTCAATCAACATAACACAATTCATATGAACAATTAACAATCAAACACAATCTATTGAATGATTAAGAGAGAAAATATTACATTGATGTTCTTGGCTTTCTTGCAAAGCACTTCTCCTATTCTCTCTAAATCAGATCCATATGTGTGTGTGTAATCTTCGATTTTTCGCAGCATGCGTAGCATACATTTCTATTTATACACAATACACAAGTATTGTGTATTTACACATATAACCCCTAATCTATTGAGTATTTACAATTATATACAATATAATTGTTTCATCTCTATTATTTATTCCCAACATTCTCCCCCTTAGAGATGAACACAATTATTAAAGTAATATTCATTTCAGCTCTACAAATATTGTCCCTAACAATCTCCCCCTTAGAGATGAAATCAATTTTCTGATAAAAGATCATTTCAGGGACTTTTTTTTTTTTTGAACAATTAACAATCAAACACAATCTATTGAATGATTAAGAGAGAAAATATTACATTGATGTTCTTGGCTTTCTTGCAAAGCACTACTCCTATTCTCTCTAAATCAGATCCATATGTGTGTGTGTAATCTTCGATTTTTCGCAGCATGCGTAGCATACATTTCTATTTATACACAATACACAAGTATTGTGTATTTACACATATAACCCCTAATCTATTGAGTATTTACAATTATATACAATATAATTGTTTCATCTCTATTATTTATTCCCAACATTCTCCCCCTTAGAGATGAACACAATTATTAAAGTAATATTCATTTCAGCTCTACAAATATTGTCCCTAACAATTTCATTAGAATTTTGTATTGTACATTTGAATAATAAAGTCTTTTTCATACAATTACGCATAACATAATAGTTTCAAAAGACAACTCCAAACATAAGTGTAAATGTGTAATTAAAATCATAATTTTAAATGTGTAAGGAATGTTGTAATAATAAATGTGAAAAGAGGATTAAACAAAAAATATATTAAAATAAAAGGGCTAAATAAAAGATAACGCTAAGATAAGGGTGTATTATGAAAAACTTAAATTTCAAAAAAAAAGGAAAAAGGGAAAAATCCCATTGGATAAAGCCATTTAGAAAAAAGATAAACAAAAAATCTCATTGGATAAAGCCATTTGATAAATGTATATATCTATATAGGTTTGATGTATCACGCCGAAAGTCGATGCATCACGCGGGAATTTGATGCATCACGCGAGATTTTGATGCATTTGTGGTGGTGCATTGAGGTTTTCCAAGATTTTTCGATGCATGTTGGTTTTCTATTAAACCCCTATATATATATATATATATATATATATATATATATATATATATATATATATATATATATATATATATATATATATATATATATATATTTGTTTTAATACATTAATTATACAAAATAAATAGAATTATAATATGCATGTTTAAAAATTAAAGCCAATATATATGATTTCGTTATTAGTAACCTATTAGTTTAATTGCTTTTAATATAATGAGTTGAAGTGATTAATTTTAAGGAATTAAGTTAGAAAAGAAAGATAAAATGTTATTTATATATTTTTTTCATCAATTAATTTTATAATTGAATTGTTCTAAATTAGAAAAAAGGACGGAATAATGAAAAAGTAAATCGTTCATAGATAAAATAACACTTGACAATGAGATGTTCTTTTTTCGGTGGATCATGATAAAACTAAAAATCATATGAAAGATTGAAGATACTATAAGTCAGAGGATGACAGAATTCTTTTATTATAATATATAGATATAGATTTAGATGATGTACATAATAAAAACAAACTTAATTTTGCGTGAAATGCAAAATTAAAGTAGGTATTAATTAACAATCATAAGTGCATGTACAAGTATCAACTAGCGTGCATCGACCCTCAGCATGTATCCCTCTTTTAGCTTCGCAGGAATTATTGCATGTTGCCTCATCGCATATATCATACGTCCAACTATCTTCGCATGCTTCACCAATCATCATCATCTCACTCCCTATATATCATATACATCAACATTAATCAACATCAATATGTTTAATAATACCATTGCATCGAATAGATTACGTACTTCGAGATCGATCGAGCATGAATTGAAAGAAAAACATTAATTTTTTCTTTTTTTCTTATAGTAAATACTGTCACTCGATTGATCAACTTACCACTGTGATATTCATGTGATAGGAGCTTAATTAACTAGAGGTTTGATCGATCAATAGACACAAAGTACAATTAATTAATGAGCTTAATTAATTACGTACCGGTAATTGTGAGGATCAGCAGAAGAGCAACATATAGCCTAAGAGATGCCA
Source organism: Centrapalus pauciflorus (assembly GCA_020465985.1). Taxonomy (NCBI): domain Eukaryota; kingdom Viridiplantae; phylum Streptophyta; class Magnoliopsida; order Asterales; family Asteraceae; genus Centrapalus; species Centrapalus pauciflorus. The sequence goes on from JAANYP010000580.1 coordinate 47,427, forward strand.
TGCATGCAATGTTTATGGGGATGCTATTACTAGATGCTTACAATTAAGACGTACTATCGATCGACTAGCTTATAAGTGTGTATTAAGCGGTTCTTCAATTCTCTAAATTTATAAGCAGTGATCAATTGAATACTTGATTTTAATTAATGTGTATCCCATTAAATAATATTATATTTTCAGTTATATCACAATAAATACGTACACATATTAATTTAATTTTTGGTTATAATAAAAGTAATAAATAAACGACATATATTATTAAACCAATACCATAAATGGTACGTTACCTTTAAAAATGAGTGCATGCATGCCCCTTAAATCGATCACAATAACTATATGTCGTTCGTTACTTGTTTCCAATCCAGTGTACTTAATTACGTACGTTGAATATATGTGCTATACTACTTATTTATAACAATTATAATATACCAAAATTATTTTCATATTTTTATAATTATCGTAATTTCTTTATTTCTATTTAATATCACTATTGTATATTGTTTTCATAATAATCTTTTAAGTTTATATATTATTAAAGATAATTATTCATTAAATATAAAACTCATGCAAAACATCTATCTATTCTAATAAATAACTAAATAGATGTCACGTTTCGATTTATTAGAATGTCATTTTGCACATTCATGTATTGACATGTGTAACTTAATATTCAATTCTATTTTTAAATTTATATGTTATATTTTATATATTTTTATTTACTTAAAATAAAATGCACGGTTCGTTCGTTTGAAATGTTTCAATTTAGAAGCAAAATACATATTTAATTCTATTTTTTAATTACTTACAAATTTAATTCTATTCTTTAATTTTATGTATTATTTACTCACAATAAAAGCCAAAGACGTCACTATCAAATGTTGGTTTGTTTCTAAAACAGACGACTTTCACCATGGTCAATTGTACATTGTCTTATCTATAGTTTAAAGTAGGCAATGTTTAAAAGTTTTAATTTTAGATAAGGAAGATAGCTAGCAACAAAACAACAAATATTGTGTGTAAAGAGGTATTTCTAAATTTATGATTTATCTTCGACACATATGTTATATATTTATATTTTAACATCTTATAATCTAATAATAAATCCTAATAAATAAGTAACTAGATCCAACTTGTTTTTCTTTTATGATGCCACTTGTCAATTGTCATCATTAATACATGTATTTTAATTAAAAGTTTTATTATATATTTACTATAGCTAAATATAATATATCCAATTTGGTGATAAAAAATAAAGATGATTTAAAAAAAAATCAAATTTGATTTTTTAAAATTTTGGAATGTATAAAAACTAAAATTTTAAACTTAAACTTATATTTACATTAGTTTGTAATGATTTAATTATTATTTATTATTGTTACAAGTATTTACCTATATATAAATATTTAAAAATAAATAAATAACAAATTGTGATACATTGAAATTTTTTTATAATTTGTCAATTCTTTATATTAAAATTTTTAAATACATCTATATTTTTCTTTCTAAATAAATTAAATTTCCAATATAAAAATTTCAAATAAGATATTATACTAAAGTGTATCATCAATCAAATATAAACTAATTTCAAATCTTATCTTAACGTTAATGTTATCTAATTTTAAGTTTATCGCTCTATTCAAATTATCCGTGTCATACACGGGTTATAAACTAGTTACTAATATATGATGAATGGACATAATTATATAAAAGCATGCATGAATATATATATATATATATATATATATATATATATATATATATATATATATATATATATATATATATATATATATATATATATATATATATATATATATAAATTAATAGATTAATGCGACAGTGACTTGAGTTATTTTTAATTATAACAATTCAATGGTTTCGTATTTTATTTTCCAAACATTTTTCTAACTTTTCAATATTGATTTACTAAATAATGATATCCTTTTAAATATGACCATTAATTATAAAAATAAATGATCAAAAATATTTTTCAAGCAATTAAAACACAAAACATAACTGAACTAGGTTCGAAGAGTGAAATTGGAAAACTTATATAGATTCAAGAAGTAAGACAATTGATACCGTTAGTTAGTTCTTATCATTGGTTTTCTAGATTTTGCAATGTTAAAATTACAAACAATGTCTTGTTAAATTGGATCGTAACCAGAATTAATTAATTAGATATTCGTAACCATAATTTGAAAATTTGACTTGATTAGGTTTAATCGTTAATTTAATTTGTTGGTTTTATGATCAAATCAAATAAATTTATAACGGTAATGTCTCTAATACATCAGTTAGAGTTTGTCAACGTTATAATAGTAATGTTCAATGTTATACATTATCATATTTAATAAAAAATCAAAATATTAAATAGTTACATTTTAATTATAAAACAATTTCATTAGAATTTTGTATTGTACATTTGAATAATAAAGTCTTTTTCATACAATTACGCATAACATAATAGTTTCAAAAGACAACTCCAAACATAAGTGTAAATGTGTAATTAAAATCATAATTTTAAATGTGTAAGGAATGTTGTAATAATAAATGTGAAAAGAGGATTAAAAAAAATATATTAAAATAAAAGGGCTAAATAAAAGATAACGCTAAGATAAGGGTGTATTATGAAAAACTTAAATTTCAAAAAAAAAAAGGAAAAAGGGAAAAATCCCATTGGATAAAGCCATTTAGAAAAAAGATAAACAAAAAATCTCATTGGATAAAGCCATTTGATAAATGTATATATCTATATAGGTTTGATGTATCACGCAGAAAGTCGATGCATCACGCGGGAATTTGATGTATCACGCGAGAATTTGATGCATTTGAGGTGGTGCATTGAGGTTTTCCACGATTTTTCGATGCATGTTGGTTTTCTATTGAACCCCTATATATATATATATATATATATATATATATATATATATATATATAGAATTATAATATGCATGTTTAAAAATTAAAGCCAATATATATGATTTCGTTATTAGAAACCTATTACTTTAATTGCTTTGAATATAATGAGTTGAAGTGATTAATTTTAAGGAATTAAGTTAGGAAAGAAAGATAAAATGTTATTTATATATTTTTTTCATCAATTAATTTTATAATTGAATTGTTCTAAATTAGGAAAAATGATGGAAAAATGTAAAAGTAAATCGTTCATATATAAAATAACACTTGACAATGAGATGTTCTTTTTTTCGGTGGATCTTGATAAAACTAAAAATCATATGGATGATTGAAGATACTATAAGTCAGAGGATGACAGAATTCTTTTATTATAATATATAGATTTAGATTTAGATGATGTACATAATAAAAACAAACTTAATTTTGCATGAAAAGCAAAATTAAAGTAGGTATTAATTAACAATCATAAGTGCATGTACAAGTATCAACTAGCGTGCATCGACCCTCAGCATGTATCCCTCTTTTAGCTTCGCAGGAATTATTGCATGTTGCTTCATCGCATATATCATACGTCCAACTATCTTCGCATGCTTCAACAATCATCATCATCTCACTCCCTATATATCATATACATCAACATTAATCAACATCAATATGTTTAATAATACCATTGCATCGAATAGATTACGTACTTCGAGATCGATCGAACATGAATTGAAAGAAAAACATTAATTTTTTCTTTTTTTTCTTATAGTAAATACTGTCACTCGATTGATCAACTTACCACTGTGATATTCATGTGATAGGAGCTTAATTAACTAGAGGTTTGATCGATTAATAGACACAAAGTACAATTAATTAATGAGCTTAATTAATTACGTACCGGCAATTGTGAGGATCAGCAGAAGAGCAACATATAGCCTAAGAGATGCCATGCATGCAATGTTTATGGGGATGCTATTACTAGATGCTTACGTTTAAGACGTACTATTGATCTACTAGCTTATAATTGTGTATTAAGCGGTTCTTCAATTCTCAAAATTTATAAGCAGTGATCAATTGAATACTTGATTTTAATTAATGTGTATCCCATTAAATAATATTATATTTTCAGTTATATCACAATAAATACGTACACATATTAATTTAATTTTTGGTTGTAATAAAAGTTATAAATAAACGACATATATTATTAAACCAATAACATAAATGGTACGTTACCTTTAGAAATGAGTGCATGCATGCCCCTTAAATCGATCACAATAACTATATGTCGTTCGTTACTTGTTTCCAATCCAGTGTACTTACTTACGTACGTTGAATATATGTGCTATACTACTTATTTATAACAATTATAATATACCAAAATTATTTTCATATTTTTATAATTATCATAATTTCTTTATTTCTATTTAATATCACTATTGTATATTGTTTTCATAATAGTCTTTTAAGTTTATATATTATTAAAGATAATTATTCATTAAATATAAAACTCATGCAAAATATCTATCTATTCTAATAAATAATTAAATAGATGTCACATTTCGATTTATTAGAATGTCATTTTGCACATTAATATATTGTCATGTGTAACTTAATATTCAATTCTATTTTTTAATTTATATGTTATATTTTATATATTTTTATTTACTAAAAATAAAATGCACGGTTCGTTCGTTTGAAATGTTTCAATTTAGAAGCAAATTACATATTTAATTCTATTTTTTAATTACTTACAAATTTAATTCTATTCTTTAGTTTTATATATTATTACTCACAATAAAAGTCAAAGACGTCACTATCAAATGTTGGTTTGTTTCTAAAACAGACGACTTTCACCATGGTCAATTGTACATTGTCTTATCTATTGTTTAAAGTAGACAATGTTTAAAAGTTTTAATTTCAGATAAGGATGATAGCTAGCAACAAAACAACAAATATTATGTGTAAAGAGGTATTTCTAAATTTATGATTTATCTTCGATACATATGTTAGATATTTATATTTTAACATCTTATAATCTATCAATAAATCCTAATAAATAAGTAACTAGATGCAACTTGTTTTTCTTTTATGATGCCACTTGTCAATTGTCAACATTAATACATGTATATTAATTGCTTTTAATATAATGAATTGAAGTGATTAATTTTAAGGAATTAAGTTAGGAAATAAATATAAAAGGTTATTTATATTATGACACACTTGCCACAATAACCACAATTTACAATACACCCAGGATTAATCACCAAACACATGATTACATAATGATCTGAATACTTAGTTAAAGTGCGGAAGCATTAAAGGTACATAAATTAAAAGAATACAACTGAGTTAAACACCCTACGGTGCAACACGGTTTCAAGTTTAAGTCTACATGCTCAAAAGCATTACATCATCCCAAATTTATTACAACCATAATCCCATTTTCCAATTACCAAGCTGAGTAGTAGATATCTTCAAACACTTCACAGATGACCTAGCTAGAAGGTCCCGCAGTGGATTTCCCTTTTTCTTGTAAAAATTCAACAACTGAGGGGTAAGCGAATGCTTAGTGAATACCAATGATTTTACACATTCCACAAATCCTTATGATGCCCCCCAAGAGTAACCGCGGTAACACATACCGTATACTCCACACGTACTCAAAGTACGCAAACCCGAGCCGCAGCTCCTTCGAGATGACACTCGGCATAAGAAAAAAAACCAACCATCTGAGGCAGACATAACATCGGGGATGACCTACTGTCTATTCTGAGCACAGAGTTGTCAAACTCTTGGTCATATAGCACAGTAACATCAGAGTACAGACGCGATCCGCAGATCCATCAATAAGATACACAAGAAAGAAACGGACATGCAACAAGTATGAATGTGCATCAACATATACGCAAGTTAGTAGAGTGTCAAACGAAAGTGAAACAACATGCCTCAGCAGGCGAAGCAAACATAAAGCAGATGCAGACATGTTAAAATCAAAGGTACTCACAGTGGGTGCGTTAGTTAACTTCAAGTTATCTTATTTCTCTTCGGGATTTCAACCGGACTCAAAAGTACCCCACTGTGGGTTAAACAACACCACAAGGAACCTGTTACATTTCCATAAATAAAACATATCATACATATGTTTGGTAACAATTTCCATCATGATTATATAATATTAAAGTGTTACAACAATCGGAACCGTCATCCGAAACTCACGTTAGAAACCATAATTCGAGGTGTTATTATTCCTAATTAACCCTCTTTTATTTACCTTAATATGTTACAAAAAGTATCTCAAAAGTGTATTTAATTAACCATATATTCGGGTCCTTAAAAACCCATCCGAATTTCACTAGAATAGCTTAGAACTCGCCGAGTTTGTCCATAGAACTCGCCGAGTACAGGTCCGAATTTCGGATCCTCAGTCGGATTTCGGACCCATCCGAATTACTTTACCCATCCGAGTTCGGGTCTCATCCGAGTTCTGTTCTTATTCAAGTTCGGTTCCATCTTAGTTCGAGTCTCATCCGAATTCGGATCCAACACTTATGAATTTTTGAAGATTTATTCAAGTGTTCTTGAGAACTCGCCGAGTTCACCCTAGAACTCGCAGAGTTCACCAGCAGTTCTGCACTTGCAACTTACGGGTTTTATACTAAAAATTACCAAATTCGATTTCTAGCCACATGCAACTTGAAACAATGTTTAATTAACATATCTTGAATGTTTCCACATCATTTTCTATATCATTAACACTCAGATTCGTCAGATTGGACCAAAAATGGGGGAAAACCTCAAGAACACAAAAACTTCATAAAAATTCAGATTCATTACCTTTTTGGATGTTTCAACAAACGATTCTTGTTTCTGTAGCTTCTATAACCTTCAATTGATGTTTATCAACTAAAATATCATACATGCAACAACAATCTATCAGATTCAAAATCCGAATTTTGAATTTTAAAGTCTCAAATTAAAGCTTCAAACTTGAAACTATGTTCTTACGTTAAAACCTTTTTGATTCTTGATAATATTCAGATAAACCTCAATAAATTTCGAACTTCAGCAGAAATTTTAGAGAGAGATAGAGAACTTTGTGATAAAATGGTGAAATGAATCCATTTGAAAGACAATGTGTCTTTTATTTTAACACTTTCAAGTTTTGGCACAATTAGCCCCTCAACTTATCTTATCCCACTAAATACTGATTTTACCATAGTTTTATCATCACTAACATTTATAAATCATAATACTCCATAATAATAATTCAAAATTCTCAAATTTCTTAATTTCTTAAAATAGCAACCAACTTTTAAATATCCGGATACATAATCAATTTTTTTCATAATCCAACTTAATTATACAAATTACAAAATATCCAACTAATTAATCTAAATTACAATAATTTAGATTTAAGGATGTTACAGCATGGGCTCCACCACGCTCAAACTTCGTCCTCGAAGTTACTTGGATCCAAACAGTTGTGAATATTTCTTTGTTTATTAACTTCTTTACATTCATATCCATATATATTCCGGCTTTTCAACATATACTAACCTTTCTTGATTTCTAATTCGGTATAATCTGTGAAGACCATCCCTTACGGGGCGGTAGTCACTAGTCTAGGTCCCACATCATGCAACACGATATCAATCATAACTAAGATAGAGTAATTAAGTTGCGGAATTATAAATTACAGGTACAAACATATTAGGATTAAGTTTAATACAGATTACAGTTTTCAAATTAAACTTATAAAGGGCACAAGTCTAATCTAATCCATGTCATCATACAATCAAGATAAATCTACCCAAACCACCACATTGTCATCTTCCAATCAGTACCAAAAAGGGTTTGCTGAGTAGAGGTCTATGAAAACTTCTGTCTTGATCTTGTAAGACCTAAGAACTAGGTCCAGCAGGTGACTTTCCTTTATCTTTTCCTGTAAAAAAAATGTAAATAGCAACTGTAAGCAAAGCTTAGTGAGAATATAGATTTTCAGACTAACATGCATTATCAAGCGGATCATGGGTATAGCGTGATATGTCTTGACTGCCGCTACAGCCACTCATGATTGAGACATAGTAGTCATAGAGTCGGATGATGTTCAAGCCACGGTCACGCTTAAATTGTGGAGATCAACCATATACTGGGCTAGCTACCAGTAAATCAACATGGCGGAACATCGGAGTATCATACCAAGTTCAATAGAACTGGTGAATATAGCATGATCTAGAACAATAGACCGTCAATGCTAATCATCTTAAGCTGAATCGATATGTCAAAGGTGCGAGCAATAGTGAAGCATAAATAATCAATGTCATGATAGCAATAAATCTCATAGCAATATCTGAAATGAACTGTAAATGCAATGTCATATGAAATGATAAATCAAATAGCTATCATGATCCACAGGGCATCACCGAACCATGGTGTGCACAGGTCACAATCCAGCTGATCAAATATGAATGTCAAATTAATCTATCATAAACAATATGTCTCAACCGGAAATCTCGCATGTAAAGCTGAATATCTATAACTCACTGGTCTGTGGTCTTTATCAAGCAGATATGAAATCCACCACCTGAGTTATCTCAGGATTTATCTTTAAATCTTTATAAGTCTGATCTCTGTCAATTCTTTTCAATTCAAAGACCCACTTTCAATCTCTTTAATCTTTATAACTTTGTTCAGAATTTCACTGAACCTGTCCAAAATCATATCATGTCATATTATTAGCTTTTAGCTTTCAAATCATTATTCATCTGATTCTGATAACTTATAATTCATCAGTCTTTCATATTCTTTGTAATCTTAATAAGATATAACTATTAATATATCTCACATTGTTTTAATCAATCTTTCATCATAAAATCATGGGTATTGAATTTATAAAACATCATTTAGTTGTGATTGTAATTTATCAAAATAATTCATTCGGATCCGTATCCCCCGAATTCGGACCATCCGGATTGGTCATCCGGATTCGGATTGGACCGGATTAGGTCAACCGGATTCGGACCGGCTAGACCATCCAACCATGTGACCGATTTTGGACCAATCCAACCGAAATGGGTGATCCAAAATAGCACCATCCGAAATACATAAGAACCGAATTTGAGGCATCCGAAATATGACCAAATAAGGATCCGAAATGCCATCCGATTTGAACCATCCGAAACAGGTACAAGGTGAGATCCGAAATGTGGCACCATCCGAATTCGGTCATACCCGAATTCGGATCCCACACTTAGAATTTTTTTTTTCCAGAAATGTTCTTCATGTTCTTACATATATTCATTCGGATTTTTACCATTTTTACTCTAAAACTCATTTTATCCACATGCAATGTAATATAATGTTATATTACCATACTTAGGTTGTTTTTATACTAATTTTCCTATCAATAACATCATAATTTGATCAAGATTGTCCAAAAATTCATATTTTTGTCAAGAACACTTATTTTCTCAAAAATTCAGATTTTAGTTTATCTTGGACAATCTAACCATAAATTTTTGTTTTTAATACTTCTAATTACTTAATCACCTGATTTCTAACCATTTATTTTAACATGCAACAACAAATTTCCATGTTATAAATTCTTTGGTTTCGGTTTTCTCAAAACCGAACCAAACACATATATATTTTGAAATTTAAGTAATATTACCTCAAAATCTTGTCAATTGTTGATGTTTGTAACTTCCTTGTCTTTAATTCTCCAATTGATTGCAAATTTATATTGACTCTTGGTGATTTTGTTGAAGAAACCGTATGATTGTAGAGAGAGAGAGAGAGAGTAGAGAGAGTAGATTTCTTAAATGTTGTTTAAATTACCATTAATTTGGTTTATATATTTCATTTAGTTATATTTGCAAATTAACCTACTAAACTTTTGTATTTTACATATCTTTTAATTTAATCATCTTTAATAATTTATAACTTTTATATAATTTAATTAAATAATTTCATACTTAATTAAATTGCAACATAAATAATGTACTAAAATTACATTATTAAATCAAAATACTGAAATTAAGGTTGGACCAAAAGTTAGGTTGTTACATAATCAGCCTAATCTTCATTACCAGTTGTGAAGATTTCAAAAAGCTTTCCACATGAAATACCAAGTGTTATTTCTATATTTCCTTAGGTAATTCCAATTGAAATAACTGATTCCTAACCTATTCTGTTATTCTAAATGAGCCAACACACCTAATTAGTGATACTAACAAATACGCTCCATCATTTACCTCGAAGTTGATTGGTTTAGGTGTCTCATTATTATAACTCTTCTTTCATATCACAGACTCATTAATCAGAGTCCTTTCAATTTCTTTCCAACATGTAGGGGTTCTACATTTCCTCCCGTACAAAACTTTAAACGGTGTTTTCTTGATTTTAATTATGATAACTAGTGTTATACGAAAATTCCATCAAAGCAATTGATCCTTTCAGTTGATACTTAAATCCAAAGTACCTGATCTCCTCATATATTCCAATGTGTATTATAGTCCATTCATTCTGATCTTCTATCAGTTGTCGGTAAGCTTTACTTGTAGCCATATTTGAGTGCCTAATCCCACTTGTAAAGCAAACCAAGAGTTGAAAATGAAACGACTCTTCTAATCAGACATAATCGATTCTAGAATACCATAAAAAAATTATAACCTTACTCACGCAAATCTGTGCAAGTCTTTTCAACAATAACTTTCTCAAGTTGGTATATAAAATATACCGAATTATTCAAGTAGTCTACAATCTACCAATCGTAGAAAACCTCTTATTTCAGTAATAGTGTGAGACGGCTTCCAAATTCCCAATAGTTCCAACAACTTTCTCAGGTGTATATCTAGCTCTTCTTTAAACTTAAAGTACTCCAGAATATTGTCAATGACTATAATTACCGATTGATCCAACATCGGTCTACAAATCCCTATTCATAATGTCCATATAACAGCTGGGGTGTTAATTAATCAAAATGTCGTAACCAGAGACTCGTAGTGCTCATAACTATCCCTGAAAGCTATTTTCAGTATGTTCCCTCTTCGGACTTCAACTAATCATATCCCATTCGTAGATCAATCTTAGAAAAATAATCATCTCTCATGCAACTGATCGAATAATCATCAATTCCTGGCAGCGGATACTTATTTGTTATAGTCAATTTGTTCAAATCACGTTAATCTATGCACATTCTCATTGTGACATCTTTTGTTTCATAAACAATATCAGGCTCCCCATGGCAAAGAACTCAATCTAACGAAGCCCTTATCCAACAACTCCTGAAGTTGCTTCATCATCTCTTACATTTTCGGTAGGTGCAACACAGTACAAATAACAATCTATTGGAGAAGCTCCAGGGATCAAGTCAACACAGAATTTCACTTGTCTTTTAGGTGGCACACCAGACAAGTCTTCCAGGAACACATATGGAAAAATTTGGGACAACAGGCGCATCGGCCACAGTTTTCTCTTCAGTCTTGGCTTCAATAGCATATACCAAACAAGACACACAGCCCTAAGCAATCAGCTTTCGGGACCTAACAATCATCAATAGACATTGATCCCCACTTCTCCTATCCCCATATATACAAATCTCTTGCCCCTCCTGCGTAGTTATCTTTATTATTCCTTTATTGCAAACTACATGAGTCTCATCACATATACACAACCAGTTCATTCCAGTTGTCATATCAAATCACCGATCACTATTGGAATTAAGTCAAGATTGAAGACTACCTCTTCAATCACTAGAGTACAATCAGGATACACATGATCTATTTTAACTATTTTGTTACTTAGCAGTTTCAACATTAATCACAACGGACAACTTAGACCAAAGCATTAATATTTGTTGAGCAAAAGCAGTAGATACAATAATCGTTCGGCACCAGAATTAAACAGAACTCATGACCACCTCCGGGTCGTTCTTAGATTCTGGATCGTAGTATTAGACTTTTCTTTGCTGTATATGCAAATTTCATTAGTGTCCAAAGTCTCTTTAAACTTTTTATGGTTGATTAAATCACCATTTCATTAAGTATTATACCCCCATTTTGATTAATTATACTTCACATACATTTCTTACTCTACACTTCGCATAGTATATTTCTATTTCTCCTTTAAAATTAACATGTATTTTCCATGTATTATCATACCCTCGTATGTTTTCCCAATAATTTCTTGAATTGTTTTCCTCATATAATATTCATATATACCAATATTGAAACAGTCTCTTTGATTCCAACTACATCAAAATTCTCACGAACAGTTCAAATCCTGTTGTTCTTAACCACAACCCTTTTAAGTCAAAAGATCAACACAATGTACCATACAGTTTCTCTTAATAAAAGCTAATGCTACATACTTTATGATAACCATAACTAATTATCATCAATTCCTCGAACATGTCATATATGGTATTAATACAATTAATTTCCAATTCTTTAACCCATTATGGTCAAACTTAAACTTTATTACAACTTCTGAACTCATTCATAAATTCCAAGATATCTATAGCATCTTTTCAAATTCAAAGCTTCAAAATCCATCTTGGCTATTCATCTAATGCCTATTTATATACTCGAGTATTCTCATTCACAAACATGATTATACCTATATTAGTAATAACATTTCATATTACTCAAGTTCATGTTAACTTCAGAATCATAAAACTTCGATGAAATATTACATATAGAATCTTTAAAGTACTCTTCTAATTCCGTAGTTTAAGGTACAAAAGTTATAACAATAGTCTCATAGATCTCATCTCTTTTGTTGAACTTTTCATTCATAGTTTCATCATCTAATGTTAGTACATGTTATTTCTTTAGTCGAAATCTGCAATTTCTGCTAAAATGACTCACTTTTCCACCATTATAACAAGCATCGGCCTTCCTTGGACATTTGTCAGCCTTAATTCCAAATTGGTTACAATGTCGACATATTTTACATCTATCACGTTTATTTGTTCTTGACCTCAAGTACGGTCCATTTAGTTCATCTCCTCCAGACTTTGTAATCTTTCCAATAGCTCTTTCTTCATGTTCAACATGAGGCACAATATTAGGCTCACCATATTGCCTACTAAACAACAATTTGAATTGTTCCCAACTAAAGGAAGTAATCAACTCGGATCCCAATTCTTTTTCCCAACAGTTCCACCATTTCTTGGCTTGTCCAATCAATTGATCCTTAGTCTGTTGGGTTTCCTATACCCTTGCTAGGTTAAATTAAAACTTTGCGGAAAATTAAATAAGCTAACTATGCAAGAGTATAAAACCTTAATGATCTAACCAAACAAGCTAAGCAACTAATTATTAAAATAAAGAGATGAATAAGAAAAACTAACCTTGAGAAAATTCACAATTTTCTCCACGAAGAACGATTACACGAACAGCCTCTGAATCGAGCAACAAGCGTCTGAAGCAAGATCGCCTCTAGTTGTTCACACCCAATGAACAAAAGAAAAGATAATTATAACTTTTCTAAGCTCAGATCTCAGAGTTACAAAAACTGGTATCCCTTGTGATCGTTAGAGAACTTAGAATCGAATGAACGAGGAATGAAGCAGGCAGGGGCTGCCTATTTATAGGTTTTAGAAACTTACAAATTTTTGATCCCAAATCCATGTGGGATGGATTGGTGGCCGGCCCCCCTATTAGGGTTTAGGGGGTGTCCTGTTGACTATCAACTAATTGCAGTTTAGCCCCTGTACTTCCTCAATTAATTCTATTAGCATTACTACAAAATGAGCCTATTGCAACCTTTTGAAAGCAACTTTTATATAATTAGTTGCATTTGATTCTAAAGCAAGTTAAAAAAAATAAAGGTTGCATTAGAAGATCTAATGCAACTTTTAACTTAAAAAGGTTACATATTTGATTGGAAGTGGCAACACTTATAAGAAATGTTACATTTGTTATAGGTTAAAAGTAACATTTATTTTAAAAGGTTGCATATGTCTAAAGTAAATGCAAGTTTTTTTCATGGGAAAATTTCACAAAAAACCATCAAACTACAAGTTTTTTTTCCGATTAAGTCCCTCAATCAATTTTTTTGTCTGGTAAGTCCCTTAACCAAATAAAAATCACGAATTTGATGTTTTTTTTCAAGAAAGTTAACCGGTGACCTGTTGAGCGGGTTGCAAATTGCTGATGTAGATTTTATAAATATATGATTTTTTTTCGATTAAGTCCCTCAACTAAATTATTTTGTCTTATAAATCCATCAACTAAATTTTTTGCCACGTAAATCCCTTATCTTGATAAAACTCATGTTATTTGTTGTTTTATCAATTTAAGTGTTCAATTGACACTCACGCCACACATACATGGATGCAAAAAAAAAAAAAACAAAAACAAAACGATAAATCAAAACGATCATTTTTTATTGTTTAAAGTTTAGTCGAGATGAATTAGTTAAATATGTTTAAAATTTTGGTATAGACAAACATGGGATCGAAATAATCATCTTTTATATCGAACCAACTTATGTTATCCGGAATAACAGACTTTTAAATATTATTTTCAAACAACCATCGTCATTTGAAAAAAACATTATTTTCAAACCAACCTATTTTGGTCTAAACAAACATGACATGCTCTATCATCGAAATAAACATTGTCGTTTTTTAAAGTTTAAAAAAAATTTGGTTTTATTTTATCGAAAAGTTAAAAGGCTTAAGTAGTTCGGGGACTTATCACGAAAAAAATGAAATGAGGACTTAATCGATAAAATTTTTTATTTCGATGGTTTTTTGCAAAATAGGTTTATACATGTTAACGTGTTATAACAGGTTAACAAACCAATTTAAAAGGTTTAAGCAGTTTGGGACTTATCAGGAAAAAAATGAAATGATGACTTAATCGACTTTTTTTTTTTTTTTTTTGTAATTTGATGGTTTTTTTTTTGCATAATTTTTACTTTTTTCAATATACATTCTGGTGCTTCTAAACAAACCGGGTACAAAATTCCTACCGCATACTTTTTTAATTTTTAATTTCCTCCGAAAGACAAAAAACCTAAAACCCTCAACATTTTCCTTCTGCCTTCTTGAACCCCCAGCCCTCCGCCTCCTTCAAGCCCAACGAAAACCGATCTCATTCATCGGCCTCCTCCTTCGCGTTGTCGACACCGTCTTTCTCTTCTCGTCTTCCATTGTTGCCGCTGGTAACCCCCTGCTTGTCGCCACCGTCTTTCACTTCTCGTCTTCCGTCATCGACCTCCTTTTTCACGTTATCGCCACCATCTTCCTCTTCTCGTCTTTCGTTGTTGCCGCTGTCATCGCCCATTTGTAATGTCTGAGTTTTTCACCATTATCTTTTCGGGTATTTGTATGAAATTTAATTTTTATATGAAAATATTCTGATTGAGTGGCTTTCAACATCTTTTATTTCCAATACAGGTGAAGCTGGAAAAAAAGAAATTAGCGTCGATGCACAAAATCATGAAGAAGCTTAGAGTTGCGCAAATGAAAGCCCAAGAAAAAGATTTCATTAACTGCTGGAAATCAGGCAATCAAAAGCATTGGTTAAAATTGTTAGTCAAGTTTTGATACTTTGAATTTTCGACCATGGATCTTTAATATTTGTTTTATTATTATCTTCAGTATTTGTTAGTTTTGAGTTTTCAACCATTAAATCTTCAATATTAGTTTATGTTTTTCTCATGGGTAGTTTGAATTTCCAAACCCAATATTCTATATTTGTTAATGGCCAACGTTTTGGTTTCCAATGATAGTAAGAAGAATATTGAGTACTCTAGAACTCTTTGCAGATTAATGGAGCTAGGATAGGTTTATAGTTTTTTAAGAGAGGATTTCGTACACAGGACATTTGATAGGCTGATAGGCATAAGGCCATTTCCTTTCTCAAATACCAAAATTGAACTACTTCCAGATGTTTGTTATGGAAAATAATTCAACACTTGATATGTGTGATTCTTATAATTGTCATATCACATGTTGATTCATATTATTCCAAGCCAGTTGATTTCAAGTAAGATTTGATGTTGTTATTTATAGATTATAACAATTTCTAATTGTTATTACTTGTTTGATTTGCATTTGGCAGATTGTGATTACAATAAAGATTGGCTTTAAAAGTTTGGCTCACACAGTATTTCAATCAGGTTTTATCATTCTATGCTCAGTTACTATTTACATTATAAGTCTTAGTTGATTCTCTTGAATACTTGATTTACATTGTTTCCTGGAAAACAATCATTGGGTGCTCAAACACATACTCACTGCAGTCTTATGTCTACTAACCTAGTAAGGAGGGAGTAAGTCTCAGACTTTTCATAGTGAGTCTCGGAGTCCCTCCAACAGCACCAACATTTCTTATATATCTCTGTATAAGTCTCAGACCTCACACAAGTTGCAAGTCTCCGAGTCTTTGTTGCTTTAGCTGCTGTCCAGCATGGTGTTACCCACTCCGAGACTTATCATCGGAGTTCATCTCTAAAATTACACAACAGCAACAATTAGAAGGCACGTTTTATTGATTTAGGCAAAATATATTGCTACTCTTGTTAATTTCGGTCGAGTATGTCACTATGATTAATAATGTTTACGTTTATTATATCGTTAGTATTTATGTTATTATAAATGTAGAAAAATGTCTTTCTTTTGCTTGTAATTTTTGTTTTCCTTGTGATTCCGTATGTTGATATTAATGTTATTATAAATGTAGAAAAATGATTACCCAAATAAGGAAGCTACTAGCTTAACCCAAACATTTGAGCGTACGTGTAAAAGGACCGAAGGACGTGTATATGTTGATACATATGATGACATGACAAAGAAAATTGTAAGTTTTTATTTTGAGATCACATAGTAGGTCTTTTTATAGATATCAAGTAGCCATTTTTTTGACAATATTTTCTCATTGAAGGAACAAATGAAGAACTACAAACCTCTAGAAGATGCAAGTGCTTTGGTAGATCCTTTTTCGATTGTGTTGAACAAGGAGCATGATGGATATCATGGACATTATGGTAGAGGTGTGACCAACAAGTTGATTAAAAGTGTGGATCGTGTTTTAAGATTATTGTGTAATTGGTGAAAGATTTTGATACATTTTAAATATTGTAATTGACATTTTTTGAATTAGTGATGCTTATTAATTGTGTTCATGTAATAAAATGTTGTACTTTTTTGTAACTAAATTCATAAATGTTGCATTTAAATATAAAAAAAGTTGAATTTGAATGTAAAAAAGGTTGTATTTGAGCATAAAAAGGTTGCATTTGAGTATAAAAAGGTTGCATTTGAGTTTAAAAATAGTTATATTTTAATGTGAAAAGGTTGCATTTGAAAGTAAAAAAAGTTGCCTTTGAGTTTGAAAAATGTTGCATTTGATGAAATTTAAGGTTGCATTTGAGTGTGAAAAAGGTTGCATTTGAGTATAAAAAGGTTGCATTCTAAAAAGGTTGCATTTCTATGATACATGCAACTTTTTCAAAAAAGGTTGCATATTGTAGCAAAAAGGTTACTTTAGACCTAATGCAAGAGGACATAATGCAACTCTTGGTAAAAGGTTGCTTTAGGCATAATGCAACTTTTTGCAGGCCTAATGCAACATTTTGCCAAGGTTGCAATAGGCTCGTTTTGTTGTAGTGTAGCTTCTGGTTAATTTATTAACTATTAATAAATTAACAAACTAACCCATTAATCAAATATAATCAATTATTTAGTTTCTAATTACTTTATCAAACATAATAAATTAACAAACTAATTATCATTATATATTTAAGTTCATCTTCTCTTTACAATTCATTGCATGCACCCAAAAAGGATCCAGCCTGATAACAATATGTTTACAAATAATTGTGACTTGGACACTAATTCCAACAGTCTCCCACTTGGACAAGTTGGCAACTATTTGTCTAAACACATTCTATTACCAGCCTTCCTTGCTACTCGGAGCTGCCGAACTCTGAATCATATCAGAGCTAATCCTTTAGATAAGGGATCAACAATTCCTTTGTTCTCTGATATCGTATGAAACTAAGACATGAATTATAATCAATCTTTGGTTTCAAAATTATGTTTCTGATTTCCGATTAATATGACTATATGAGACTTATTAATTGAACACTTCAATTTTGTCTCGGTCGGGCCCGACACTCTAGAGTCAACGTTTAATCATAAGAGGGCCCATAGATATCGCTTTTCCATATAGGCAAAAGGAACGAATAAACTTCGCATACACAGCGCTAGCTAACTAATAACATCGTAACTAGATACATCCGTTATAACTGGGAGTTACGCACAGCGTTTGAATGCACTAAGGTATGACGGACTAGAAAACCGCAACTTCAATGTATCTCCGTCTGAAGAATAGAGGATATTATCATCTTGGAAATACTTATGATTTGATCCATGAAGTATCTTTCCAAGTGCGAGTGCCCTATACTTAAATCTCCATTAACTACCCATGAATGTTTCAGCAATCTCTATGCTATGTCAAACTCTTGACAGTCTACTAACTTTCCATGACAGTCTTTATTCAATACTAACTCCCGGTAGTACGAACGACTGAGGTATTTGAATAAAATTAATTACTCTGGGAGTTGGTTCTAAACATGCAAAAGGAAACACAACGATAAATTAATAGAAGATGGCAGCACTTTGCAAATAGATAAATCCCCATTATTTAATCACCAAATCCATTACAATTTCAAATCATTGTTACAATGTTTCAAATTCAAAACTAACTACTAAACTTTACATTATCTCGTAATCCTATGCTAACAGCATAACTACAGTGTTTCGTTTGAGAAGGTGGCTTTGTGAACGGATCAGTTGGATTCTCCTTTGATCGCACTCTTTTCACAATCACATGTCCTTCTTCAACCTTGCTACGAACAAAGTGGTACTTCCGATCAATATGCTTGGACTTTCCATGATCCTTGGGTTCTTTAGTCAACGAAACAGCACTTTCGTTGTCGCAGAATATTTCGATGGGGTCTTGAACCGTTGGGACAACTCCAAGATCTCTAATGAAATTCTTCAACCAGATGGCTTCCTTTGAGGCTTCTGAGGCCGCAATATATTCTGACTCGCAGGTAGAGTCTGCCACGGTTTCCTGCTTCGAACTCTTCCACGTCATGGCTCCCCCGTTCAATAAGAACACCCAACCAGATTGTGACCGACAGTCATCTCTATCCGTTTGGAAACTCGCATCGCAATAACCAGTTACTTTGAGTTCATCCTGTCCACCGTAAACCAAGAACCTGTCTTTAGTATCTCTTAAATACTTAAGAATATTCTTGACCGCCCGTCCAATGACCTTCACCAGGGTCTTGCTGATGTCGACTCACCATGCTTAAAGCAAAGGTGACATCAGGCCTCGTACATGTCATGGCATACATTATAGATCCTATGGCCGAAGCATATGGAACTCGACTCATTCTGTCTCGTTTCTCCTGTGTCTTCGGGCTCATGTCTTTACTAATCTTTATGCCATGAGCAAAGGGAAGGTTCCCCTTCTTAGACTTCTCCATACTGAACCTTTTCAGTTATTTGTCCAAGTACGTATCCTGGCTTAGTCCTATTAGACGTCTCGTTCTATCTCTATAAATCTTTATACCCAGAATAAAAGCTGCATCTCCTAGATCCTTCATAGCGAAACATCTTCCCAACCAATCTTTTACACTCTGTAATGTTGGGATGTCGTTTCCTATAAGTAATATGTCATCGACATATAGTACCAGGAAGACTACAGTGCTCCCACTGACCTTGACATATATGCATGACTCATCTTCGCTTCTAGAAAATCCAAACTCTGTGATTTTCTCATGAAAGCAAAGATTCCAGCTTCGAGAAGCTTGCTTAAGTCCATAAATGGACTTCTGAAGCTTACACACTTTCTTAGGATACTTGGTGTCTACAAAACCTTCAGGTTGTGTCATAAACACATCCTCTGTCAATTTCCCGTTAAGGAAAGCGGTTTTGACATCCATCTGCCAGATTTCATAGTCATGAAACGCAGCTATGGCCAGAACTATCCTTATGGATTTAATCTTAGCTACCGGTGAAAAGGTTTCCTCATAGTCAATCCCGTAGGTTTGAGTATAGCCCTTTGCCACCAGCCTAGCTTTGTAAGTGTGTACTTTCCCGTTCATATCCGTTTTCTTCTTGAATATCCACTTACAACCCACCGTCTTTAGACCGGGTGTGGGATCAACCAAGTTCCAAACTTGGTTGCCGTACATGGATTCAATCTCGCTATCCATGGCTTCCTTCCATTTGGCTGCCTCAGGGCCTGCCATCGCTTCCCGGTAGTTAGCTGGTTCATCTAAGTCGACTAGTGTACTATCACTAATCATATCATCCTGTTCAATATGGAAACCATAGTAGAACTCAGGAGGATTGCTAACTCTACCGGATCTGCGCAAAGGTAAGGATATGTCATTGGGTTCAACAGGCATCTCAGTCTCATGTTGATGGTCAGTGTTTGTAGTTGGTTCTTCATCGGTAGTATCTTGAATCTCATCAAGATCGATCTTACTCCCACTGTCCTCTTTAGATATTATCTTCTTCTCGAGGAACACTCCTCTTCGAGATACAAACACTACGTTTTCACGTGGTTTGTAAAATAGATATCCAAATGACTCTTGTGGGTAACCGACGAATAGACACTTTTCAAATCTTTGACTGAGTTTGTCAGAGGTCTCTCGTCCAACGAAGACTTCACAACCCCAGATCTTGATGTGACCAAGGGAAGGACGCTTTCCCTTCCACATCTCGTAAGGTGTCTTTGAAACTTTCTTGGTGGGTACTAGATTTAGAATATGTGCCGCAGTTTCTAATGCATAACCCCAGAAACTTACTGGAAGTGTTGCTCGACTCATCATAGATCGGACCATGTCTAACAAGGTCCTGTTTCTCCTCTCCGCAACTCCGTTGAGTTGTGGTGTTCTAGGAGGAGTTAACTGGGAAACTATTCCACAGCTTCTAAGATGATCGAGAAACTCGATACTAAGGTACTCTCCTCCCCTGTCGGAGCAGAGAACCTTTATCTTTCTGCTCAGTTGATTCTCTACTTCACTTTGATATCTTTTGAATGTCTCAAAAGTGTCGGACTTATGTTTAATTAAATAAACATATCCAAATCTACTATAGTCATCTGTAAAGGTGACATAGTACCGATTTTCCCCTTTTGTAGCACATCGGAATGGCCCACATATATCTGTGTGGACCAAATCCAATAGTCCTTCACCTCTTTCACACGTTCCTGTGAATGGTGATTTTGTCATCTTGCCCAGTAAACTGGATTCGCATACATCATCCGATTTTAGGTCGAATGATTCCAACACTCCATCCTTTTGGAGTTGGGCGATGCGTTTCTTGTTAATGTGCCCAAGGCGACAGTGCCACAATTTGGACTTATCAATTTCGTTAGAATCAATATTAAATAATAGGTTGTTATCACACTCAACAGTTTCATATATGCCATTATAAGGACAAGCTTTAAATATAAAACATCATTCAAATAAACCAAAATACTTGTATTATCCTAAAGGTTTTAGAATATCATAATTTATTAGGATAAACTTGTATTATCCTAGGTTTAAATTTTGAGGATTTATATGGTTATATATATAGGTTTCGGATTTAATATATATATATTTAATAATTAAATGTTTCTTATTTTATTTAAATATTGAAACCGAAATATATATATATATATATAAAATAAATATTAATTTAAACCCTAATATTTTAAATTGTTTAAAATATACCCTGAATTTTAAAATGTTTAGAATAGACCCTTTAATTTTAAAAGTTTAAAATTAAACCCCTAAGATTTAAAAGAAATTTATATATGTATTATTGATTTTATATATATATATATATATATATATATATATATATATATATATATATATATATATATATATATATATATATATCATTTAAATCTAATTACATCGTCAGTCCATTGATAAATCGGCTCACCCATAGTGAACAAACTATAAACTTGTTAGACATGGTCCGATCTATGATGAGTCGAGCAACACTTCCAGTAAGTTTCTGGGGTTATGCATTAGAAACTGCGGCACATATTCTAAATCTAGTACCCACCAAGAAAGTTTCAAAGACACCTTACGAGATGTGGAAGGGAAAGCGTCCTTCCCTTGGTCACATCAAGATCTGGGGTTGTGAAGTCTTCGTTGGACGAGAGACCTCTGACAAACTCAGTCAAAGATCTGAAAAGTGTCTATTCGTCGGTTACCCACAAGAGTCATTTGGATATCTATTTTACAAACCACGTGAAAACGTAGTGTTTGTATCTCGAAGAGGAGTGTTCCTCGAGAAGGAGATAATATCTAAAGAGGACAGTGGGAGTAAGATCGATCTTGATGAGATTCAAGATACTACCGATGAAGAACCAACTGCAAACACTGACCATCAACATGAGGCTGAGATGCCTGTTGAACCCAATGACATATCCTTACCTTTGCGCAGATCCGGTAGAGTTAGCAATCCTCCTGAGTTCTACTATGGTTTCCATATTGAACAGGATGATATGATTAGTGATAGTACACTAGTCGACTTAGATGAACCAGCTAACTACCGGGAAGCGATGGCAGGCCCTGAGGCAGCCAAATGGAAGGAAGCTATGGATAGCGAGATTGAATCCATGTATGGCAACCAAGTTTGGAACTTGGTTGATCCCACACCCGGTCTAAAGACGGTGGGTTGTAAGTGGATATTCAAGAAGAAAACGGATATGAACGGGAAAGTACACACTTACAAAGCTAGGCTGGTGGCAAAGGGCTATACTCAAACCTACGGGATTGACTATGTGGAAACCTTTTCACCGGTAGCTAAGATTAAATCCATAAGGATAGTTCTGGCCATAGCTGCGTTCCATGACTATGAAATCTGGCAGATGGATGTCAAAACCGCTTTCCTTAACGGGAAATTGACAGAGGATGTGTTTATGACACAACCTGAAGGTTTTGTAGACACCAAGTATCCTAAGAAAGTGTGTAAGCTTCAGAAGTCCATTTATGGACTTAAGCAAGCTTCTCGAAGCTGGAATCTTTGCTTTCATGAGAAAATCACAGAGTTTGGATTTTCTAGAAGCGAAGATGAGTCCTGCATATATGTCAAGGTCAGTGGGAGCACTGTAGTCTTCCTGGTACTATATGTCGATGACATATTACTTATAGGAAACGACATCCCAACATTACAGAGTGTAAAAGATTGGTTGGGAAGATGTTTCGCTATGAAGGATCTAGGAGATGCAGCTTTTATTCTGGGTATAAAGAGATATAGAGATAGAACGAGACGTCTAATAGGACTAAGCCAGGATACGTACTTGGACAAAATACTGAAAAGGTTCATTATGGAGAAGTCTAAGAAAGGGAACCTTCCCTTTGCTCATGGCATAAAGATTAGTAAAGACATGAGCCCGAAGACACAGGAGGAACGAGACAGAATGAGTCGAGTTCCATATGCTTCGGCCATAAGATCTATAATGTATGCCATGACATGTACGAGGCCTGATGTATGCCATGACTGTCGGTCATAATCTGGTTGGGTGTTCTTATTGAACGGGGGAGTCGTGACGTGGAAGAGTTCGAAGCAGGAAACCGTGGCAGACTCTACCTGCGAGTCAGAATATATTGCGGCCTCAGAAGCCTCAAAGGAAGCAATCTGGTTGAAGAATTTCATTGGAGATCTTGGAGTTGTCCCAAGGGTTCAAGACCCCATCGAAATATTCTGCGACAACGAATGTGCTGTTTCGTTGACTAAAGAACCCAAGGATCATGAAAAGTCCAAGCATATTGATCGGAAGTACCATGTAACACCCGAGTTACCTCAAACGGTTCACGTCATAAAAGTACATTTCATTAAGTAATAAATATTACTATTGTCTGATACCACAGGTCCACATACCTGATTCAAAAAGCTACAAGATACTTAATTACAAAATATGTATTAAAGATATGATGGTGGTCTAATCTAGCTTCTAAAATCTTCAATCAGAGTGCGGAAGATTGAACAAGCTACCCGAGACCGCAATAATCATCACAAAATAGGCATCAGCAATAGATTCAAATGTCTGTAATCCTCCAGTATCAAAGTTCACTTAGCTTGGGACAAACTACCTGCTATAGCCTTGGCCTTATCAACTTTTCCTGTAAAGAGAGTTGTCATGACAGAGTAAGCTAACATTGCTTAGTGAGTTAACAGAGTACCATTAGTTACCACACATATATAACAAACTATCAGTTCATGTCGGTAAGTCAACACGTCCGAGACGGCAAAGATTTGGGAGTCAACCCAAACTGTATTCCCATGTGTAAGGCCGAAGCCCTACGGGAAGTGTATGGAAACGAGTCAGATAGGAAAGGAATCTGCAGAATTCCTTCCTGTGAATGGAGATCTCACATTCGGTCAGATCAGTAAATGCAGTATGCAGATGCGAATGATTCATTAACAGAAACCAACAAGCATGTTAAGTATTTACATAAAGAGTAAAAGTGAACATGCATTATAAGGCATATCAGATATCTAACTTCAATAATGTCAAAAGTAAGTTCCTATCATAATAAGTATTCAAGAAACAGACAACATAGCAAATGTTTCCATACCATTCAGTAACAATCACCAATAAGTAATGAAATATATGCATGTACTCAAAGTAATCTGTCACTCACAGTAGTCCTTAGTCAGTTATTGCTTAACGAATTAAGCCGTTCAATTTACTCTGTCAAATCGGCGGGTTCCTGCAGTTCAGTTTCAAGTCTGGTATATTAATGTCAAGTTGTAACATGATCTATATAACCCTAGTTATATAATCAGGTTATTGTCATTTCTTGAAGCCGAGTCTTTGGTAGTTCCTAACGTCCCAGAGTGAGTCTATTCTTATCAGATTAATACGATCCATATAATTACGGATATATGGCCTTGAAACAAAGCCAACCGTATTACTAGTAAGGTGAATCGTGACATACAATTTCTAAGGGTTCATGCAGGGCCTGTTAATTTATTTGTGCATAATATAGTTATGCATCTTGAAACTTGAGAGTTTTACCATAATCATAAGATACTTTCAATTACATTTGCACATAACATAAGGTTGATCAATAACTTAATCTGATTTAGGGATTTATCTTTGGCTCGGAACTAAACCAGATTTGAATTTAAGGAGATAGATTCGAAACACATACATTCGAGTCTAGGAGATTAGATTCGAAACACACATACACTCGAGTCTAGGAGATTAGATTCGAAGCACACACACATTAGATTCTAGGGGATAGATTCGAAACACACACACATTAGATTCTAGGGGATAGATTCGAAACACACACACATTAGATTCTAGGGGATAGATTCGAAACTAGCTCTTTAGATTCTAGGGGATAGATTCGAAACTAGCTCTTTAGATTCTAGGGTGTTAGATTCGAAACTCACACATTCAAGTCTAGCTAAACAGATTTGAAGACAACAATTCCGAGTCTAGGGGGAATAGATTCGAAATCGACATTTTCGAATCTATACATGATTTTCTCGAATTTGTTTTTCTAGTTCATAGATTTTCCAGGTTTTAGCAACTAAACATGAACATAAATGAGGGAGAAATAGTCACTAACCTTTGTCCAAGTTTAAAGTATTCGATTCTTGACGTTTTCCAAGCAAAATCAGGTCCTAAACAAGAGCAAATCAGCTTCGAATGGAGAGAGTTTGAGCAATTTCGAGTTTGCTCTTCAAAACCGAACCAAAAGACAGAAAAAGGGTCGAATTTACCTCAAATCGGAACCAAATCGAACATGCAATGACAGATTAATGTAGAGCTCGACGATATCTATCCGATGACGTATAAATCACGAGAATCCGATAAGCCGTTTAGGAGAAAAGCTAGAGAGAAGTCAGATTGTAGAGAGAGAGAGAGAGAGAGAGTTCCAACTTTGCTAAACCAAAGAAATGAGATGGAAAGGCTCTATTTATAGGAAATAGAGAAACATCAGATTTTCTACTGAATTTCCGGGATTGACCAACTTTTATTCTTAACAATCTAATTTGCATTTTCAGATGCAAATAATAGCAAGGAAATTCTAGATTTGCTATAGTTATCTTTTAGACTAAATTTTATTCATTTTTGTCCATTTCGTCATTTTCAGTCTTTTAACTTGTCAATCAGCCAAATTTAATTATTAACTTTATTTCAGCTAATTTGGGGCAAGTTTTCATAATTAATTATAACTTAATATAATTAACTATTTAAAATTCATGTGTTCGGTTAATTACTAATAATTTGACAAAATTGCTTAATTATCCAAAGTTTATGCTGTAATTTATATTTAATAAATTACGGGCTGTTACAGTCTTCCCCCGTTAAATTGATTCCGTCCTCGGAATCGACTAGGACAGAAATAACCTTGGATACCTTTGCCTAATTTCGTCTTCTCGCTCCCAAGTTTGCGCAGATCCTTTATGGTATTTCCATTGAACTAACACCATTGGAATTTCCTTGTTGCGCAATTTCGAAACCTTATAATCGATTATACGCTCGTGCTCTTCTTCGTAACGCAGCTGCTCGTCAATTTGTACGTCTTTCCAAGGAATCGCAGCTTTAGCGGCAATCAAACATTTTCAAAGATTACTAACGTGAAATACATCATGAATTCCAGACATTTCGGCAGGCAACTTTAATCTGTAGGCTTGCAATCCTACACGCTCGAGAATTTCAAAAGGACCAACAAATCGAGGGCTCAACTTCCCCCGTTTGCCGAACCTCACTATCCCTTTTCTTGGCGAGACCTTCAACAACACTTTATCACCAACCTCAAACACAATTGGCTTACGTCTTCGATCATGATATTTCTTTTGTCTGTCTTGAGAAGTCTGTATCCGCTGTCAAATCAACTGTAGCTTATCATGGGCTTCTTGCAAAATGGCTGGTCCTGTGATCGGACGTTCACCTGTTTCCCTCCAACAGGTTGGGGTTCGGCATCGACGTCCGTACAAAAGCTGATATGGTGGCATGCCAATAGTCGAGTGATAACTATTGTTGTAAGCAAATTCTACAAACGGAAGGTGAGTATCCCAATTACCACCGAGATCAATCACACAGGCGCGTAGCATATCTTCCAAAGTCAAAATAGTTCTCTCACTTTGCCCGTCGGTTTCTGGATGATAAGCGGTGCTCATCTTAAGTTCAGTACCTAGTCCATTCTGAAAGGCCTTCCAAAAGCGAGAAGTAAATCTGCTGTCACGGTCAGATACTATAGACAATGGCACACCATGTCTAGTCACGATTTCTTTCATGTACAATTCAGCTAGCTTTTCGAGGCGTTCATCTTCACGTATGGGTAGGAAATGGGCTGACTTAGTGAGTCGATCCACTATTACCCATATAGAGTCATGATTCCGTTTAGTCCTGGGCAGCTTCGTCACAAAATCCATGGTTATATGGTCCCACTTCCATTCCGGGATTGGCAATGGTTGTAGTTCCCCATACGGCTTCTGATGTTCAGATTTGACTTGTAAACAAGTCATGCAATTTTCTACATATCGACCTACGTCTTTCTTCATTCCAGGCCACCAATATTCCGTTCTTAAATCTTGATACATTTTAGTAGAACCAGGATGTATCGCAAATTTCGACATATGAGCCTCCGACAGAATCTGATCACGAACACCTCCTAATCTGGGAACCCATATTCTATTCATGAATCGTCTAAGACCACGATTGTCAAGGGTCAGCTTGGTCACATAAGTAACCATACGCTCAGATTTCAAGTTCTCATCCCGAATGGCTTCAGATTGAGCGGGCATTAACAACTTAGGCAGGGCAGACTCCATAACGACAGAAGTCAAGGCATAACACCGGATATAATGGTTCTGTTCGGATTTGCGGCTTAAGGCATCTGCTACTATGTTTGCTTTACCTGGATTGTAAAGGATCTCACAGTCATAGTCTTTAATCAATTCCATGGATCGCCTTTGACGCATATTCAGCTCTTTTTGGTCAAATATATATTTCAGACTTTTGGGATCTGTATATAACTTGCATCTAGTCCCATACAGATAATGCCGCCAAATCTTCAATGCAAAGGTTACGGCTGCAAGTTCCAAATCATGCGTCGGATAATTCTTTTCATGCGCCTTTAGCTGCCTTGATGCATAGGCAATTACTTTATCCCGCTGCATCAGCACACAGCCTAATCCCATCCTTGAAGCATCACTATAGACTACAAAGTCGTCGCTACCCTCAGGCAAGGCCAGAATCGGTGCTTCAATTAGCTTACGCTTCAGAGTCTCAAAAGCTCGTTCTTGAGATTCTTTCCATTCAAACTTAACTTCCTTCTTTGTCAGGCTAGTTAAAGGCACCGCAATCTTGGAGAAATCACGGATAAATCTTCGGTAATATCCCGCTAAACCCAAGAAACTTCGAACTTTAGATACGCTTTTCGGTGCTTCCCACTTCTGAACTGCATCTACTTTCGATGGATCCACGGCTATTCCCTCACCCGAGACAATATGTCCTAAAAATTGCACCTGGCGTAACCAGAATTCACATTTGGAGAATTTTGCATAGAGTCGCTCCTTTCGTAACAATTCTAGCAATTCTCGCAAATGCATCGCATGGTCAGATTCAGACTTAGAGTAAATCAAGATGTCATCAATGAAAACTATCACTGATTTGTCCAGCATTGGTCTACATACCATATTCATGAGGTCCATAAATGCGGCCGGGGCATTTGTGAGACCGAACGGCATTACTAGGAATTCAAAATGGCCATAACGAGTACGAAATGCAGTCTTCGGTATGTCAGATTCAAATACCTTGAGTTGATGATATCCAGATCGAAGATCAATCATCGAGAAGTAGCTAGCCCCTTGCAGTTGATCAAACAAGTCATCAATTCTAGGCAGAGGGTATCGGTTCTTAATAGTTACTTTATTTAGCTCCCGATAATCGATACACATGCGAAAGGTACCATCTTTCTTTTTAACAAAAAGAACCGGAGCACCCCAAGGGGAAGTACTCGGACGAATAAACCCTTTTTCCAATAATTCCTGCAACTTACTCATCATTTCCTTCATTTCATTCGGAGCAAGACGGTAAGGAGCTTTTGCGATAGGAGCTGCACCAGGTACAAGGTCAATGTGGAATTCGATTTGACGATCTGGTGGCAATCCAGAGATGTCATCCGGGAATACATCAGGGAATTCTTGAACTACAGGTACTTCAGACACAGTCTTTTTAACTTCCTTAGCATCTATGGCATATGCTAAATAGGCGGAACAACCTTTGGTTAGGCATTTTCGGGCTTTCATTACAGAAATGAGACCTAAATCCCGAGTCTTTCTATCACCATAAACATAACGTTCACTTCCTTCGGGGGTTCTAATTCTAATTATCCTTTTGGCACAAAGGATTTCAGCATTATTCATCATTAGCCAGTCCATTCCTGTAATAACATCGAACTCTCTAATCCACATCGGTATCAGGTCAATGTCCGAGGAAGGTTATCGATTACTAGCTTACAAGAGCGAAAGACCCTATTTACAGTCACAAAGCTTGAACTAGCAGTTCTATGTCTAAGGGTACAGGTAACATTACAGGGGCAAAATCAAACTGTTTAGCAAACTTTTCAGACACATACGACAGATTAGAGCCAGAGTCAAATAGGATTAAAGCAGGTATATCATTAACAAGAAATGTACCCGTGACGACATCAACAGTCTCTTTTGCCTCTTCGGCTGTCATCTGAAAGGATATTGGTTGATTCCTCGGAGCAGAAGAACCCTTGACTGATTGCTGAGGTGAAGATGCAGGCGGAGGAACAAAGCGGGGCCGGGTACAATCTTTAGCATGGTGCCCCAAAGTGATGCAGTTACGGCAAGCCTCACTGCGCTTGGGACATTCCGACCTGTCATGACCATTCTGTCTACAGCAGTAACACTTAACGAACGCAGGGTCACATTTTCCTTCATGAATTTGCTTGCAGTGAGGACAAGCAGGCTTTGGCGCTGAGGTCACAACATATGATTTAGCCTTCTTAGAAGACTGCTTATCTCCTTTCCTAGAACTTTCATTCTTCTTCTCCACTCTCTTTCCCCGATTTCTCAGATTTTTCTTTCTTACTAGATTTGGCAATAAAAGGACATGCTCGCTCAGGATAGATTTCAAGCTCACCTACCCTAGCAATTTCAACCGCCTCTATATAACTTATCGGCCTACCCGACTTCACAAACTTCCGTATTTCTCTATCCAGACCATCCACAAATAAATCTCTTCGCCTTTCATCCGTATCAACAGGATGATCAGATAACAATGAGAGCCTGGTGAATTCCAACTCATAGTCTGTTACGGACCTTGTACCTTGCTGAAAAAAATAGCAGGGTTTCCTCCATTTGGCGTTTAACATCCTGGGGGCAGTATTTCTCCTTCAGATGAATCTTGAATTGATCCCAAGTAATGGATTTCTCCATTGCATCAGACATGGGATTTGTAATTGACTTCCACCATCGCCCAGCTCCATCTTCTAACATCCCCGTTGCAAACGTGACCTTGTCTTCTTCATTACACTTAGAGAGTTTAAACGCTTTCTCCACATTAGCAACCCAATCCATAGCTTTTACAGGATCCGATGACCCAGCAAACGTACGAGCTCCACATTTCTTAAAACCAACAAATGTACACTCTCATCACACCTTAACGTGATGGTCAGAGGAATCAGTCTCGCTTTCATCAGAGGACACATGCCTATGTTTCCTCTTTCGGTCTTTCTTCGGTTTTGCTAACATCTCTTCCCTATGTTTCAGTTCCAACTCTTGTAATTTAAGTTCTTGTAACCTAAGTTCTTCCTCACGGCGCTTAAAGTCTATTTCGCGCTGGGTTTCCTCATCAGTTTGCACAACCTCCTTACCCTTAGTAATTAAGTCCTTAATTTCCTTAAAACGGTTTTCAACCGCCATATCAGTCTGCAGTCGATTCCTATCCATCATAAGTTGCATTTGTATACGATTGTCTTCATTCAACTTGTGAACTAAATCAATTAATTGAGCCTGCTGAGGAGGCACAGGCGTAGCAGTACTGCTTGAGTCATTAGCAGTATTTTCAGGGTCAGTGCCTAAGTCTTCTACATGAACAGACTCTTTATGTTGATCAGCCGCAGCTTCAGCAGCTTTACCAACAGTCGAGGTACCGGCGACAATCGGATTCTTATCAGCCATTGGCTGAAAATATAAAGGAAATAACTATCATTTCCTGATTCAATTAAGCACAATTCGTATCATAAGGCCTACGTCAGATAATCACATATAATTACATTATCATAAAAAGCAGCCAGTCAGGCTGACACCAAGTCAAGTCAGTATCAAGCAGACAGTCCTTCCCCCGTCCTATCAGTCATCAATTGCCTATCTTAGGTCAAGTTGTGTGGGTAGTCCTTTACTAATTAGGTTACCCTAGGCCTCGGTGACTTGTTCGGGAATTCAGAGTCACATAGTCCATACCATACCAGTAGTTTAAGTATCGGGTGGCCAATCCGATGATTAAACTGCTGCTCTGATACCAACTTTGTAACACCCGAGTTACCTCAAACAGTTCACGTCATAAAAGTACATTTCATTAAGTAATAAATATTACTATTGTCTGATGCCACAGGTCCACATACCTGATTCAACAAGCTACAAGATACTTAATTACAAGATATGTATTAAAGATATGATGGTGGTCTAATCTAGCTTCTAAAATCTTCAATCAGAGTGCGGAAGATTGAACAAGCTACCCGAGACCGCAATAATCATCACAAAATAGGCATCAGCAATAGATTCAAATGTCTGTAATCCTCCAGTATCAAAGTTCACTTAGCTTGGGACGAACTACCTGCTATAGCCTTGGCTTTATCAACTTTTCCTGTAAAGAGAGTTGTCATGACAGAGTAAGATAACATTGCTTAGTGAGTTAACAGAGTACCATTAGTTACCACACATATATAACAAACTATCAGTTCATGTCGGTAAGTCAACACGTCCGAGACGGCAAAGATTTGGGAGTCAACCCAAACTGTATTCCCATGTGTAAGGCCGAAGCCCTACGGGAAGTGTATGGAAACGAGTCAGATAGGAAAGGAATCTGCAGAATTCCTTCCTGTGAATGGAGATCTCACATTCGGTCAGATCAGTAAATGCAGTATGCAGATGCGAATGATTCATTAACAGAAACCAACAAGCATGTTAAGTATTTACATAAAGAGTAAAAGTGAACATGCATTATAAGGCATATCAGATATCTAACTTCAATAATGTCAAAAGTAAGTTCCTATCATAATAAGTATTCAAGAAACAGACAACATAGCAAATGTTTCCATACCATTCAGTAACAATCACCAATAGGTAATGAAATATATGCATGTGCTCAAAGTAGTCTGTCACTCACAGTAGTCCTTAGTCAGTTATTGCTTAACGAATTAAGCAGTTCAATTTACTCTGTCAAATCGGCGGGTTCCTGCAGTTCAGTTTCAAGTCTGGTATATTAATGTCAAGTTGTAACATGATCTATATAACCCTAGTTATATAATCAGGTTATTGTCATTTCTTGAAGCCGAGTCTGTGGAAGTTCCTAACGTCCCAGAGTGAGTCTATTCTTATCAGATTAATACGATCCATATAATTACGGATATATGGCCTTGAAACAAAGCCAACCGTATTAGTAAGGTGAATCATGACATACAATTTTTAAGGGTTCATGCAGGGCCTGTTGATTTATTTGTGCATAATATAGTTATGCATCTTCAAACTTGAGAGTTTTACCATAATCATAAGATACTTTCAATTACATTTGCACATAACATAAGGTTGATCAATAACTTAATCTGATTTAGGGATTTATCTTTGGCTCGGAACTAAACCAGATTTGAATTTAAGGAGATAGATTCGAAACACATACATATTCGAGTCTAGGAGATTAGATTCGAACACATACATTCGAGTCTAGGAGATTAGATTCGAAACACACATACATTCGAGTCTAGGAGATTAGATTCGAAGCACACACACATTAGATTCTAGGGGATAGATTCGAAACACACACACACATTAGATTCTAGGGGATAGATTCGAAACTAGCTCTTTAGATTCTAGGATGTTAGATTCGAAACTCACACATTCAAGTCTAGCTAAACAGATTTGAAGACAACAATTTCGAGTCTAGGGGGAATAGATTCGAAATCAACATTTTCGAATCTATACATGAATTTCTCGAATTTGTTCTTCTAGTTCATAGATTTTCCAGGTTTTAGCAACTAAACATGAACATAAATGAGGGAGAAATAGTCACTAACCTTTGTCCAAGTTTAAAGTATTCGATTCTAGACGTTTTCCAAGCAAAATCAGGTCCTAAACAAGAGCAAATCAGCTTCGAATGGAGAGAGTTTGAGCAATTTCGAGTTTGCTCTTCAAAACCGAACCAAAACACAGAAAAAGGGTCGAATTTACCTCAAATCGGAACTAAATCGAACATGCAATGACAGATTAATGTAGAGCTCGACGATATCTATCCGATGACGTATAAATCACGAGAATCCGATAAGCCGTTTAGGAGAAAAGCTAGAGAGAAGTCAGATTGTAGAGAGAGAGAGAGAGAGAGAGAGAGAGAGAGAGTTCCAACTTTGCTAAACCAAAGAAATGAGATGGAAAGGCTCTATTTATAGGAAATAGAGAAAAATCAGATTTTCTACTGAATTTCCGGGATTGACCAACTTTTATTCTTAACAATCTAATTTGCATTTTCAGATGCAAATAATAGCAAGGAAATTCTAGATTTGCTATAATTATCTTTTAGACTAAATTTTATTCATTTTTGTCCATTTCGTCATTTTCAGTCTTTTAACTTGTCAATCAGCCAAATTTAATTATTAACTTTATTTCAGCTAATTTGGGGCAAGTTTTCATAATTAATTATAACATAATATAATTAACTATTTAAAATTCATGTGTTCGGTTAATTACTAATAATTTGACAAAATTGCTTAATTATCCAAAGTTTATGCTGTAATTTATATTTAATAAATTACGGGCTGTTACAGTCTTCCCCCGTTAAATTGATTCCGTCCTCGGAATCGACTAGGACAGAAATAACCTTGGATACCTTTGCCTAATTTCGTCTTCTCGCTCCCAAGTTTGCGCAGATCCTTTATGGTATTTCCATTGAACTAACACCATTGTAATTTCCTTGTTGCGCAATTTCGAAACCTTATAATCGATTATACGCTCGGGCTCTTCTTCGTAACGCAGCTGCTCGTCAATTTGTACGTCTTTCCAAGGAATCGCAGCTTCAGCGTCAATCAAACATTTTCGAAGATTACTAACGTGAAATACATCATGAATTCCAGACATTTTGGCAGGCAACTTTAATCTGTAGGCTTGCAATCCTACACGCTCGAGAATTTCAAAAGGACCAACAAATCGAGGGCTCAACTTCCCCCGTTTGCCGAACCTCACTATCCCTTTTCTTGGCGAGACCTTCAACAACACTTTATCACCAACCTCAAACACAATTGGCTTACGTCTTCGATCATGATATTTCTTTTGTCTGTCTTGAGAAGTCTGTATCCGCTGTCGAATCAACTGTAGCTGATCATGGGCTTCTTGCAAAATGGCTGGTCCTGTAATTGGACGTTCACCTGTTTCCCTCCAACAAGTTGGGGTTCGGCATCGACGTCCGTACAAAAGCTGATATGGTGGCATGCCAATAGTCGAGTGATAACTATTGTTGTAAGCAAATTCTACAAACGGAAGGTGAGTATCCCAATTACCACCGAGATCAATCACACAGGCGCGTAGCATATCTTCCAAAGTCAAAATAGTTCTCTCACTTTGCCCGTCGGTTTCTGGATGATAAGCGGTGCTCATCTTAAGTTCAGTACCTAGTCCATTCTGAAAGGCCTTCCAAAAGCGAGAAGTAAATCTACTGTCACGGTCAGATACTATAGACAATGGCACACCATGTTTAGTCACGATTTCTTTCATGTACAATTCAGCTAGCTTTTCGAGGCGTTCATCTTCACGTATGGGTAGGAAATGGGCTGACTTAGTGAGTCGATCCACTATTACCCATATAGAGTCATAATTCCGTTTAGTCCGGGGCAGCTTCGTCACAAAATCCATGGTTATATGGTCCCACTTCCATTCCGGGATTGGCAATGGTTGTAGTTCCCCATACGGCTTCTGATGTTCAGATTTGACTTGTAAACAAGTCATGCAATTTTCTACATATCGACTGACGTATTTCTTCATTCCAGGCCACCAATATTCCGTTCTTAAATCTTGATACATTTTAGTAGAACCAGGATGTATCGCAAATTTCCATACAAGTCAGTAACAATCACCAATAAGTACCGAAATATATGCAAGTGAGTAATGGAATCTGTCACTCACACCTGTCCTG
Source organism: Centrapalus pauciflorus (assembly GCA_020465985.1). Lineage (NCBI taxonomy): Eukaryota > Viridiplantae > Streptophyta > Magnoliopsida > Asterales > Asteraceae > Centrapalus > Centrapalus pauciflorus. The sequence goes on from JAANYP010000580.1 coordinate 82,766, forward strand.
AGCAATCTAAGTAATCAAGGAACATTCAGCAGCAGTTGTCAAGTTTCAGCAGTGTCTATCATACGTTCCTAACATACAATTAAGTAATCAAGGAACAAGCAGCAGCAGATGTTTCCATACAAGTCAGTAACAATCACCAATAAGTACTGAAACATATGCAAGTAAGTAATGCAATCTGTCACTCACAGCGGTCCTGAGCAATGCAAGTAATCAACGAACATGCAGCAGCAGTAGTCCAGTTTCAGCAGTGTCTATCATACGTTCCTAAAATACAATTAATTAATAAAGGAACAAGAAGTAGCAGATGTTTCCATACAAGTCAGTAACAATCACCAATAAGTACTGAAACGTATGCAAGAAAGTAATGCAATCTGTCATATACAGCGGCCGTGAGCAATGCATGTAATCAAGGAACACGCAACAGCAGTTGTCCAGTTTCAGCAGTGTCTATCACACGTTCCTAACATAGAATTAAGTAATCAAGGAACAAGCAGCAGCCGATGTATCGATACAAGTCAGTAACAATCACCAATAAGTACTGAAACGTATGCAAGTAAGTAATGGAATCTGTCACTCACACATGTCCTGAGCAATCTAAGTAATCAAGGAACATGCAGCAGCAGTTGTCAAGTTTCAGCAGTGTCTATCATACGTTCCTAACATACAATTACGTAATCAAGGAACAAGCAGCAGCAGATGTTTCCATACAAGTCACTAACAATCACCAATAAGTACCGAAACATATGCAAGTTAGTAATGCAATGTGTCACTCACAGCGGTCCTGAGCAATCCAAGTAATCAAGGAACATGCAACAGCAGTTGTCCAGTTTCAGCAGTGTCTATCATACGTTCCTAACATACAATTAAGTAATCAAGGAACAAGCAGCAACAGATGTTTCCATACAAGTCAGTAACAATCACAAATAAATACTGAAACGTACGCAAGTAGGTAATGGAATCTGTCACTCACACCTGTCCTGAGCAATCCAAGTAATCAAGGAACATGCAGCAGCAGTTGTCCAGTTTCAGCAGTGTCTATCATACATTCCAAACATACAATTAAGTAATCAAGGAACAAGCAGCAGCAGATGTTTCCATACAAGTCAGTAACAATCACCAATAAGTATTGAAACATATGCAACTAAGTAATCGAATCTGTCACTCACACCTGTCCTCAGCAATCCAAGTAATCAAGGAACATTCAGCAGCAGTTGTCAAGTTTCAGCAGTGTCTATCATACGTTCCTAACATACAATTAAGTAATCAAGGAACAAGCAGCAGTAGATGTTTCCATACAAAGTCAGTAACAATCACCAATAAGTACAGAAACATATGCAAGTTAGTAATGCAATGTGTCACTCACAGCGGTCCTGAGCAATCCAAGTAATCAAGGAACATGCAACAGCAGTTGTCCAGTTTCAGCAGTGTCTATCATACGTTCCTAACATACAATTAAGTAATCAAGGAACAAGCAGCAGCAGATGTTTCCATACAAGTCAGTAACAATCACCAATAAATACTGAAACGTATGCAAGTAAGTAATGGAATCTGTCACTCACACATGTCCTGAGCAATCCAAGTAATCAAGGAACATGCAGCAGCAGTTGTCCAGTTTCAGCAGTGTCTATCATACGTTCCTGACATACAATTAAGTAATCAAGGAACAAGCAGCAGAGGATGTTTCAATACAAGTCGGTAACTATCACAAATAAGTACAGAAACATATGCAAGTTAGTTATGCAATTTGTCAATCACAGCGGTCCTGAGCAATCCAAGTAATCAAGGAACATGCAACAGCAGTTGTCCAGTTTCAGCAGTGTCTATCATACGTTCCTAACATACAAGTAAGTAATAGAGGAACAAACAGCAGCAGATGTTTCCATACAAAGTCAGTAACAATTACCAATAAGTACGGAAACATATGCAAGTGAGTAATGCAATCTGTCAGTCACAGCGGTCCTTAGCAATGCAAGTAATCAAGGAACATGCAACAGCAGTTGTCCAGTTTCAGCAGTGTGTATCATACGTTCCTAACATACAATTAAGTAATCAAGGAACAAGCAGCAGCAGATGTTTCAATACAAGTCGGTAAGAATCACAAATAAGTACCGAAACATATGCAAGTTAGTTCTGCAATGTGTCACTCACAGCGGTCCTGAGCAATCCAAGTAATCAAGGAACATGCAACAACAGTTGTCCAGTTTCAGCAGTGTCTATCATTCGTTCCTAACATACAATTAAGTAATCAAGGAACAAGCAGCTGCAGATGTTTTGATACGACTCAGTAACAATCATCAATAAATATTGAAACATATGCAAGTAAGTAATGGAATCTGACACCCACACCTGTCCTGAGCAATCCAAGTAATCAAGGAACATGCAGCAGTTGACCAGTTTCAGTAGTGTCTATCATACGTTCCAAACATACAATTAAGTAATCAAGGAACAAGCAGCAGCTGATGTTTCCATACAAGCCAGTAACAATCACCAATAAGTACCGAAATATATGCAAGTGAGGAATGGAATCTGTCACTCACACCTGTCCTTAGCAATCTAAGTAATCAAGGAACATTCAGCAGCAGTTGTCAAGTTTCAGCAGTGTCTATCATGCGTTCCTAACATACAATTAAGTAATCAAGGAACAAGCAGCTGCAGATGTTTCCATACAAGTCAGTAACAATCACCAATAAGTACCGAAATATATGCAAGTGAGTAATGGAATCTGTCACTCACACCTGTCCTGAGCAATCTAAGTAATCAATGAACATTCAGCAGCAGTTGTCAAGTTTCAGCAGTGTCTATCATACGTTCCTAACATACAATTAAGTAATCAAGGAACAAGCAGCAGCAGATGTTTCCATACAACTCAGTAACAATCACCAGTAAGTACTGAAACATATGCAAGTAAGTAATGCAATCTGTCACTCACAGCGGTCCTGAACAATGCAAGTAATCAAGGAACATGCATCAGCAGTAGTCCAGTTTCAGCAGTGTCTATCATACGTTCCTAAAATACAATTAATTAATAAAGGAACTAGCAGTAGCAGATGTTTCCATACAAGTCAGTAACAATCACCAATAAGTACTGAAACGTATGCAAGAAAGTAATGCAATCTTTCATATACAGCAGCCATGAGCAATGCAAGTAATCAAGGAACATGCAACAGCAGTTGTCCAGTTTCAGCAGTGTCTATCAGACGTTCCTAACATAGAATTAAGTAATCAAGGAACAAGCAGCAGCAGATGTTTCCATACAAGTCAGTAACAATCACCAATAAGTACTGAAACGTATGCAAGTAAGTAATGGAATCTGTCACTCACACCTGTCCTGAGCAATCCAAGTAATCAAGGAACATGCAACAGCAGTTGTCCAGTTTCAGCAGTGTCTATCATACGTTCCTAACATACAATTAAGTAATCAAGTAACAAGCAGCAGCAGATGTTTCCATACAAGTCAGTAACAATCACCAATAAGTACCGAAATATATGCAAGTAAGTAATGGAATCTATCACTCACACCTGTCCTGAGCAATCTAAGTA
>JAANYP010000580.1:87829-158588 GCA_020465985.1 Centrapalus pauciflorus
TTCCACACATACAACTAAGTAATCAAGGAACAAGCAGCATCAGATGTTTCCATACAAGTCAGTAACAATCACCAATAAGTATTGAAACATATGCAAGTAAGTAATGCATTCTGTCACTCACAATGGTCCTGAGCAATGCAAGTAATCAAGGAACATGCAGCAGCAGTTGTCCAGTTTCAGCAGTGTCAATCATACGTTCCTGACTTACAATTAAGTAATCAAGGAACAAGCAGCAACAGATGTTTCAATACAAGTCGGTAACTATCACCAATAAGTACCGAAACATATGCAAGTTAGTAATGCAATTTGTCTCTCACAGCGGTCCTGAGCAATGCAAGTAATCAAGGAACATGCAACAGCAGTTGTCCAGTTTCAGCAGTGTCTATCATACGTTCCAAACATGCAATTAAGTAATCAAGGAACAAGCAGCAGCAGATTTTTCCATACAAAGTCAGTAACAATCACCAATAAGTACGGAAACATATGCAAGTGAGTAATGCAATTTGTCAGTCACAGCGGTCCTGAGCAATGCAAGTAATCAAGGAACATGCAACAGCAGTTGTCCAGTTTCAGCAGTGTCTATCATACGTTCCTAACATACAATTAAGTAATCAAGGAACAAGCAGCAGCAGATATTTCAATACAAGTCGATAAGAATCACCAATAAGTACCGAAACATATGCAAGTTAGTAGTGCAATGTGTCACTCACAGCGGTCCTGAGCAAACCAAGTAATCAAGGAACATGCAACAGCTGTTGTCCAGTTTCAGCAGTGTCTATCATACGTTCCTAACATACAAGGAACAAGCAGCAGCAGATGTTTCCATACAAGTCGGTAAAAATCACCAATAAATACTGAAACGTATGCAAGTAAGTAATGGAATCAGTCACTCACACCTGTCCTGAGCAATCCAAGTAATCAAAGAACATGCAGCAGCAGTTGTTCAGTTTCAGCAGTGTCTATCATACGTTCCAAACATACAATTAAGTAATCAAGGAACAAGCAGCAGCAGATATTTCCATAAAAAGTCAGTAACAATCACCAATAAGTACGGAAACATATGCAAGTGAGTAATGCAATCTAACAGTCACAGCGGTCCTGAGCAATGCAAGTAATCAAGGAACATGCAACAGCAGTTGTCCAGTTTCAGCAGTGTCTATCATACGTTCCTAACATACAATTAGATAATCAAGGAACAAGCAGCAGCAGATTTTTCCATACAAGTCAGTAACAATCACCAATAAGTACTGAAACATATGCAAGTAAGTAATGCAATCTGTCACTCACAGCGGTCCTGAGCAATCCAAGTAATCAAGGAACATGCAGCAGCAGTTGTCCAGTTTCAGCAGTGTCTATCATACGTTCCACACATACAACTAAGTAATCAAGGAACAAGCAGCAGCAGATGTTTCCATACAAGTCAGTAACAATCACCAATAACTATTGAAACATATGCAAGTAAGTAATGCATTCTGTCACTCACAGTGGTCCTGAGCAATGCAAGTAATCAAGGAACATGCAGCAGCAGTTGTCCAGTTTCAGCAGTGTCTATCATACGTTCCTGACTTACAATTAAGTAATCAAGGAACAAGCAGCAACAGATGTTTCCATACAAGTCAGTAACAATCGCCAATAAGTACCGAAACATAAGCAAGTTAGTAATGCAATGTGTCACTCACAGCGGTCCTGAGCAATCTAAGTAATCAAGGAACATGCAGCAGCAGTTGTCCAGTTTCAGCAGTGTCTATCATATGTTCCACACATACAACTAAGTAATCAAGGAACAAGCAGCAGCAGATGTTTCCATACAAGTCAGTAACAATCACCAATAAGTATTGAAACATATGCAAGTAAGTAATGCATTCTGTCACTCACAGTGGTCCTGAGCAATGCAAGTAATCAAGGAACATGCAGCAGCAGTTGTCCAGTTTCAGCGGTGTCTATCATACGTTCCTGACTTACAATTAAGTAATCAAGGAACAAGCAGCAGCCGATGTTTCGATACAAGTTAGTAACAATCACCAATAAGTACTGAAACGTATTCAAGTAAGTAATGGAATCTGTCACTCACATTACAGCAACAGACTTTGGATAATAAAGCAATTTTATCCAAATATTAGTAATTAACCGAAATCATGAATCTTAAATAGTTAATTATATTAAGTCATAATTAATTATGAAAAGTTGCCCCAAATTAGCTGAAATAAAGTTAATAATCAAAAATTCAGCTACTTGACAAATTAAAGACTAAAAGTGACGAAACGGACTAAAATGAATAAAAATATGACTAAAAGACAATTATAGCAAATCTAGAACTCCTTTCTTATTATTTGCATCTGAAATGCAAATCAGTTTGTTGGAAATAAAAGTTGGTCGATTCCGGAAATTCAGTAGGAAATCTGATTTTTCTCTATTTTCTATAAATAGAGCATCACCTCCTCATTTCCTTGGTTTGGAAAACTAGAACTCTCTCTCTCTCTCTCTCTACAATCTGACTTCTCTCTAGAATTTCTCCCAAACGATCCGTCGGATTCTCGTGATTTATACGCCATCGGTTAGAGATCGTCGAGCTCTACACGAATCTATCATTGCATGTTAGATTTCGTCCGGATTTAAGGACCTGTTTTTGCTTGGAAATCGTTTATAGTCGAAGGATACAGCTTGGACGAAGGAACCCGCCGATTTGACAGAGTAAACTGAACAGCTTAATTCGTTAAGCATTATCTGACTACGGACTTCTGTGAGTGACAGATTTCATTAATTACTTGCATATATTTCGATACTTATTGGTGAATGTCATTGACTGTATGGAAACTTCCGATTGTTGCTGCATGTTTCTTTAATACTATTTTGTATCATAGAAACGTACTTTTGACATTACTGAAGCTAGACACTTGAATTGCCTTGATTGCATGTTCACTTTTACATTTTATGTAAATACTTATCATGCTTACTGCTTACTTGACTGTTGATATACTTGCCGCTGCATACTGCATTATCCGACAGGACCGAATGTGAGATCTCCATTCACAGGAGGGAATTCTGCAGATTCCTTTCCTATTTGACTTGTTTCCATGCACTTCCCGTAGGGCTTCGGCCTTACACATGGGAATACTGACTGGGTTGTCTCCCAACCTTTTTGACGTCTCTGACGTAGTGACTTGCCGACAGGAGCTGATAGTATGTTATATGTGTGTGGTAACTATTGGAACTCTGTTTACTCACTAAGCAATGTTAGCTTACTCTGTCATGACAACTCTCTTACAGGAAAAGCTGATAAAGGCAAGACCATAGCAGGTAGTTCGTCCCAGGCTAAGTGAATCTGGACATTGATGAATAGCAGACTTTTGGACTTTTGTTGACGCCTATTTTGGAATGATGATGCGGTCTCGGGTAGCTTGTTCAGTCTTCCGCACTCTGATTGAAGACTTAGAAGCTAGTTTAGACCACCATTTGATCTTTAACTTATTGTTGTAATTAAGTATTCATGCTGATGGACCTGTGGTATCAAACAATTAGTAATATTTATTACTTAATGAAATGAAATATTATGACGTGTACTGTTTGTGGAAACTTGGATGTTACAAAGTTGGTATCAGAGCAGCAGTTTAATCATCGGATTGGCCACCCGATACTTAAACTACTGGTATGGTATGGACTATGTGACTCTGAATTCCCGAACAAGTCACCGAGGCCTAGGGTAACTTAATTAGTAAAGGACTACCCACACAACTTGACCTAAGATAGGCAAATGATGACTGATAGGATGGGGGAGGGATTGACTGCTTGATACTGACTTGACTTTGACTTGACTTTGTGCCAGCCTGACTGACTGCCTTCATATCTATGAATTTAGATGTGATTATCTGACGTAGGAATTATGACTCGAATCGTGCTTATTTGAATCAGGAAATAATAGTTATTTCCTTTATATTTTCAGCCAATGGCTGATAAGAATCCGAATGTTGCTGGTACCTCGACTGTTGGTAAAGCTGCTGATACTGCAGTTGATCAACACAAAGAATCTGTTCATGTAGAGGACTTAGGCACTGACCCTGAAAATACTGCTAATGACTCAAGCAGTACTGCTACGCCTGTGCCTCCCCAGCAGGCTCAGTTGATAGATCTCGTTCATAAGTTGAATGAGGATAACCGTAGGCAGATGCAGCTTATGATGGATAGGAACCGACTGCAGACTGATATGGCGGTTGAAGACCGATTTAAAGAAATTAGAGACTTGCTTACTAAGGGTAAAGCGGTGATGCAATCTGACGAAGTAAACCAGCGTGAAATTGAATTTAAGCGCCGGGAAGAAGAACTTAGGTTGCGAGAACTTAAGTTACAGGAGTTAGAGTTGAAGTATAGGGAAGAGATGTTGGCAAAGCCTAAGAAGGATCGGAAGAGGAAGCATAGTCATGAGCCCTCTGATGACAGTGAGACTGATTCCTCCGACCATCACGTTAAGGTGGGACGAGAGTGTACGTTTGTTGATTTCAAGAAGTGTGGAGCTCGTACGTTTGCGGGGTCATCGGATCCGGTTAAAGCCATGGATTGGGTTGCGAATGTGGAGAAAGCGTTTAAACTCTCCAAGTGTGGTGAAAAAGACAAGGTCACATTTGCGACGGGAATGTTGGAAGATGGAGCTGGCCGTTGGTGGAAGTCTATTACTAATCCCATGTCTGATGCAATGGAGAAATCCATTACTTGGGATCAATTCAAGATTCATCTGAAGGAGAAATACTGCCCACAGGATGTTAAGCGCCAGATGGAGAAAACCCTGCTATCGTTTCAGCAAGGTACAAGATCTGTAACAGACTATGAGCTGGAATTTACCAGGCTCTCGCTGTTATCTGATCATCCTGTGGACACTGATGAAAGGAGAAGGGATTTGTTTGTGGATGGCCTGGATCGAGAAATTCGGAAGTTTGTGAAGTCTGGTAGACCGAGAAGTTATATCGAAGCAGTTGAAATTGCTAGGGTAGGTGAACTTGAAATCTATCCTGAGCGAGCATGTCCTTTTATTGCTAAATCTAATAAGAAGGAAAAATCTGAGAGAGCTGAAAGGAAGAATGAAAGTTCAAGGAAAGGAGATAAGCAGTCTTCTAAGAAGGCTAAATCGTATGCTGTGACCTCGGCGCCAAAGCCTGCTTGTCCTCGCTGCAAGCAAATTCATGAAGGAAAGTGCGATCCGGCGTTCGTTAAGTGTTACTGCTGCAGACAGAATGGTCACGATAGGTCAGAATGTCCCAAGCGCAGTGAGGCTTGTCGTAACTGCATCACGTTGGGGCACCATGCTAAAGACTATACCCGACCTCGATTTGTTCCTCCGCCTGCACCATCACCTCAGCAATCAGTCAAAGGTTCTTCTGCCCCGAGGAATCAGCCAAGATCTTTCCAGATGACAGCCGAAGAGGCAAAGGAGACTGCTGATGTCGTCATGGGTACATTTCTTGTTAACTCTATGCCTGCTTTAATCCTATTCGACTCTGGCTCTAATCTGTCGTATGTGTCTGAAAAGTTTGCTAAACAGTTTGATTTTGCCCCTGTGATGTTACCTGCACCCTTAGACATAGAAACTGCTAGCTCGAATTTTGTGACTGTGAATAGAGTCTTTCGTTCCTGTAAGCTAGTGATTGATGACCTCTCCTCGGACGTTGACCTGATACCGATGTGGATTAGAGAATTCGATGTTATTATAGGAATGGACTGGCTTATGACGAATAATGCTGAAATCCTTTGTGCTAAAAGGATAATTAGAATTAGAACCCCCGAAGGAAGTGAACGTTATGTTTATGGCGATAGAAAGACTCGAAATTTAGGTCTCATCTCTGTAATGAAAGCCCAAAAGTGCCTAACCAAAGGTTGTTCCGCCTATTTAGCCTATGCCATAGATGCTAAAGAAGTTAAAAAGACCGTATCTGAAGTACCTGTAGTCCAAGAATTCCCTGATGTATTCCCGGATGACATCTCTGGTTTGCCACCAGATCGTCAAATCGAATTCCATATTGACCTTGTACCGGGTGCTGCTCCTATCGCGAAAGCCCCTTACCGTCTTGCTCCGAATGAAATGAAGGAAATGATGAGTCAGTTGCAGGAATTATTGGAAAAAGGGTTTATTCGTCCGAGTACTTCTCCTTGGGGTGCTCCGGTTCTTTTCGTTAAGAAGAAGGATGGTACCTTTCGCATGTGTATCGATTATCGGGAGTTAAATAAAGTAACTATCAAAAACCGATACCCTCTGCCAAGAATTGACGACTTGTTTGATCAACTGCAAGGGGCTAGCTACTTCTCAAAGATTGATCTCCGATCTGGATATCATCAACTCAAAGTATTTGAGTCTGACGTACCGAAGACTGCATTTCGTACTCGATATGGCCATTTTGAATTCCTAGTAATGCTGTTTGGTCTCACAAATGCCCCGGTAGCATTTATGGACCTCATGAATAGGGTATGTAGACCAATGCTGGATAAATCAGTGATAGTCTTCATTGATGACATCTTGATTTACTCCAAGTCTGAATCTGATCATGCGATGCCTTTGCGAGAATTGCTAGAATTGTTACGAAAGGAGCGACTCTATGCAAAATTCTCCAAATGTGAATTCTGGTTACGCCAGGTGCAATTTTTAGGACATATTGTCTCGGGTGAGGGAATAGCCGTAGATCCATCAAAGGTTGATGCGGTTCAGAAGTGGGAAGCGCCGAAAAACGTATCTGAAGTTCGGAGTTTCTTGGGTTTAGCGGGCTATTACCGAAGATTTATCCGTGATTTCTCCAAGATTGCGGTGCCTTTAACCAGTCTGACGAAGAAAGAAGTTAAGTTTGAATGGAATGAATCTCAAGATCGACCCTTTGAGACTTTGAAGCGTAAGCTAATTGAAGCACCGGTTTTGGCCTTACCTGTGGGTAATGATGATTTTGTAGTCTATTGTGATGCTTCTAAGGTGGGATTAGGCTGTGTGTTGATGCAAAGGGATAAAGTAATTGCCTACGCATCAAGGCAGCTAAAGGCGCATGAGAAGAATTATCCGACGCATGATTTAGAACTTGCAGCCGTGACCTTTGCATTGAAGATTTGGCGGCATTATCTGTATGGGACTAGATGCAAGTTATATACAGATCACAAAAGTCTGAAGTATATATTTGACCAAAAAGAGCTGAATATGCGTCAAAGGCGATCTATGGAATTGATTAAAGACTATGACTGTGAGATCCTTTACCATCCAGGTAAAGCAAACATTGTAGCAGATGCCCTAAGCCGCAAAACCGGACAAGACCATTATACCCGATGTTATGCTTTGACTTCTGTTGTTTTGGAGTCTGCCTTGCCTGAGTCGATTATTGCCGCTCAAACCGAAGCCATTCGGGATGAGAACTTGAAATCTGAACGTATGGTTACTTATGTGACCAAGCTGACCCTTGATAATCGTGGTCTTAGACGGTTCATGAATAGAATATGGGTCCCTAGATTAGGAGGAATTCGTGATCAAATTCTGTCGGAGGCTCATATGTCAAAATTTTCGGTACATCCTGGTTCTACTAAAATGTATCAAGACTTGAGGACGGAATATTGGTGGCCTGGAATGAAGAAGGACGTGGGACGATATGTGGAAAATTGCATGACTTGTTTACAAGTCAAATCGGAACATCAGAAGCCGTATGGGGAACTACAACCATTGCCAATCCCGGAATGGAAGTGGGACCACATAACCATGGACTTTGTGACGAAGCTGCCCAGGACTAAGCGGAATCATGACTCTATATGGGTAATAGTGGATCGACTTACTAAGTCAGCCCATTTCCTACCCATACGTGAAGATGAACGCCTCGAAAAGTTAGCTGAATTGTACGTAAAGGAAATCGTGACTAGACATGGTGTGCCATTGTCTATAGTATCGGACCGTGACAGCAGATTTACTTCTCGTTTTTGGAAGGCTTTTCAGAATGGACTAGGAACTGAACTTAAGATGAGCACCGCTTATCATCCTGAAACTGACGGGCAAAGTGAGAGGACGATTTTGACCTTAGAAGATATGTTACGTGCATGTGTGATTGATCTCGGTGGAAGTTGGGATACTCACCTGCCGTTTGTGGAGTTTGCATATAACAATAGTTATCACTCGACTATTGGTATGCCTCCCTATCAGCTTTTGTACGGACGTCGATGCCGAACTCCAACCTGTTGGAGGGAAACAGGTGAACGCCCGATCTCTGGACCAGCGATTTTGCAGGAAGCACACGACCAACTACAGTTGATTCGACAGCGGATTCAGACCTCTCAAGACAGACAAAAGAAGTATCACGATAAAAGACGTAAGCCAATTGCGTTTGAAATTGGAGATAAAGTGTTGCTGAAGGTTTCGCCAAGAAAAGGGATAGTAAGGTTCGGCAAACGGGGGAAGTTAAGTCCTCGATTTGTTGGTCCTTTCGAAATTCTCGAGCGTGTGGGACTGCAAGCCTACAGATTGAAGTTGCCTGCCGAAATGACTGGGATTCATGATGTATTTCATGTGAGTAATCTTCGAAAGTGTTTAGCTGACGCTGAAGCTGTGATTCCTTGGAAAGACGTGCAAATTGATGAGCAATTGCGATACGAAGAAGAGCCCGAGCGTATAATCGATCATAAGGTTTCGAAATTGCGCAGCAAGGAAATTCCAATGGTGTTAGTTCAATGGAAATACCATAAGGGATCTGCGCAAACTTGGGAACGAGAAGACGAGATTAGGCAGAAGTATCCGAAGTTATTCTTGTTTTAGTCGATTCCGAGGACGGAATCAATTTAACGGGGGAAGATTGTAACAGCCCGTAAGTTATTAAATACAAATTACAGCAACAGACTTTGGATAATAAAGCAATTTTATCTAAATATTAGTAATTAACCGAAATCATGAATCTTAAATAGTTAATTATATTAAGTCATAATTAATTATGAAAAGTTGCCCCAAATTAGCTGAAATAAAGTTAATAATCAAAAATTCAGCTACTTGACAAATTAAAGACTAAAAGTGACGAAACAGACTAAAATGAATAAAAATATGACTAAAAGACAATTATAGCAAATCTAGAACTCCTTTGTTATTATTTGCATCTGAAATGCAAATCAGTTTGATGGAAATAAAAGTTGGTCGATTCCGGAAATTCAGTAGGAAATCTGATTTTTCTCTATTTTCTATAAATAGAGCATCACCTCCTCATTTCCTTGGTTTGGAAAACTAGAACTCTCTCTCTCTCTCTCTCTCTCTCTCTACAATCTGACTTCTCTCTAGAATTTCTCCCAAACGATCCGTCGGATTCTCGTGATTTATACGCCATCGGTTAGAGATCGTCGAGCTCTACACGAATCTATCATTGCATGTTAGATTTCGTCCGGATTTAAGGACCTGTTTTTGCTTGGAAATCGTCTATAGTCGAAGGATACAGCTTGGACGAAGGAACCCGCCGATTTGACAGAGTAAACTGAACAGCTTAATTCGTTAAGCATTATCTGACTACGGACTTCTGTGAGTGACAGATTTCATTAATTACTTGCATATATTTCGATACTTATTGGTGAATGTCATTGACTGTATGGAAACTTCCGATTGTTGTTGCATGTTTCTTTAATACTATTTTGTATCATAGAAACGTACTTTTGACATTACTGAAGCTAGACACTTGAATTGCCTTGATTGCATGTTCACTTTTACATTTTATGTAAATACTTATCATGCTTACTGCTTACTTGACTGTTGATATACTTGCCGCTGCATACTGCATTATCCGACAGGACCGAATGTGAGATCTCCATTCACAGGAGGGAATTCTGCAGATTCCTTTCCTATTTGACTTGTTTCCATGCACTTCCCGTAGGGCTTCGGCCTTACACATGGGAATACTGACTGGGTTGTCTCCCAACCTTTTTGACGTCTCTGACGTAGTGACTTGCCGACAGGAGCTGATAGTATGTTATATGTGTGTGATAACTATTGGAACTCTGTTTACTCACTAAGCAATGTTAGCTTACTCTGTCATGACAACTCTTTTACAGGAAAAGCTGATAAAGGCAAGACCATAGCAGGTAGTTCGTCCCAGGCTAAGTGAATCTGGACATTGATGAATAGCAGACTTTTGGACTTTTGTTGACGCCTATTTTGGAATGATGATGCGGTCTCGGGTAGCTTGTTCAGTCTTCCGCACTCTGATTGAAGACTTAGAAGCTAGTTTAGACCACCATTTGATCTTTAACTTATTGTTGTAATTAAGTATTCATGCTGATGGACCTGTGGTATCAAATAATTAGTAATATTTATTACTTAATGAAATGAAATATTATGACGTGTACTGTTTGTGGAAACTTGGATGTTACAAATAAGTACGGAAACATATGATTGCTAGTAAGTAATGCAATGTGTCACTCACAGCGGTCCTGAGCAATCCAAGTAATCAAGGAACATGCAACAACAGTTGTCCAGTTTCAGCAGTGTCTATCATACGTTCCTAAGATACAATTAAGTAATCAAGGAACAAGCAGCAGCAGATGTTTCCATACAAGTCAGTAACAATCACCAATAAATACTGAAACGTATGCAAGTAAGTAATGGAATTTGTCACTCACACCTGTCCTGAGCAATCCAAGTAATCAAGGAACATGCAGCAGCAGTTGTCCAGTTTCAGCAGTGTCTATCATACGTTCCTGACTTACAATTAAGAAATCAAGGAACAAGCAGCAGCAGATGTTTCAATACAAGTCGGTAACTATCACCAATAAGTACCAAAACATATGCAAGTTAGAAATGCAATTTGTCACTCACAGCGGTCCTGAGCAATCCAAGTAATCAAGGAACATGCAGCAGCAGTTGTCCAGTTTCAGCAGTGTCTATCATACGTTCCAAACATACAATTAAGTAATCAAGGAACAAGCAGTAGCAGATGTTTCCATACAAGTCAGTAACAATCACCAATAAGTATTGAAACATATGCAAGTAAGTAATGGAATCTGTCACTCACACATGTCCTGAGCAATCCAAGTAATCAAGGAACATTCAGCAGCAGTTGTCAAGTTTCAGCAGTGTCTATCATACGTTCCTAACATACAATTAAGTAATCAAGGAACAAGCAGCAGCCAATGTTTCCATACAAGTCAGTAACAATCACCAATAAGTACCGAAACATATGCAAGTAAGTAATGCATTCTGTCACTCACAGTGGTCCTGAGCAATGCAAGTAATCAAGGAACATGCAGCAGCAGTTGTCCAGTTTCAGCAGTGTCTATGATACGAAACGTTGACCCGCAAGTTAAATGTAACTTGGAACCTTCGTATAGGATATGATAGGCGTCAAAGTACCCGATTATTGGGACTCCAACACGCCTAGAGCAAGTCCTTGACCCGTTAGTTATAAGAACTAAGAACCAAAGGAATACGAGAACGCCACAAGAATGTGCTCACAATCTTGATAAGTTCTTGAACTATGAACTCTCCAACAAAGAACAAAGCTCACAAAGATGAGTAAAACTCTAAAGAAAGATATATATTTCTCAAGTGAATTGATTTGAAAGTACATAGGAAGCCATCTATTTATAGGCTTCAAAAACCAACTCAAAAGACACTAATTAAATTCAATGGATTAAAGAAGGGACTTTAATCCATGACTCTTGACATTTTGTCTTCAATTGGTAGATAATTCTAGAACTCTTAAACAAAAAAAACGGATTAGGCATTTCTAGGCCTTTATTGGACTCAAATAAACTTCTAATGGACTTCAAAATACATCCATTCTACCACTTGGGCTTAGTACTAGCCCATAATATCTCAAAGACCCAAGAAAATGCAACTTTTGGGCTTTTATGCTTCCATATTAGGATCCAATGTTTCAAGTCTAGTAACATGCTTCATCACTTGCGGTTGAGCATCGTCTTTGCATGCAGACTCTTGGATATCAACAACTAAGCTCGTAAAAACTTCTTTGATCTTCTTTGCTCGTCCTCTTGTCATTGGGCCTTCACGTATTTCCATGACATCTTTGGAATGGTTTGATGATCCTCCATCATTCTCTCCCCCTTGAAAAGGATTCGTCCACGAATCATCACCTACATCAAAAGGAGACAAGTCAGAAACATTGAATGTTGAACTAACTTGATACTCACCTGGAAGATCTAGCTTGTAAGCATTGTCGTTGATCCTTTCGAGCACTTGAAATGGTCCATCTCCTCTAGGTTGCAATTTGGATCTTCGTTTGGTTGGAAATCTATCTTTTCTCAGGTGCAGCCATACCCAATCTCCAGCTTCAAACACTATCTTTTTTCTGCCTTTGTTTGCTTGTTTTGTGTATTGTTCTGTCCTTTTCTCAATATTGAGTCTTACCTTTTCGTGTAATTGCTTCACGAATTCTGCCTTCCGCTTTCCATCTAAACTGGATCGTTCTTCGATGGGAAGAGGAACAAGGTCAAGAGGACTCAATGGATTGAATCCGTAAACAACTTCAAAAGGAGAAAATTTAGTAGCAGAATGAACACTCCTGTTGTAAGCAAACTCTGCAAAAGGCAAACAATTCTCCCAAGTTCTCAAGTTCTTCGGAATAATCACTCGAAGTAATTGGGACAAGGTTCGATTAACCACTTCTGTTTGCCCATCGGTTTGGGGGTGACTTGTGGTAGAAAACAAAAGTTTGGTACCCAACTTACTCCAAAGAACACGCCAGAAATGACTCAGAAACTTGACATCCCTATCACTTACTATGGTCCGCGGCACACCATGCAAACGAACAATCTCTTTGAAAAACAAGTCTGCAACATGTGAAGCATCGTCAGTCTTCTTACACGCAATGAAGTGTGCCATCTTAGAGAATCGATCAACCACCACAAACACAGAATCATGACCATTCTTTGTTCTAGGCAACCCAATCACAAAGTCCATGGAGATGTCAACCCATGGTTGCTGAGGAATTGGCAGTGGCATATACAAACCATGAGGCTTGGATTTTGACTTGGCTTGTTTACATGGCACACATTTTTCACAGATCTTCATAACATCTTCTCTCATCTTAGGCCAATAGAAATGTTCCTTCAAAATATCCAATGTCTTCTGGACACCAAAATGGCCCATCAACCCTCCACCATGAGCCTCACGTACAAATAGCTCCCGTATAGAACACTTTGGAATGCATAACTTGTTTTCTTTAAACAAATAACCATCATGCCTATAAAACTTATCAAATGAAGCATGTTCACAAGCAGCGTATAAGGAAGAAAATTCAGAATCATCTTTGTACATTTCTTTAAGTGATCCAAACCCAAGAAGCTTAGAACTTAATGTGGTGATAAGAGTATGACGTCTAGACAATGCATCAGCCACAATGTTTTCTTTACCCTTTTTGTATTTGATCACATAAGGAAATGACTCAATGAATTCAACCCATTTGATATGCCTCCTACTCAAATTAGCTTGCCCCTTAAGGTACTTAAGAGACTCATGATCCGTATGAACCACAAATTCCTTAGGCCTTAAGTAATGCTGCCATGTTTGCAAAGATCTAACCAATGCATAAAGCTCTTTTTCATAAGTGGAATAATTCAAGTGAGCCCCCTTTAATTTTTCACTAAAATATGCAATTGGTCTACCTTCTTGAATCAAAACAGCCCCAATACCCACCCCGGATGCATCACACTCAAGTTCAAACATTTTATTAAAATTAGGCAATGCAAGAATAGGAGTAGATGTCAACCTTTCTTTCAGTAAATTGAATGCAGCTTCTTGCCTTTCTCCCCAATGAAAACTAACTTCCTTCTTCACAAGCTCATTAAGGGGGGCAGCTATGGTACTGAAGTCACGAACAAACCTTCGATAGAAACTTGCAAGCCCATGGAAGCTTCTAACTTGGGACACTGTTGTTGGAGTTGGCCATTCTTTGATTGCCTTGACCTTCTCGTCATCCACCTCAATTCCCTAGCCACTTACAACAAAACCAAGAAAAACAACCTTATCCATGCAAAATGTGCACTTCTTTAAGTTAGCAAATAATGACTCTTTTCTTAAAGTTTCCAAAACAATACGCAAATGTTCCAAGTGAACTTCAACATTAATGCTATAAATCAGGATATCATCAAAATAGACCACGACAAACTTACCAATGTACTCTCGTAAAACATGATTCATTAACCTCATGAATGTACTCGGAGCATTAGTTAGTCCAAAGGGCATAACTAACCACTCATACAAACCAAACTTTGTTTTAAAAGCTGTTTTCCATTCATCACCTTCATTAATTCGAATTTGATGATAGCCACTTTTCAAATCAATTTTTGAGAAGATCTTAGCACCATGCAACTCATCCAACATATCATCTAACCTTGGAATAGGGTAGCGATACTTTTCCGTTATTTTGTTGATGGCTCTACAGTCCATACACATTCTCCATTCACCTGACTTCTTGGGTACCACAATGACCGGTACAGCACATGGACTCATGGATTCTCGAATTCTTCCTCTTGAAAGCAAATCCTCCACTTGCCTTTGGATTTCTCGTGTCTCCTCGGGATTAGCTCTATAGGCTGGACGGTTTGGTAGAGCAGCCCCTGGAATGAAATCAATGCGATGCTCGATCCCTCGTAAAGGTGGTAAACCACTTGGTTCTTCCTTTGGGAAGACATCTTGGTATTCCTGCAAAATATTCACAACAAAACTTGGCGGATTGTTGGTTAGTTTTTCAGCATATGTACAAGCTTCCTTGAATACCAACACTATCACTCTTTTTTTTTCGTCAATCGCTCTCTTAACTTCACTCGTTTTTGCAAAGAAATTCTTCTTGACACACTCTCTTTTTTCATCATCATTTGTCTCACTTTTCTCACCCTCAACACTCTTTGCTTTATTTTTACTGCTCATTTTTTTCTCTTTGCACTCATTATTTTTCCTCTCATCCTCCCAAGCTCGCCTTGAAGTGATCATTTTAATTTGGTCCTCCTGCACTTGTTGTGGGGTTAGGGAGACAAGAACTACTTTCTTTTCATGATCTTTAAGCATATATTGATTAAGAAAGCCATCATAGATAACTTTCCTATCAAATTGCCAAGGTCTACCAAGTAGTATATGACTTACTTGCATTGGAACCACGTCACACATCACTTCGTCTTTGTACTTTCCGATGGAAAATGTGATCAAGGCCTGTTTAGTCACCTTCACTTCGCCACATTCATTCAACCATTGAAGCTTATATGGGTGTGGATGCTTCAACGTGCGCAAATTCAGCTTCTCAATTACCTCGTTACTCACAACATTGGTACAACTCCCACCATCAATAATGAGGCTACATACTTTACCTTGCACCAAACATCGCGTATGGAAGATATTTTCTCGTTGTTGTGTGTCTTCCACCTTGGCTTGTATGTTTAAAACTTTCTTGACCACCAAGAGCTCTCCGCTTTCTGCCTCGGTTTGCTCCAAGTCCTCTTCATCATCCGAAACATCCTCCTTTTCATTTTCAGACTCTATTTCACCACTTTCATGAAGAAGCATAACTTTTTTGTTTGGGCATTGTGAAGCAATGTGCCCCACACCTAGACAACGAAAACATTTAATTTCACGAGTTCGTGTAGGGGTAGAAACGATACCTTTGCCTTTGCCCATTTCCCTACCTTTTGTGGCATCATCTTGGTTCTTTAAAGGTGTAGAAAAGGTACCTTTAGATGTCTCCCCTTTTGGCCTATGAGAATATTGAGAGTTGGACGTACTTCCCTTAGAAAAACTATTTCTTCTCCTCAATTGTCTTTCAACTTTCATGGCCGTATGAACCATCTCTTCAAGGTCTAAACAATATTGCAACTCCACGACATTAGAAATATCTTGATTCAAGCCACTCAAGAATCTTGCCATTGTTGCTTCCCTATCTTCTTCAATATTTGCTCTAATCATGGCAATCTCCATCTCTTTGTAATAATCATCCACAGACTTTGCTCCCTGATTCAAAGATTGTAATTTGCGATACAAGTCTCGAAAATAGTGAGAGGGAACAAACCTTTTACGCATAACAGCCTTCATTTCAACCCATGTAGAAATAGGCCTTTCTCCATTTCTTCTTCGGTTGGTGACTAATTGATCCCACCATACTATAGCGTAATCTGTGAATTCAATTGCTGCTACTTTCACCTTTTGATCCTCGCGATAATTATTACATGCAAAAATCAGTTCAACCTTTTTTTCCCAGTCCAAATACGCTTCTGGATCACTCTTTCCTTGAAATTGTGGAATTCTCATCTTAATGTTGTTGAGTCCTCTATTAGCACCATGGTTTCTTCTATGCCTCCTTCTTTCAGATCCTCTATCCCATTCATCATTTTGAGCGTCATCTTCATGATTTTCATCAGAAACTTGTGATGGTGGTGGAGCATGAGGTCCACGTGCCTCCAATCTATCCATTCTTTCATGGATTTGATTAAACTCGTCAGTCATTAAACGTCGCATTTCGGTCATGAGAGCTTGGACTTGAAGGTTAGGGAGGGGTTGATTATCTTCCATCTTTTAATCTGTAAAATCAAGAGTAAAATATTTCCTCTCCTCACTCCCTTACGTGTTTCACTCAAGAGATGTCACTCAACGCTCGTGTCTCATACAAAAAATAATCGGCTTTTACCCTCAAGTGTTCTCACAACTCAATGCCTTTTACCTCTCTATTCCTTGTGGAGCTCAATTGGTAAAAGAACAAATCAAATTAGAGCACAAAACTGAAAGTGTTCAAGAAAATCCTTTAGAACTTAATTTGATACCAACGAGTTTAGAACTTTTAAAGAAGATGGGATAAACAAAAAAAAAATAGTAAGGTGAGGAGAAACAAAGTACTAAACAATGAGAAGAAGTTGGAACAAAAATGATATAGAAGATAAATTATTGATTTTCAAGCACACGTGTTCATATAAACTTCTTTTATTATTTTTTTTTTTTGCAACCTTTTTCTTTAATTTTTTTTTTGCTGCACTTTTTTTTATGCTTTTATTTGTTGCACTTTTTTTTGTTCTTATTTCGCTCTTCTTCTTTTCATTTTTTTGCTCTTTTTTTTGTTGAACAACGTGACTTTTTTTTTAATATGACAAAACTAAAAAAATTGTAAAAGATAAGATAAGATGATAAGAAAGACAAACACAATGATAAGATCAAAATGTAAAAACAACTTAAGAATCGAACCTTTGTAGCTCTGATACCAAATGATACGAAACGTTGACCCGCAAGTTAAATGTAACTTGGAACCTTCGTATAGGATATCATAGGCGTCAAAGTACCCGATAATTGGGACTCCAACACGCCTAGAGCAAGTCCTTGACCCGTTAGTTATAAGAACTAAGAACCAAAGGAATACGAGAACGCCACAAGAATGTGCTCACAATCTTGATAAGTTCTTGAACTATGAACTCTCCAACAAAGAACAAAGCTCACAAAGATGAGTAAAACTCTAAAGAAAGATATATATTTCTCAAGTGAATTTATTTGAAAGTACATAGGAAGCCATCTATTTATAGGCTTCAAAAACCAACTCAAAAGTCACTAATTAAATTCAATGGATTAAAGAAGGGACTTTAATCCATGACTCTTGACATTTTGTCTTCAATTGGTAGATAATTCTAGAACTCTTAAACAAAAAAAACGGATTAGGCATTTCTAGGCCTTTATTGGACTCAAATAAACTTCTAATGGACTTCAAAATACATCCATTCTACCACTTGGGCTTAGTACTAGCCCATAATATCTCAAAGACCCAAGAAAATGCAACTTTTGGGCTTTTATGCTTCCATATTAGGATCCAATGTTTCAAGTCTAGTAACATGCTTCATCACTTGCGGTTGAGCATCGTCTTTGCATGCAGACTCTTGGATATCAACAACTAAGCTCGTAAAAACTTCTTTGATCTTCTTTGCTCGTCCTCTTGTCATTGGGCCTTAATGTATTTCCATGACATCTTTGGAATGGTTTGATGATCCTCCATCAGTCTATCATACGTTCCTGACTTACAATTAATTAATCAAGGAACAAGCAGCAATAGATGTTTCAATACAAGTCGGTAACTATCACCAATAAGTACCGAAACATATGCAAGTTAGTAATGCAATTTGTCTCTCACAGCGGTCCTGAGCAATGCAAGTAATCAAGGAACATGTAACAGCATTTGTCCAGTTTCAGCAGTGTCTATCATACGTTCCTGACTTACAATTAAGTAATCAAGGAACAAGCAGCAACAGATGTTTCAATACAAGTCGGTAACTATCACCATTAAGTACCGAAACATAAGCAAGTTAGTAATGCAATTTGTCTCTCACAGCAGTCCTGAGCAATCCAAGTAATCAAGGAACATGCAACAGCAGTTGTCTAGTTTCAGCAGTGTCTATCATACGTTCCTAATATACAATTAAGTAATCAAGGAACAAGCAGCAGCAGATGTTTCGATACAAGTCAGTAACAATCACCAATAAATACTGAAACGTATGCAAGTAAGTAATTGAATCTGTCACCCACACCTATCCTGAGCAATCCAAGTAATCAAGGAACATGCAGCAGTTGTCCAGTTTCAGTAGTGTCTATCATACGTTCCAAACATACAATTAAGTAATCAAGGAACAAGCAGCAGTAGGTGTTTCCATACAAGTCAGTAACAATCACCAATAAGTACCGAAATATATGCAAGTAAGTAATGGAATCTGTCACTCACACCTGTCCTGAGCAATCTAAGTAATCAAGGAAAATTCAGCAGCAGTTGTCAAGTTTCAGCAGTGTCTATCATACGTTCCTAACATACAATTAAGTAATCAAGGAACAAGCAGCAACAAATGTTTCCATACAAGTCAGTAACAATCACCAATAAATACCGAAACATATGCAAGTTAGTAATGCAATGTGTCACTCACAGTGGTCCTGAGCAATCCAAGTAATCAAGGAACATGCAGCAGCAGTTGTCCAGTTTCAGCAGTGTCTATCATACGTTCCAAACATACAATTAAGTAATCAAGGAACAAGCAGCAGCAGATGTTTCCATACAAGTCAGTAACAATCACCAATAAGTATTGAAACATATGCAAGTAAGTAATGGAATCTGTCACTCACAGCTGTCCTGAGCAATCCAAGTAATCAAGGAATATTCAGCAGCAGTTGTCAAGTTTCAGCAGTGTCTATCATACGTTCCTAACATACACGCAGCAGCCAATGTTTCCATACAAGTCAGTAACAATCACCAATAAGTACCGAAACATATGCAAGTAAGTAATGCATTCCGTCACTCACAGTGGTCCTGAGCAATGCAAGTAATCAAGGAACATGCACCAGCAGTTGTCAAGTTTTAGTAGTGTCTATCATACGTTCCTGACTTACAATTAAGTAATCAAGGAACAAGCAGCAACAGATGTTTCAATACAAGTCGGTAACTATCACCAATAAGTACCGAAACATACGCAAGTTAGTAATGCAATTTGTCTCTCACAGCGGTCCTGAGCAATGCAAGTAATCAAGGAACATGCAACAGCAGTTGTCCAGTTTCAGCAGTGTCTATCATACGTTCCAAACATGCAATTAAGTAATCAAGGAACAAGCAGCAGCAGATGTTTCCATACAAAGTCAGTAACAATCACCAATAAGTACGGAAAGATATGCAAGTGAGTAATGCAATTTGTCAGTCACAGCGGTCATGAGCAATGCAAGTAATCAAGGAACATGCAACAGCAATTGTCCAGTTTTAGCAGTGTCTATCGTACGTTCCTAACATACAATTAAGTAATCAAGGAACAAGCAGCAGCAGATGTTTCAATACAAGTCGATAAGAATCACCAATAACTACCGACACATATGCAAGTTAGTAATGCAATGTGTCACTCAAAGCGGTCCTGAGCAAACCAAATAATCAAGAAACATGCAACAACAGTTGTCCAGTTTCAGCAGTGTCTATCATACGTTCCTAACATACAATTAAGTAATCAAGGAACGAGCAGCAGCAGATGTTTCCATACAAGTCGGTAAAAATCACCAATAAATACTGAAACGTATGCAAGTAAGTAATGGAATCTGTCACTCACACCTGTCCTGAGCAATCCAAATAATCAAGGAACATGCAGCAGCAGTTGTTCAGTTTCAGCAGTGTCTATCATACGTTCCAAACATACAATTAAGTAATCAAGGAACAAGCAGCAGCAGATATTTCCATACAAAGTCAGTAACAATCACCAATTAGTACGGAAACATATGCAAGTGAGTAATGCAATCTGTCAGTCACAGCGGTCCTGAGCAATGCAAGTAATCAAGGAACATGCAACAGCAGTTGTCCAGTGTCAGCGGTGTCTATCATACGTTCCTAACATACAATTAAGTAATCAAGGAACAAGCAGCAGTAGATGTTTCCATACAGGTCAGTAACAATCACCAATAAGTACTGAAACATGTGCAAGTAAGTAATGCAATCTGTCACTCACAGCGGTCCTGAGCAATGCAAGTAATCAAGGAACATGCAGCAGCAGTAGTCCAGTTTCAGCAGTGTCTATCATACGTTCTTAACATACAATTAATTAATAAAGGAACAAGCAGTAACAGATGTTTCCATACAAGTCGGTAATAATCACCAATAAATACTGAAACGTATGCAAGTAAGTAATGGAATCTGTCACTCACACCAGTCCTGAGCAATCCAAGTAATCAAGGAACATGCAGCAGCAGTTGTCCAGTTTCAGCAGTGTCTATCATACGTTCAAAACATACAATTAAGTAATCAAGGAACAAGCAACAGCAGATGTTTCCATACAAAGTCAGTAACAATCACCAATAAGTACGGAAACATATGCAAGTGAGTAATGCAATCTGTCAGTCACAGCGGTCCTGAGCAATGCAAGTAATCAAGGAACATGCAACAACAATTGTCCAGTTTCAGCAGTGTCTATCATACGTTCCTAACATACAATTAAGTAATCAAGGAACAAGCAGCAGCAGATGTTTCAATACAAGTCGATAAGAATCACCAATAAGTACCGAAACATATGCAAGTTAGTAATGCAATGTGTCACTCACAGCGGTCCTGAGCAAACCAAGTAATCAAGGAACATGCAACAGCAGTTGTCCAGTTTCAGCAGTGTCTATCATACGTTCCTAACATACAATTAAGTAATCAAGGAACAAGCAGCAGCAGATGTTTCCATACAAGTCGGTAAAAATCACTAATAAATACTGAAACGTATGCAAGTATGTAATGGAATCTGTCACTCACACCTGTCCTGAGCAATCCAAGTAATCAAGGAACATGCAGCAGCAGTTGTTCAGTTTCAGCAGTGTCTATCATACGTTCCAAACATACAATTAAGTAATCAAGGAACAAGCAGCAGAAGATATTTCCATACAAAGTCAGTAACAATCACCAATAAGTACGGAAACATATGCAAGTGAGTAATGCAATCTGTCAGTCACAGCGGTCCTGAGCAATGCAAGTAATCAAGGAACATGCAACAGCAGTTGTCCAGTTTCAGCAGTGTCTATCATACGTTCCTAACATACAATTAAGTAATCAAGGAACAAGCAGCAGCAGATGTTTCCATACAAGTCAGTAACAATCACGAATAAGTATTGAAACATACGCAAGTAAGTAATGGAATCTGTCACTCACACCTGTCCTGAGCAATCCAAGTAATCAAGGAATATTCAGCAGCAGTTGTCAAGTTTCAGCAGTGTCTATCATACGTTCCTAACATACAAGCAGCAGCCAATGTTTCCATACAAGTCAGTAACAATCACCAATAAGTACCGAAACATATGCAAGTAAGTAATGCATTCTGTCACTCACAGTGGTCCTGAGCAATGCAAGTAATCAAGGAACATGCAGCAGCAGTTGTCCAGTTTCAGTAGTGTCTATCATACGTTCCTGACTTACAATTAAGTAATCAAGGAACAAGCAGCAACAGATGTTTCAATACAAGTCGGTAACTATCACCAATAAGTACCGAAACATATGCAAGTTAGTAATGCAATTTGTCTCTCATAGCGGTCCTGAGCAATGCAAGTAATCAAGGAACATGCAACAGCAGTTGTCCAGTTTCAGCAGTGTCTATCATACGTTCCAAACATGCAATTAAGTAATCAAGGAACAAGCAGCAGAAGTTTCCATACAAAGTCAGTAACAATCACCAATAAGTACGGAAACATATGCAAGTGAGTAATGCAATTTGTCAGTCACAGCGGTCCTGAGCAATGCAAGTAATCAAGGAACATGCAACAACAATTGTCCAGTTTCAGCAGTGTCTATCATACATTCCTAACATACAATTAAGTAATCAAGGAACAAGCAGCAGCAGATGTTTCAATACAAGTCGATAAGAATCACCAATAACTACTGAAACATATGCAAGTTAGTAATGCAATGTGTCACTCACAGCGGTCCTGAGCAATCCAAGTAATCAAGGAACATGCAACAGAAGTTGTCCAGTTTTAGCAGTGTCTATCATACGTTCCTAACATACAATTAAGTAATCAAGGAACAAGCAGCAGTAGATGTTTCCATACAAGTCGGTAAAAATCACCAATAAATACTGAAACGTATGCAAGTAAGTAATGGAATCTGTCACTCACACCTGTCCTGAGCAATCCAAGTAATCAAGGAACATGCAGCAGCAGTTGTTCAGTTTCAGCAGTGTCTATCATACGTTCCAAACATACAATTAAGTAATCAAGGAACAAGCAGCAACAGATATTTCAATACAAAGTCAGTAACAATCACCAATAAGTACGGAAACATATGCAAGTGAGTAATGCAATTTGTCAGTCACAGCGGTCCTGAGCAATGCAAGTAATCAAGGAACATGCAACAACAGTTGTCCAGTTTCAGCAGTGTCTATCATACGTTCCTAACATACAATTAAGTAATCAAGGAACAAGCAGTAGCAGATGTTTCCATACAAGTCAGTAACAATCACCAATAAGTACTGAAACATAGGCTAGTAAGTAATGCAATCTGTCACTCACAGCGGTCCTGAGCAATGCAAGTAATCAAGGAACATGCAGCAGTAGTCCAGTTTCAGCAGTGTCTATCATACTTTCCTAACATACAATTAATTAATAAAGGAACAAGCAGTAACAGATGTTTCCATACAAGTCGGTAAAAATCACCAATAAATACTGAAACGTATGCAAGTAAGTAATGGAATCTGTCACTCACACCAGTCCTGAGCAATCCAAGTAATCAAGGAACATGCAGCAGCAGTTGTCCAGTTTCGGCAGTGTCTATCATACGTTCAAAACATACAATTAAGTAATCAAGGAACAAGCAACAGCAGATGTTTCCATACAAAGTCAGTAACAATCACCAATAAATACGGAAACATATGCAAGTGAGTAATGCAACCTGTCAGTCACAGCAGTCCTGAGCAATGCAAGTAATCAAGGAACATGCAACAGCAATTGTCCAGTTTCAGCAGTGTCTATCATACGTTCCTAACATACAATTAAGCAATCAAGGAACAAGCAGCAGCAGATGTTTCAATACAAGTCGATAAGAATCACCAATAAGTACCGAAACATATGCAAGTTAGTAATGCAATGTGTCACTCACAGCGGTCCTGAGCAAACCAAGTAATCAAGGAACATGCAACAGCAGTTTTCCAGTTTCAGCAGTGTCTATCATACGTTCCTAACATACAATTAAGTAATCAAGGAACAAGCAGCAGCAGATGTTTCCATACAAGTCGGTAAAAATCACCAATAAATATTGAAACGTATGCAAGTATGTAATGGAATCTGTCACTCGCACCTGTCCTGAGCAATCCAAGTAATCAAGGAACATGCAACAGCAGTTGTTCAGTTTCAGCAGTGTTTATCATACGTTCCAAACATACAAAGTAATCAAGGAACAAGCAGCAGCAGATATTTCCATACAAAGTCAGTAACAATCACCAATAAGTACGGAAACATATGCAAGTGAGTAATGCAATCTGTCAGTCACAGCGGTCCTGAGCAATGCAAGTAATCAAGGAACATGCAACAGCAGTTGTCCAGTTTCAGCAGTGTCTATCATACGTTCCTAACATACAATTAAGTAATCAAGGAACAAGCAGCAGCAGATGTTTCCATACAAGTCAGTAACAATCACCAATAAGTACCGAAACATATGCAAGTAAGTATTGCAATCTGTCACTCACAGCGGTCCTGAGCAATGCAAGTAATCAAGGAACATGCAACAGCAGTTGTCCAGTTTCAGCAGTGTCTATCATACGTCCCTAATATACAATTAAGTAATCAAGGAACAAGCAGCAGCAGATGTTTCGATACAAGTCAGTAACAATCACCAATAAATACTGAAACGTATGCAAGTAAGTAATTGAATCTGTCACCCACACCTATCCTGAGCAATCCAAGTAATCAAGGAACATGCAGCAGTTGTCCAGTTTCAGTAGTGTCTATCATACGTTCCAAACATACAATTAAGTAATCAAGGAACAAGCAGCAGTAGGTGTTTCCATACAAGTCAGTAACAATCACCAATAACTACCGAAATATATGCAAGTAAGTAATGGAATCTGTCACTCACACCTGTCCAGAGCAATCTAAGTAATCAAGGAACATTCAGCAGCAGTTGTCAAGTTTCAGCAGTGTCTATCATACGTTCCTAACATACAATTAAGTAATCAAGGAACAAGCAGCAACAAATGTTTCCATACAAGTCAGTAACAATCACCAATAAATACCGAAACATATGCAAGTTAGTAATGCAATGTGTCACTCACAGTGGTCCTGAGCAATCCAAGTAATCAAGGAACATGCAGCAGCAGTTGTCCAGTTTCAGCAGTGTCTATCATACGTTCCAAACATACAATTAAGTAATCAAGGAACAAGCAGCAGCAGATGTTTCCATACAAGTCAGTAACAATCACCAATAAGTATTGAAACATATGCAAGTAAGTAATGGAATCTGTCACTCACACCTGTCCTGAGCAATCCAAGTAATCAAGGAATATTCAGCAGCAGTTGTCAAGTTTCAGCAGTGTCTATCATACGTTCCTAACATACACGCAGCAGCCAATGTTTCCATACAAGTCAGTAACAATCACCAATAAGTACCGAAACATATGCAAGTAAGTAATGCATTCTGTCACTCACAGTGGTCCTGAGCAATGCAAGTAATCAAGGAACATGCAGCAGCAGTTGTCCAGTTTTAGTAGTGTCTATCATACGTTCCTGACTTACAATTAAGTAATCAAGGAACAAGCAGCAACAGATGTTTCAATACAAGTCGGTAACTATCACCAATAAGTACCGAAACATACGCAAGTTAGTAATGCAATTTGTCTCTCACAGCGGTCCTGAGCAATGCAAGTAATCAAGGAACATGCAACAGCAGTTGTCCAGTTTCAGCAGTGTCTATCATACGTTCCAAACATGCAATTAAGTAATCAAGGAACAAGCAGCAGCAGATGTTTCCATACAAAGTCAGTAACAATCACCAATAAGTACGGAAACATATGCAAGTGAGTAATGCAATTTGTCAGTCACAGCGGTCATGAGCAATGCAAGTAATCAAGGAACATGCAACAGCAATTCTCCAGTTTTAGCAGTGTCTATCATACGTTCCTAACATACAATTAAGTAATCAAGGAACAAGCAGCAGCAGATGTTTCAATACAAGTCGATAAGAATCACCAATAACTACCGAAACATATGCGAGTTAGTAATGCAATGTGTCACTCACAGCGGTCCTGAGCAAACCAAATAATCAAGGAACATGCAACAGCAGTTGTCCAGTTTCAGCAGTGTCTATCATACGTTCCTAACATACAATTAAGTAATCAAGGAACGAGCAGCAGCAGATGTTTCCATACAAGTCGGTAAAAATCACCAATAAATACTGAAACGTATGCAAGTAAGTAATGGAATCTGTCACTCACACCTGTCCTGAGCAATCCAAATAATCAAGGAACATGCAGCAGCAGTTGTTCAGTTTCAGCAGTGTCTATCATACGTTCCAAACATACAATTAAGTAATCAAGGAACAAGCAGCAGCAGATATTTCCATACAAAGTCAGTAACAATCACCAATTAGTACGGAAACATATGCAAGTGAGTAATGCAATCTGTCAGTCACAGCGGTCCTGAGCAATGCAAGTAATCAAGGAACATGCAACAGCAGTTGTCCAGTGTCAGCGGTGTCTATCATACGTTCCTAACATACAATTAAGTAATCAAGGAACAAGCAGCAGTAGATGTTTCCATACAGGTCAGTAACAATCACCAATAAGTACTGAAACATGTGCAAGTAAGTAATGCAATCTGTCACTCACAGCGGTCCTGAGCAATGCAAGTAATCAAGGAACATGCAGCAGTAGTAGTCCAGTTTCAGCAGTGTCTATCATACGTTCTTAACATACAATTAATTAATAAAGGAACAAGCAGTAACAGATGTTTCCATACAAGTCGGTAATAATCACCAATAAATACTGAAACGTATGCAAGTAAGTAATGGAATCTGTCACTCACACCAGTCCTGAGCAATCCAAGTAATCAAGGAACATGCAGCAGCAGTTGTCCAGTTTCAGCAGTGTCTATCATACGTTCAAAACATACAATTAAGTAATCAAGGAACAAGCAACAGCAGATGTTTCCATACAAAGTCAGTAACAATCACCAATAAGTACGGAAACATATGCAAGTGAGTAATGCAATCTGTCAGTCACAGCGGTCCTGAGCAATGCAAGTAATCAAGGAACATGCAACAACAATTGTCCAGTTTCAGCAGTGTCTATCATACGTTCCTAACATACAATTAAGTAATCAAGGAACAAGCAGCAGCAGATGTTTCAATACAAGTCGATAAGAATCACCAATAACTACCGAAACATATGCAAGTTAGTAATGCAATGTGTCACTCACAGCGGTCCTGAGCAATCCAAGTAATCAAGGAACATGCAACAGCAGTTGTCCAGTTTTAGCAGTGTCTATCATACGTTCCTAACATACAATTAAGTAATCAAGGAACAAGCAGCAGTAGATGTTTCCATACAAGTCGGTAAAAATCACCAATAAATACTGAAACGTATGCAAGTAAGTAATGGAATCTGTCACTCACACCTGTCCTGAGCAATCCAAGTAATCAAGGAACATGCAGCAGCAGTTGTCCAGTTTCAGCAGTGTCTATCATACGTTCCAAACATACAATTAAGTAATCAAGGAACAAGCAGCAGCAGATGTTTCCATACAAGTCAGTAACAATCACCAATAAGTACCGAAATTTATGCAAGTAAGTAATGGAATCTGTCACTCACACCTGTCCTGAGCAATCTAAGTAATCAAGGAGCATTCAGCAGCAGTTGTCAAGTTTCAGCAGTGTCTATCATACGCTTCTACCATACAATAAGTACAAGGAACAAGCAACAGCAGATGTTGCCCACACGTCAGTAAAAAGTAACAATCACCAATAAGTACCGAAACATATGCAAGTGAGTAATGCAATCTGTCAGTCACAGCGGTCCTGAGCAATGCAAGTAATCAAGGAACATGCAACAGCAGTTGTCCAGTTTCAGCAGTGTCTATCATACGTTCCTAACATACAATTAAGTAATCAAGGAACAAGCAGCAGCAGATGTTTCCATACAAAGTCAGTAACAATCACCAATAAGTACGGAGACATATGCAAGTTAGTAATGCAATGTGTCACTCACAGCGGTCCTGAGCAATCCAAGTAATCAAGGAACATGCAACAACAGTTGTCCAGTTTCAGCAGTGTCTATCATACGTTCCTAAGATACAATTAAGTAATCAAGGAACAAGCAGCAGCAGATATTTCCATTCAAGTCAGTAACAATCACCAATAAATACTGAAACGTATGCAAGTAAGTAGTGGAATTTGTCACTCACACCTGTCCTGAGCAATCCAAGTAATCAAGGAACATGCAGCAGCAGTTGTCCAGTTTCAGTAGTGTCTATCATACGTTCCTGACTTACAATTAAGAAATCAAGGAACAAGCAGCAGCAGATGTTTCAATACAAGTCGGTAACTATCACCAATAAGTACCAAAACATATGCAAGTTAGAAATGCAATTTGTCACTCACAGCGGTCCTGAGCAATCCAAGTTTCAGCAGTGTCTATCATACGCTCCAAACATACAATTAAGTAATCAAGGAACAAGCAGCAGCAGATGTTTCCATACAAAGTCGGTAACAATCACCAATAAGTACGGAAACATATGCAAGTGAGTAATGCAATCTGTCAATCACAGCGGTCCTGAGCAATGCAAGTAATCAAGGAACATGCAACAACAGTTGTCCAGTTTCAGCAGTGTCTATCATACGTTCCTAACATACAATTAAGTTATCAAGGAACAAGCAGCATCAGATGTTTCCATACAAGTCAGTAACAATCACCAATAAGTACTGAAACATATGCAAGTATGTAATGCAATCTGTCACTCACAGCGGTCCTGAGCAATGCAAGTAATCAAGGAACATGCAGCAGCAGTAGTCCAGTTTCAGCAGTGTCTATCATACGTTCCTAACATACAATTAATTAATAAAGGAACAAGCAGCAACAGATGTTTCCATACAAGTCGGTAAAAATCACCAATAAATACTGAAACGTATGCAAGTAAGTAATGGAATCTGTCACTCACACCTATCCTGAGCACTCCAAGTAATCAAGGAACATGCAGCAGCAGTTGTCCAGTTTCAGTAGTGTCTATCATACGTTCAAAACATACAATTAAGTAATCAAGGAACAAGCAACAGCAGATGTTTCCATACAAAGTCAGTAACAATCAACAATAAGTACGGAAACATATGCAAGTGAGTAATGCAATCTGTCAGTCACAGCGGTCCTGAGCAATGCAAGTAATCAAGGAACATGCAACAGCAGTTGTCCAGTTTCAGCAGTGTCTATCATACGTTCCTAACATACAATTAAGTAATCAAGGAACAAGCAGGAGCAGATGTTTCCATACAAGTCAGTAACAATCACCAATAAGTACTGAAAAACCATATGCAAGTAAGTAATGCAATCTGTCACTCACAGCGGTCCTGAGCAATGCAAGAATCAAGGAAAATGCAGCAGCAGAGTCCAGTTTTAGCAGTGTCTCTCATACGTTCCTACATACAATTAATTATAAAGGACAGCAGCAACAGATGTTTCCATACAAGTCGGTAAAATCACCAATAAATACTGAAACGTATGCAAGTAAGTAATGGAATCTGTCACTCACACCAGTCCTGAGCAATCCAAGTAATCAAGGAACATGCAGCAGCAGTTGTCCAGTTTCAGCAGTGTCTATCATACGTTCCTAACATACAATTAAGTAATCAAGGAACAAGCAGCAGCCGATGTTTCGATACAAGTTAGTAACAATCACCAATAAGTACTGAAACGTATGCAAGTAAGTAATGGAATCTGTCACTCACACCTGTCCTGAGCAATACAAGTAATCAAGGAACATGCAACAGCAGTTGTCCAGTTTCAGCAGTGTCTATCATACGTTCCTAACATACAATTAAGTAATCAAGGAACAAGCAGCAGCAGATGTTTCCATACAAGTCAGTAACAATCACCAATAAGTACCGAAATTTATGCAAGTAAGTAATGGAATCTGTCACTCGCACCTGTCCTGAGCAATCTAAATAATCAAGGAACATTCACCAGCAGTTGTCAAGTTTCAGCAGTGTCTATCATACGTTCCGAACATACAATTAGATCAAGGAACAAGCAGCAGCAGATGTTTCCATACAAGTCAGTAACAATCATGAATAAGTACCGAAACATATACAAGTTAGTAATGCAATGTGTCACTCACAGCGGTCCTAAGCAATCCAAGTAATCAAGGAACATGCAACAGCGGTTGTCCAGTTTCAGCAGTGTCTATCATACGTTCCTAACATACAATTAAGTAATCAAGGAACAAGCAGCAGCAGATGTTTCCATACAAGTCAGTAACAATCACCAATAAGTACTGAAACATATGCAAGTAAGTAATGCAATCTGTCACTCACAGCGGTCCTGAGCAATGCAAGTAATCAAGGAACATGCAGCAGCAGTAGTCCAGTTTCAGCAGTGTCTATCATACGTTCCGAACATACAATTAATTAATAAAGGAACAAGCAGCAACAGATGTTTCCATACAAGTCGGTAAATATCACCAATAAATACTGAAACGTATGCAAGTAAGTAATGGAATCTGTCACTCACACCAGTCCTGAGCAATCCAAGTAATCAAGGAACATGCAGCAGCAGTTGTCCAGTTTCAGCAGTGTCTATCATACGTTCCTAACATACAATTAAGTAATCAAGGAACAAGCAGCAGCCGATGTTTCGATACAAGTTAGTAACAATCACCAATAAGTACTGAAACGTATGCAAGTAAGTAATGGAATCTGTCACTCACAGCGGTCCTAAGCAATCCAAGTAATCAAGGAACATGCAACAGCGGTTGTCCAGTTTCAGCAGTGTCTATCATACGTTCCTAACATACAATTAAGTAATCAAGGAACAAGCAGCAGCAGATGTTTCCATACAAAGTCAGTAACAATCACCAATAAGTACGGAAACATTTGCAAGTTAGTAATGCAATGTGTCACTCACAGCGGTCCTGAGCAATCCAAGTAATCAAGGAACATGCAACAACAGTTGTCCAGTTTCAGCAGTGTTTATCATACGTTCCTAAGATACAATTAAGTAATCAAGGAACAAGCAGCAGCTGATATTTTCATACAAGTCAGTAACAATCACCAATAAATACTGAAACGTATGCAAGTAAGTAATGGAATTTGTCACTCACACCTGTCCTGAGCAATCCAAGTAATCAAGGAACATGCAGCAGCAGTTGTCCAGTTTCAGCAGTGTCTATCATACGTTCCTGACTTACAATTAAGAAATCAAGGAACAAGCAGCAGCAGATGTTTCAATACAAGTCGGTAACTATCACCAATAAGTACCAAAACATATCCAAGTTAGAAATGCAATTTGTCACTCACAGCGGTCCTGAGCAATACAAGTAATCAAGGAACATGCAACAGCAGTTGTCCAGTTTCAGCAGTGTCTATCATACGTTCCTAACATACAATTAAGTAATCAAGGAACAAGCAGCAGCAGATGTTTCCATACAAGTCGGTAAGAATCACAAATAAGTACCAAAACATATGCAAGTTAGTAATGCAATGTGTCACTCACAGCGGTCCTGAGCAATCCAAGTAATCAAGGAACATGCAACAGCAGTTGTCCAGTTTCAGCAGTGTCTATCACACGTTCCTAACATAGAATTAAGTAATCAAGCAACAAGCAGCAGCCGATGTTTCGATACAAGTCAGTAACAATCACCAATAAGTACTGAAATGTATGCAAGTAAGTAATGGAATCTGTCACTCACAGCGGTCCTGAGCAATGCAAGTAATCAAGGAACATGCAGCTGCAGTAGTCCAGTTTCAGCAGTGTGTATCATACGTTCCTAAAATATAATTAATTAATAAAGGAACAAGCAGTAGCAGATGTTTCCGTACAAGTAAGTAACAATCACCAATAAGTACTTAAACGTATGCAAGAAAGTAATGCAATCTGTCACATACAGCGGTCTTGAGAAATGCAAGTATTCAAGGAACATGCAACATCAGTTGTCCAGTTTCAGCAGTGTCTATGACACGTTCCTAACATAGAATTAAGTAATCAAGGAACATGCAGCAGCCGATGTTTCGATACAAGTCAGTAACAATCACCAATAAGTACTGAAACGTATGCAAGTAAGTAATGGAATCTGTCACTCACACCTGTCCTGAGCAATCCAAGTAATCAAGGAACATGCAGCAGAAGTTGTCCAGTTTCAGCAGTGTCTATCATACGTTCCTAACATACAATTAAGTAATCAAGTAACAAGCATCAGCAGATGTTTCCATACAAGTCAGTAACAATCACCAATAAGTACCGAAATTTATGCAAGTAAGTAATGGAATCTGTCACTCACACCTGTCCTGAGCAATCCAAGTAATCAAGGAACATGCAGCAGCAGTTGTCCAGTTTCAGCAGTGTCTATCATACGTTCCTAACATACAATTAAGTAATCAAGGAACAAGCATCAGCAGATGTTTCCATACAAAGTCAGTAACAATCACCAATAAGTACGGAAACATTTGCAAGTTAGTAATGCAATGTGTCACTCACAGCGGTCCTGAGCAATCCAAGTAATCAAGGAACATGCAACAACAGTTGTCCAGTTTCAGCAGTGTTTATCATACGTTCCTAAGATACAATTAAGTAATCAAGGAACAAGCAGCAGCAGATATTTCCATACAAGTCAGTAACAATCACCAATAAATACTGAAACGTATGCAAGTAAGTAATGGAATTTGTCACTCACACCTGTCCTGAGCAATCCAAGTAATCAAGGAACATGCAGCAGCAGTTGTCCAGTTTCAGCAGAGTCTATCATACGTTCCTGACTTACAATTAAGAAATCAAGGAACAAGCAGCAGCAGATGTTTCAATACAAGTCGGTAACTATCACCAATAAGTACCAAAACATATCCAAGTTAGAAATGCAATTTGTCACTCACAGCGGTCCTGAGCAATACAAGTAATCAAGGAACATGCAACAGCAGTTGTCCAGTTTCAGCAGTGTCTATCAGACGTTCCTAACATAGAATTAAGTAATCAAGCAACAAGCAGCAGCCGATGTTTCGATACAAGTCAGTAACAATCACCAATAAGTACTGAAATGTATGCAAGTAAGTAATGGAATCTGTCACTCACACCTGTCCTGAGCAATCCAAGTAATCAAGGAACATGCAGCAGCAGTTGTCCAGTTTCAGCAGTGTCTATCATACGTTCCAAACATACAATTAAGTAATCAAGGAACAAGCAGCAGCAGATGTTTCTATACAAGTCAGTAACAATCACCAATAAGTACCGAAATTTATGCAAGTAAGTAATGGAATCTGTCACTCTTACCTGTCCTGAGCAATCTAAGTAATCAAGGAACATTCAGCAGCAGTTGTCAAGTTTCAGCAGTGTCTATCATACGTTCCTAACATACAATTAAGTAATCAAGGAACAAGCAGCAGCAGATGTTTCCATACAAGTCAGTAACAATCACCAATAAGTACCGAAACATATGCAAGTTAGTAATGCAATGTGTCACTCACAGCGGTCCTGAGCAATCCAAGTAATCAAGGAACATGCAACAGCAGTTGTCCAGTTTCAGCAGTGTCTATCATACGTTCCTAACATACAATTAAGTAATCAAGGAACAAGCAGCAGCAGATGTTTCCATACAAAGTCAGTAACAATCACCAATAAGTACGGAAACATATGCAAGTTAGTAATGCAATGTGTCACTCACAGCGGTCCTGAGCAATCCAAGTAATCAAGGAACATGCAACAACAGTTGTCCAGTTTCAGCAGTGTCTATCATACATTCCTAAGATACAATTAAGTAATCAAGGAACATGCAGCAGCAGATGTTTCCATACAAGTCAGTAACAATCACCAATAAATACTGAAACGTATGCAAGTAAGTAATGGAATTTGTCACTCACACCTGTCCTGAGCAATCCAAGTAATCAAGGAACATGCAGCAGCAGTTGTCCAGTTTCAGCAGTGTCTATCATACGTTCCTGACTTACAATTAAGAAATCAAGGAAAAAGCAGCAGCAGATGTTTCAATACAAGTCGGTAACTATCACCAATAAGTACCGAAACATATGCAAGTTAGTAATGCAATTTGTCACTCACAGGGGTCCTGAGCAATCCAAGTAATCAAGGAACATGCAGCAGCAGTTGTCCAGTTTCAGCAGTGTCTATCATACGTTCCAAACATACAATTAAGTAATCAAGGAACAAGCAGCAGCAGATGTTTCCATACAAGTCGGTAAGAATCACAAATAAGTACCAAAACATATGCAAGTTAGTAATGCAATGTGTCACTCACAGCGGTCCTGAGCAATCCAAGTAATCAAGGAACATGCAACAGCAGCTGTCTAGTTTCAGTAGTGTCTATCATACGTTCCTAACATACAATTAAGTAATCAAGGAAAAAGTAGCAGCCAATGTTTCCATACAAGTCAGTAACAATCACCAATAAGTACCGAAACATATGCAAGTAAGTAATGCATTCTGTCACTCACAGTGGTCCTGAGCAATGCAAGTAATCAAGGAACATGCAGCAACAATTGTTTCAATACAAGTCGGTAACTATCACCAATAAGTACCGAAACATATGCAAGTTAGTAATGCAATTTGTCTCTCACAGCGGTCCTGAGCAATGCAAGTAATCAAGGAACATGCAACAGCAGTTGTCCAGTTTCAGCAGTGTCTATCATACGTTCCAAACATACAATTAAGTAATCAAGGAACAAGCAGCAGCAGATGTTTCCATACAAAGTCAGTAACAATCACCAATAAGTACGGAAACATATGCAAGTGAGTAATGCAATTTGTCAGTCACAGCGGTCCTGAGCAATGCAAGTAATCAAGGAACGTGCAACAGCAGTTGTCTAGTTTCAGCAGTGTCTATCATACGTTTCTAACATACAATTAAGTAATCAAGGAACAAGCAGCAGCAGATGTTTCAATACAAGTCGATAAGAATCACCAATAAGTACCGAAACATATGCAGTTAGTAATGCAATGTGTCACTCACAGCGGTCCTGAGCAAACCAAGTAATCAAGGAACATGCAACAACAGTTGTCCAGTTTCAGCAGTGTCTATCATACGTTCCTAACATACAATTAAGTAATCAAGGAACAAGAAGCAGCAGATGTTTCCATACAAGTCGGTAAAAATCACCAATAAATACTGAAACGTATGCAAGTAAGTAATGGACTCTGGCACTCAACCATGTCCTGAGCAATCCAAGTAATCAAGGAACATGCAGCAGTAGTTGTCCAGTTTCAGCAGTGTCTATCATACGTTCCAAACATACAATTAAGTAATCAAGGAACAAGCAGCAGCAGATGTTTCCATACAAAGTCAGTAACAATCACCAATAAGTACGGAAACATATGCAAGTGAGTAATGCAATCTGTCAGTCACAGCGGTCCTGAGCAATGCAAGTAATCAAGGAACATGCAGCAGCAGTTGTCCAGTTTCAGCAGTGTCTATCATACGTTCCTAACATACAACTAAGTAATCAAGGAACAAGCAGCAGCAGATGTTTCCTTACAAGTCAGTAACAATCACCAATAAGTACCGAAACATATGCAAGTAAGTAATGCTTTCTGTCACTCACAGTGGTCCTGAGCAATGCAAGTAATCAAGGAACAAGCAGCAACAATTGTTTCAATACAAGTCGGTAACTATCACCAATAAGTACCGAAACATATGCAAGTTAGTAATGCAATTTGTCTCTCACAGCGGTCCTGAGCAATGCAAGTAATCACGGAACATGCAACAGCAGTTGTCCAGTTTCAGCAGTGTCTATCATACGTTCCAAACATACAATTAAGTAATCAAGGAACAAGCAGCAGCAGATGTTTCCATACAAAGTCAGTAACAATCACCAATAAGTACGGAAACATATGCAAGTGAGTAATGCAATTTGTCAGTCACAGCGGTCCTGAGCAATGCAAGTAATCAAGGAACGTGCAACAGCAGTTGTCCAGTTTCAGCAGTGTCTATCATACGTTTCTAACATACAATTAAGTAATCAAGGAACAAGCAGCAGCAGATGTTTCAATACAAGTCGATAAGAATCACCAATAAGTACCGAAACATATGCAAGTTAGTAATGCAATGTGTCACTCACAGCAGTCCTGAGCAAACCAAGTAATCAAGGAACATGAAACAACAGTTGTCCAGTGTCAGCAGTGTCTTTCATACGTTCCTAACATACAATTAAGTAATCAAGGAACAAGCAGCAGCAGATGTTTCCATACAAAGTAAGTAACAATCACCAATAAGTACGGAAACATATGCAAGTTAGTAATGCAATGTGTCACTCACAGCGGTCCTGAGCAATCCAAGTAATCAAGGAACATGCAACAACAGTTGTCCAGTTTCAGCAGTGTCTATCATACGTTCCTAAGATACAATTAAGTAATCAAGGAACAAGCAACAGCAGATGTTTCCATACAAGTCAGTAACAATCACCAATAAATACTGAAACGTATGCAAGTAAGTAATGGAATTTGTCACTCACACCTGTCCTGAGCAATCCAAGTAATCAAGGAACATGCAGCAGCAGTTGTCCAGTTTCAGCAGTGTCTATCATACGTTCCTGACTTACAATTAAGAAATCAAGGAAAAAGCAGCAGTAGATGTTTCAATACAAGTCGGTAACTATCACCAATAAGTACCAAAACATATGCAAGTTAGAAATGCAATTTGTCACTCACAGGGGTCCTGAGCAATCCAAGTAATCAAGGAACATGCAGCAGCAGTTGTCCAGTTTCAGCAGTGTCTATCATACGTTCCAAACATACAATTAAGTAATCAAGGAACAATCAGCAGCAGATGTTTCCATACAAGTCGGTAAGAATCACAAATAAGTACCAAAACATATGCAAGTTAGTAATGCAATGTGTCACTCACAGCGGTCCTGAGCAATCCAAGTAATCAAGGAACATGCAACAGCAGTTGTCCAGTTTCAGCAGTGTCTATCATACGTTCCTAACATACAATTAAGTAATCAAGGAACAAGTAGCAGCCAATGTTTCCATACAAGTCAGTAACACTCACCAATAAGTACCGAAACATATGCAAGTAAGTAATGCATTCTGTCACTCACAGTGGTCCTGAGCAATGCAAGTAATCAAGGAACATGCAGCAACAGATGTTTCAATAAAAGTCGGTAACTATCACCAATAAGTACCGAAACATATGCAAGTTAGTAATGCAATTTGTCTCTCACAGCGGTCCTGAGCAATCCAAGTAATCAAGGAACATGCAACAACAGTTGTCCAGTTTCAGCAGTGTCTATCATACGTTCCAAACATACAATTAAGTAATCAATGAACAAGCAGCTGCAGATATTTCCATACAAAGTCAGTAACAATCACCAATAAGTACGGAAACATATGCAAGTGAGTAATGCAATTTGTCAGTCACAGCGGTCCTGAGCAATGCAAGTAATCAAGGAACGTGCAACAGCAGTTGTCCAGTTTCAGCAGTGTCTATCATACGTTTCTAACATACAATTAAGTAATTAAGGAACAAGCAGCAGCAGATGTTTCAATACAAGTCGATAAGAATCACCAATAAGTACCGAAACATATGCAAGTTAGTAATGCAATGTGTCACTCACAGCGGTCCTGAGCAAACCAAGTAATCAAGGAACATGCAACAACAGTTGTCCAGTGTCAGCAGTGTCTATCATACGTTCCTAACATACAATTAAGTAATCAAGGAACAAGCAGCGGCAGATGTTTCCATACAAGTCGGTTAAATCATTAATAAATACTGAAACGTATGCAAGTAAGTAATGGAATCTGTCACTCACACCTGTCCTGAGCAATCCAAGTAATCAAGGAACATGCAGCAGCAGTTGTCCAGTTTCAGCAGTGTCGATCATACGTTCCAAACATACAATTAAGTAATCAAGGAACAAGCAGCAGCAGATGTTTCCATACAAAGTCAGTAACAATCACCAATAAGTACGGAAACATATGCAAGTGAGTAATGCAATCTGTCAGTCACAGCGGTCCTGAGCAATGCAAGTAATCAAGGAACATGCAGCAGCAGTTGTCCAGTTTCAGCAGTGTCTATCATACCTTCCTAACATACAATTAAGTAATCAAGGAACAAGCAGCAGCAGATGTTTCCATACAAGTCAGTAATGATCACCAATAAGTACTGAAACATATGCAAGTAAGTAATGCAATCTGTCACTCACAGCGGTCCTGAGCAATGCAAGTAATCAAGGAACATGCAGCAGCAGTAGTCCAGTTTCAGCAGTGTCTATCATACGTTCCTAACATACAATTAATTAATAAAGGAACAAGCAGCAACAGATGTTTCCAATCAAGTCGGTAAAAATCACCAATAAATACTGAAACGTATGCAAGTAAGTAATGGAATCTGTCACTCACACCTGTCCTGAGCAATCCAAGTAATCAAGGAACATGCAGCAGCAGTTGTCCAGTTTCAGCAGTGTCTATCATACGTTCAAAACATACAATTAAGTAATCAAGGAACAAGCAACAGCAGATGTTTCCATACAAAGTAAGTAACAATCACCAATAAGTACGGAAACATATGCAAGTGAGTAATGCAATCTGTCAGTCACAGCGGTCCTGAGCAATGCAAGTAATCAAGGAACATGCAACAACAGTTGTCCAGTTTCAGCAGTGTCTATCATATGTTCCTAACATACAATTAAGTAATCAAGGAACAAGCAGCAGCAGATGTTTCAATACAAGTCGGTAAGAATCAACAATAAGTACCGAAAGATATGCAAGTTAGTAATGCAATGTGTCACTCACAGCGATCCTGAGCAATCCAAGTAATCAAGGAACATGCAACACCAGTTGTCCAGTTTCAGCAGTGTCTATCATACGTTCCTAACATACAATTAAGTAATCAAGGAACAAGCAGCAGCAGATGTTTCCATACAAGTCAGTAACAATCACCAATAAGTACTGAAATTTATGTAAGTAAGTAATGGAATCTGTCACTCACACCTGTCCTGAGCAATCTAAGTAATCAAGTGTAACGGCCCGAAATTATTATATATATATTTCAGCATCAGACTTTGGATAATAAAGCAAATTTTATCCAATTATTGGTAAATAACTGATAATGTGAATCTGAAATAATTAATTATATTAAGTTATAATTAATTATGATAAATTGCCCAAAATTTAGTTGAATTAAGTTAATAATTAAAATTCAGCTAAAATGACAATTTAATGACTGAAAATATCGAAACTGACTAAAATGGGTTAAAAATTTATTAAAAGACAATTGTTGCAGATTTAGAATTTCTTTGCTAATATTTGTATCTGAAATGCAAATCGGAGTATTGGGAATAAAAGTTGGACAATTCCGGAAAATTCAGTAGAATATCTGAATTTCCCTATTTCCCTATAAATAGGAGTTACACTCCTCACTTTTAAAGTTTAGAAAATTTACTCTCCTCCTTCTCTCTAGCTTTTCTTCAAATCGAACCGTTGGAATCTCGTGTTCTATACGCCATTGGATAGAGATCGTCGAGTGCTTCGCGAATCTACCATCTAGTGTTTGATTTCGTCCGAATTTGAGGTAAGATCGACCGTTTTTCTGACTTTTGGCTCGGTTTTGAAGAGCATTTTCGAATCTGTTCTTCTTTCCTTCATTTGAAGTTGATTTGCCCTCGTTTAGGACCTGTACTTGCGTGGAAATCATCCATAAACGAAGGCTATAGCTTGGACGAAGGTTAGTGACAAATTTTCCCTCA
Source organism: Centrapalus pauciflorus (assembly GCA_020465985.1). Classification (NCBI taxonomy): domain Eukaryota; kingdom Viridiplantae; phylum Streptophyta; class Magnoliopsida; order Asterales; family Asteraceae; genus Centrapalus; species Centrapalus pauciflorus. The sequence continues at coordinate 127,141 of JAANYP010000580.1, forward strand.
TTTTTTGGCTCATTTTCGTAGTTAAAAACCTGGAAAGTTGATGAAACATATAGAACAGATTCGAGACATTCAAGAGAGTGTTGAATTCGAATCTAAGCTATTAGATTCGAAATATATATGTTCGAATCTAGTGTTGTTCGAATCTATTAAGCCTGAGTTCGAGTCTAATGATCCCATGTTCGAATCTAGCTTGCCTTCGAATCTATTGTCCATTCGACTCTAAGTCCCTTGATTCGAATCTATAGATTCGAAATGGCTATGGTTCGAATCTAGCACTCCTAATTCGAATCTGGTTGTTGTTGTTCCAAGTCTAAGGTTAATTCCTAAATCAGATTAAGTGATTAAACAACCTATTGTATTAAAGGTATCTTTTAATATTGAATGAACTCTTAGAAAATGAATGTCATCATTCACCTAGTTAGTAATATGATTGGCCTCGTTGCAAGGCCACATATATGAGTAATTAGGTATCATATTGATCTGTTAAGAATAAGACTCACTTTGGGACAAGAGGAACTACCTCAGACTCGATAATCAGAATTGACAATGACCTGAATAAATAACTAGGGTTATATAGATTATGACTCAGACTTGAAACTGAAATGCAGGAACCCGTCGTCTTGACAGAGTAATCTGAACTGCTTAACTCGTTAAGCATTAACTGACTTCGGACCACTGTGAGTGACAGATTTCATTAATTACTTACATATATTTCGATACTTATTGGTGAATGTACTGACTGTATGGAAACTACTGATTGATTGCTGCATATTTCTTTAATACTATATTGTATCATAGAAACGCATGTTGCCATTACTGAACTAGACACTTGAAATGACTTGATTGCATGTTCACTTTTACAATCTATGTAAATACGCATCATGCTTACTGCTTACTTGACTGTTTATATACTTGCCATTGCATATTGTATCATCTGACCGGACCGAATGTGAGATCTCCATTCACAGGAGGGAATTCTGCAGATTCCTTTCCTATCTGACTTGTTTCCATACACTTCCCGTAGGGCTTCGGCCGTACATATGGGAATACTGACCGGGTTGTCTCCCAACCTAATTACCGTCTCTGACGTGTTGACCGACAGGATCTGATAGTATGTTATATATGTGTGTGGTATTTAGTGGAACTCTGTTAACTCACTAAGCTTTGTAGCTTACTCTGTCATGACAACTCCTTTTCAGGAAAAGCAGATAAAGGCAAGATCGTAGCAGGTAGTTCATCCCAGGCTAAGTGAATCTGGATTATGATGAATAGCAGACCTTGGACTTTTGATGATGCCTATTTTGTAAAGACGGTGCGGTCTCGGGTAGCTTGTTCAGTCTTCCGCACTCTGATTGAAGATTTAGAAGCTAGTTGGACCACCATTGATCTTTAAATTAATGTTGTAATTAAGTATTTTTGCTGATGGGCCTGTGGTATTCAAACAATTAATATTATTATGAAATGAAATATTTTGTCGTGTACTGTTTGTGGAAAACTGGATGTTACAAAGTTGGTATCAGAGCAGCAGTTTAATCATCGGATTGGCCACCCGATACTTAAACTACTGGTATGATATGGACTATGTGACTCTGAATTCCCGAACAAGTCACCGAGGCCTAGGGTAACCTAATTAGTAAAGGACTACCCGCACAACTTGACCTAAGATAGGCAAATGATGACTGATAGGATGGGGAAGGGATTGACTGCTTGATACTGACTTGACCTTGATCTGACTTTGACTTGACTTTGTATCTGCCTGATTGACTGACTGCCTTCATATCTATGAATTTAGATATGATTATCTGATGTAGGAATTATGACTTGAATTGTGCTTATTGAATCAGGAAATAATAGCTATTTCCTTTATATTTTTCAGCCAATGGCTGATAAAAATCCGACTGTTGCCGGTTCCTCAAGGGTTGATAAAGCTGCTGATGCTGCAGCTGATCAACACAAAGAATCTGTTCACGTAGAAGACTTAGGCACTGACCCTGAGAATACTGCTAATGACTCAAGCAGTACTGCCACCCCTGTGCCTCCCCAACAGGCTCAATTGATTGACCTTGTTCATAAGTTGAATGAGGATAACCGTAGGCAAATGCAGCTTATGATGGATAGGAACCGACTGCAGACTGATATGGCAGTTGAAGACAGATTTAGGGAGATTAAAGATCTGTTGACCAAGGGTAAAGCAGTGATGCAGACTGATGAAGTTAACCAGCGCGAAATGGAATTTAAGCGCCGTGAGGAAGAACTTAGGTTGCGAGAACTTAAGTTACAGGAATTAGAACTGAAGCATAGGGAAGAAATGTTAGCAAAGCCGAAGAAAGACAGGAAGAGGAAGCGTAGACACGTGTCCTCTGATGAAAGTGAGACTGACTCTTCTGACCATCACGTTAAGGTAGGACGTGAGTGTACGTTTGTTGATTTCAAAAAGTGTGGAGCTCGTACTTTTGCGGGGTCATCTGATCCTGTTAAGGCTATCGACTGGGTCGCTAACGTGGAGAAGGCGTTTAAACTCTCCAAGTGTAATGAAGAAGATAAGGTGACTTTTGCAACGGGAATGTTAGAAGATGGAGCTGGCCGCTGGTGGAAGTCGATTACAAATCCCATGTCTGAAGCAATGGAGAAATCCATTACTTGGGAACAATTTAAGATTCATTTGAAGGAGAAATATTGCCCCCAGGATGTCAAGCGCCAGATGGAGAAAACTCTGCTATCTTTTCAGCAAGGTACGAAATCTGTAACGGATTATGAGCTGGAATTTACCAGGCTCTCACTATTATCTGATCACCCCGTTGATACTGACGAAAGAAGAAGGGATTTGTTTGTGGATGGTCTGGATCGAGAAATCCGGAAGTTTGTGAAGTCCGGCAGACCGAAAAGTTATATTGAGGCAGTGGAAATTGCTAGGGTAGGTGAGCTTGAAATCTATCCTGAGCGAGCGTGTCCTTTTATTGCTAAATCTAGCAAGAAGGAGAAATCTGAGAAAGCTGGGAAGGAGAGATCGGAAAGGAAGAGTGAAAGTTCAAAGAAGGGAGAAAGGCAGTCTTCCAAGAGAGCTAAGTCGTTCGCTGTATCCTCGACACCAAAGCCTGCTTGTCCTCGCTGCAAGCAAACTCATGAAGGGAAATGTGATCCTGCTTTTGTTAAGTGTTACTGCTGTAAACAGAATGGTCACGACAGGTCAGAATGTCCTAGACGCGAGGAGGCTTGTCGAAACTGCGTTACGTTGGGGCATCATGCTAAAGATTGTACTCGGCCTCGATATGTTCCTCCGCCTACATCATCACCTCAGCAATCAGTTAAGGGTTCCTCTGCTCCGAGGAATCAACCGAGAGCCTTTCAGATGACAGCCGAAGAGGCGAAAGAGACTGCTGACGTTGTCACGGGTACATTTCTTGTTAATGAATTGCCTGCCTTAATCTTATTTGACTCTGGCTCCAATCTGTCGTATGTGTCTGAAAAGTTTGCTAGGCAGTTTGATTTTGCCCCTGTGATGTTACCTGCACCCTTAGACATAGAAACTGCTAGCTCGAACTTTGTGACTGTGAATAGAGTCTTTCGTTCCTGTAAGCTAGTGATTGATGACTTTTCCTCGGACGTTGATTTGATACCGATGTGGATTAGGGAGTTCGATGTTATTATAGGAATGGACTGGCTAATGATAAACAACGCTGAAATCCTTTGTGCAAAAAGGATAATTAGAATTAGAACCCCCGAAGGAAGTGAATGTTATGTTTATGGCGATAGAAAGACTCGAGATTTAGGTCTCATTCTGTAATGAAAGCCCGGAAGTGCCTAACCAAAGGTTGTGCCGCCTTTTTAGCATATGCCTTAGATAATAAGGAAATTAAAAAGACCGTGTCCGATGTGCCTGTAGTTCGAGATTTCCCTGACGTGTTCCCGGATGACATCTCTGGTTTGCCACCAGATCGTCAAATCGAATTCCATATTGACCTTGTACCGGGTGCTGCTCCCATCGCGAAAGCCCCTTACCGTCTCGCTCCGAATGAAATGAAGGAAATGATGAGTCAGTTGCAGGAATTACTGGAAAAAGGGTTTATTCGTCCGAGTACTTCTCCTTGGGGTGCTCCGGTTCTTTTCGTTAAGAAGAAGGATGGTACCTTTCGCATGTGTATAGATTATCGGGAGCTGAATAAAGTAACAATCAAGAACCGATACCCCCTGCCAAGAATTGACGACTTGTTTGATCAACTGCAAGGGGCTAGCTACTTCTCAAAGATCGATCTCCGATCTGGTTACCATCAACTCAAAGTATTTGAGTCTGACGTACCGAAGACTGCATTTCGTACTCGTTACGGTCATTTCGAATTCCTAGTAATGCCGTTTGGTCTCACAAATGCCCCGGCAGCATTTATGGACCTCATGAATAGGGTATGTAGACCAATGCTGGATAAATCAGTGATAGTCTTCATTGATGACATCTTGATTTACTCCAAATCTGAATCTGATCATGCGATGCATTTACGAGAATTGCTAGAATTGTTACGAAAGGAACGACTCTATGCAAAATTCTCCAAATGTGAATTCTGGTTACGTCAAGTGCAGTTTCTAGGGCATATTGTCTCCGGTGAGGGAATAGCCGTAGATCCGTCGAAGGTTGAGGCGGTTCAGAAGTGGGAAGCGCCGAAAAATGTATCTGAAGTTCGTAGTTTCTTGGGTCTAGCGGGTTATTACAGAAGATTTATCCGTGATTTCTCCAAGATTGCGGTACCTTTAACCAGCCTGACAAAGAAAGAAGTCAAGTTTGAATGGAATGAATCTCAAGATCGAGCCTTCGAGACTCTGAAACGTAAGCTAGTAGAAGCGCCGATTTTGGCCTTACCTGAGGGTAATGATGATTTTGTAGTTTATAGTGATGCATCTAAGATGGGATTAGGCTGTGTACTGATGCAAAGGGATAAAGTAATTGCCTACGCATCAAGGCAGCTAAAGGCGCATGAAAAGAATTACCCGACGCATGACTTAGAGCTTGCAGCCGTGACTTTCGCACTGAAGATTTGGCGGCATTATTTGTATGGGACTAGGTGCAAGTTATATACCGATCACAAAAGTCTGAAGTATATATTTGACCAGAAAGAGCTGAATATGCGTCAAAGGCGATCTATGGAATTGATTAAAGACTACGACTGTGAAATCCTTTACCATCCTGGTAAAGCAAACATTGTAGCAGACGCCCTAAGCCGTAAGACCAGACAAGACCAATATTCTCGATGTTATGCCTTGACTTCTGTTGCTATGGAGTCTGCCTGGCCTGAATCGATTATTGCCGCTCAAACCGAAGCCATTCGGGATGAGAACTTGAAATCTGAACGCATGGTTACTTATGTGACCCAGCTGACTCTTGATAATCGTGGTCTTAGACGGTTTTTGGATAGAATATGGGTTCCCAGACTAGGAGGTATTCGGGATCGAATTCTGTCGGAAGCTCATATGTCGAAATTCTCGATACACCCTGGTTCTACCAAAATGTATCAAGATTTGAGGACGGAATATTGGTGGCCTGGAATGAAGAAGGACGTGGGGCGATATGTAGAAAATTGCATGACTTGCTTACAAGTCAAATCTGAACATCAGAAGCCGTATGGGGAACTACAACCATTGCCAATCACGGAATGGAAGTGGGACCACATAACCATGGACTTTGTGACAAAGCTGCCAAGGACAAAGCGGAATCATGACTCTATATGGGTAATAGTGGATCGACTTACTAAGTCAGCCCATTTCCTACCCATACGAGAAGATGAACGCCTCGAAAAGTTAGCTGAATTGTACGTAAAAAAAATTGTGACTAGACATGGTGTGCCATTGTCTATAGTATCCGACCGTGACAGCAGATTTACTTCACGTTTTTGGAAGGCTTTTCAGACTGGACTAGGAACTGAACTTAAGATGAGCACCGCTTACCATCCAGAAACTGATGGGCAAAGCGAGAGGACAATTTTGACATTAGAAGATATGTTGCGTGCCTGTGTGATTGATCTCGGTGGGAGTTGGGATACCCACTTGCCGTTTGTGGAGTTTGCATATAACAATAGTTATCACTCGACTATTGGTATGCCTCCATATCAGCTTTTGTACGGACGTCGATGCAGAACTCCAACCTGTTGGAGGGAAACAGGTGAACGCCCGATCTCTGGACCAGCAATTCTGCAAGAAGCCCATGATCAGCTACAATTGATCCGGCAGCGGATACAGACTTCTCAAGACAGACAAAAGAAGTATCATGATAGAAGACGTAAGCCGATTGCGTTTGAAGTTGGAGATAAAGTGTTGCTGAAAGTTTCGCCAAGAAAAGGAATAGTAAGGTTCGGCAAACGGGGGAAGTTGAGCCCTCGATTTGTGGGTCCTTTTGAAATTCTCGAACGTATAGGATTGCAAGCCTACAGACTAAAGCTGCCTGCCGAAATGATTGGGATTCATGATGTATTTCATGTGAGTAACCTTCGAAAGTGTTTAGCTGACGCTAAAGCCGTGATTCCTTGGAAAGACGTGCAATTAGATGAGCAGTTGCGGTATGAAGAAGAGCCTGAGCGTATAATCGACCATAAAGTTTCGAAATTGCGAAGCAAGGAAATCCCAATGGTGTTAGTTCAATGGAAATATCATAAGGGATCTGCGCAAACTTGGGAACGAGAAGACGAAATTAGGCAGAAGTATCCGAAATTATTTTTGTCTTAGTAAATTCCGAGGACGGAATTAATTTAACGGGGGAAGATTGTAACGGCCCGAAATTATTATATATATATTTCAGCATCAGACTTTGGATAATAAAGCAAATTTTATCCAATTATTGGTAAATAACTGATAATGTGAATCTGAAATAATTAATTATATTAAGTTATAATTAATTATGATAAATTGCCCAAAATTTAGTTGAATTAAGTTAATAATTAAAATTCAGCTAAAATGACAATTTAATGACTGAAAATATCGAAACTGACTAAAATGGGTTAAAAATTTATTAAAAGACAATTGTTGCAGATTTAGAATTTCTTTGCTAATATTTGTATCTGAAATGCAAATCGGAGTATTGGGAATAAAAGTTGGACAATTCCGGAAAATTCAGTAGAATATCTGAATTTCCCTATTTCCCTATAAATAGGAGTTACACTCCTCACTTTTAAAGTTTAGAAAATTTACTCTCCTCCTTCTCTCTAGCTTTTCTTCAAATCGAACCGTTGGAATCTCGTGTTCTATACGCCATTGGATAGAGATCGTCGAGTGCTTCGCGAATCTACCATCTAGTGTTTGATTTCGTCCGAATTTGAGGTAAGATCGACCGTTTTTCTGACTTTTGGCTCGGTTTTGAAGAGCATTTTCGAATCTGTTCTTCTTTCCTTCATTTGAAGTTGATTTGCCCTCGTTTAGGACCTGTACTTGCGTGGAAATCATCCATAAACGAAGGCTATAGCTTGGACGAAGGTTAGTGACAAATTTTCCCTCATTTTTGGCTCATTTTCGTAGTTAAAAACCTGGAAAGTTGATGAAACATATAGAACAGATTCGAGACATTCAAGAGAGTGTTGAATTCGAATCTAAGCTATTAGATTCGAAATATATATGTTCGAATCTAGTGTTGTTCGAATCTATTAAGCCTGAGTTCGAGTCTAATGATCCCATGTTCGAATCTAGCTTGCCTTCGAATCTATTGTCCATTCGACTCTAAGTCCCTTGATTCGAATCTATAGATTCGAAATGGCTATGGTTCGAATCTAGCACTCCTAATTCGAATCTGGTTGTTGTTGTTCCAAGTCTAAGGTTAATTCCTAAATCAGATTAAGTGATTAAACAACCTATTGTATTAAAGGTATCTTTTAATATTGAATGAACTCTTAGAAAATGAATGTCATCATTCACCTAGTTAGTAATATGATTGGCCTCGTTGCAAGGCCACATATATGAGTAATTAGGTATCATATTGATCTGTTAAGAATAAGACTCACTTTGGGACAAGAGGAACTACCTCAGACTCGATAATCAGAATTGACAATGACCTGAATAAATAACTAGGGTTATATAGATTATGACTCAGACTTGAAACTGAAATGCAGGAACCCGTCGTCTTGACAGAGTAATCTGAACTGCTTAACTCGTTAAGCATTAACTGACTTCGGACCACTGTGAGTGACAGATTTCATTAATTACTTACATATATTTCGATACTTATTGGTGAATGTACTGACTGTATGGAAACTACTGATTGATTGCTGCATATTTCTTTAATACTATATTGTATCATAGAAACGCATGTTGCCATTACTGAACTAGACACTTGAAATGACTTGATTGCATGTTCACTTTTACAATCTATGTAAATACGCATCATGCTTACTGCTTACTTGACTGTTTATATACTTGCCATTGCATATTGTATCATCTGACCGGACCGAATGTGAGATCTCCATTCACAGGAGGGAATTCTGCAGATTCCTTTCCTATCTGACTTGTTTCCATACACTTCCCGTAGGGCTTCGGCCGTACATATGGGAATACTGACCGGGTTGTCTCCCAACCTAATTACCGTCTCTGACGTGTTGACCGACAGGATCTGATAGTATGTTATATATGTGTGTGGTATTTAGTGGAACTCTGTTAACTCACTAAGCTTTGTAGCTTACTCTGTCATGACAACTCCTTTTCAGGAAAAGCAGATAAAGGCAAGATCGTAGCAGGTAGTTCATCCCAGGCTAAGTGAATCTGGATTATGATGAATAGCAGACCTTGGACTTTTGATGATGCCTATTTTGTAAAGACGGTGCGGTCTCGGGTAGCTTGTTCAGTCTTCCGCACTCTGATTGAAGATTTAGAAGCTAGTTGGACCACCATTGATCTTTAAATTAATGTTGTAATTAAGTATTTTTGCTGATGGGCCTGTGGTATTCAAACAATTAATATTATTATGAAATGAAATATTTTGTCGTGTACTGTTTGTGGAAAACTGGATGTTACATCAAGGAACATTCAGCAGCAGTTGTCAAGTTTCAGCAGTGTCTATCATACGTTCCGAACATACAATTAAGTAATCAAGGAACAAGCAGCAGCAGATGTTTCCATACAAGTCAGTAACAATCACGAATAAGTACCGAAACATATACAAGTTAGTAATGCAATGTATCACTCACAGCGGTCCTGAGCAATCCAAGTAATCAAGGAACATGCAACAGCAGTTGTCCAGTTTCAGCAGTGTCTATCATACGTTCCTAACATACAATTAAGTAATCAAGGAACAAGCAGCAGCAGATGTTTCCATACAAAGTCAGTAACAATCACCAATAAGTACGGAAACATATGCAAGTTAGTAATGCAATGTGTCACTCACAGCGGTCCTGAGCAATCCATGTAATCAAGGAACATGCAACAACAGTTGTCCAGTTTCAGCAGTGTTTATCATACGTTCCTAAGATACAATTAAGTAATCAAGGAACAAGCAGCAGCAGATGTTTCCATAAAAGTCAGTAACAATCACCAATAAATACTGATACGTATGCAAGTAAGTAATGGAATTTGTCACTCACACCTGTCCTGAGCAATCCAAGTAATCAAGGAACATGGAGCAGCAGTTGTCCAGTTTCAGCAGTGTCTATCATACGTTCCTGACTTACAATTAAGAAATCAAGGAACAAGCAGCAGATGTTTCAATACAAGTCGGTAACTATCACCAATAAGTACCAAAACATATGCAAGATAGAAATGCAATTTGTCACTCACAGCGGTCCTGAGCAATCCAAGTAATCAAGGAACATGCAACATCAGTTGTCCAGTTTCAGCAGTGTCTATCATACGTTCCTAACATACAATTAAGTAATCAAGGAACAAGCAGCAGCAGATGTTTCCATACAAGTCGGTAAGAATCACAAATAAGTACCAAAACATATGCAAGTTAGTAGTGCAATGTGTTACTCACAGCGGTCCTGAGCAATCCAAGTAATCAAGGAACATGCAATAGCAGTTGTCCAGTTTCAGCAGTGTCTATCACACGTTCCTAACATAGAATTAAGTAATCAAGGAACAAGTAGCAGCCGATGTTTCGATACAAGTCAGTAACAATCACCAATAAGTACTGAAACGTATGCAAGTAAGTAATGGAATCTGTCACTCACACCTGTCCTGAGCAATCCAAGTAATCAAGGAACATGCAGCAGCAGTTGTCCAGTTTCAGCAGTGTCTATCATACATTCCAAACATACAATTAAGTAATCAAGGAACAAGCAGCAGCAGATGTTTCCATACAAGTCAGTAACAATCACCAATAAGTACCGAAATATATGCAAGTGAGTAATGGAATCTGTCACTCACACCTATCCTGAGCAATCTAAGTAATCAAGGAACATTCAGCAGCAGTTGTCAAGTTTCAGCAGTGTCTATCATACGTTCCTAACATTCAATTAAGTAATCAAGGAACAAGCAGCAGCAGATGTTTCCACACAAGTCAGTAACGATCACCAATAAGTACTGAAACATATGCAAGTAAGTAATGCAATCTGTCACTCACAGCGGTCCTGAGCAATGCAAGTAATCAAGGAACATGCAGCAGCAGTAGTCCAGTTTCAGCAGTGTCTATCATACGTTCCTAACATATAATTAATTAATAAAGGAACAAGCAGCAACAGATGTTTCCAATCAAGTCGGTAAAAATCACCAATAAATACTGAAACGTATGCAAGTAAGTAATGGAATCTGTCACTCACACCTGTCCTGAGCAATCCAAGTAATCAAGGAACATGCAGTAGCAGTTGTCCAGTTTCAGCAGTCTCTATCATACGTTCAAAACATACAATTAAGTAATCAAGGAACAAGCAACAGCAGATGTTTCCATACAAAGTAAGTAACAATCACCAATAAGTACGGAAACATATGCAAGTGAGTAATGCAATCCGTCAGTCACAGCGGTCCTGAGCAATGCAAGTAATCAAGGAACATGCAACAACAGTTGTCCAGTTTCAGCAGTGTCTATCATATGTTCCTAACATACAATTAAGTAATCAAGGAACAAGCAGCAGCAGATGTTTCAATACAAGTCGGTAAGAATCAACAATAAGTACCGAAAGATATGCAAGTTAGTAATGCAATGTGTCACTCACAGCGATCCTGAGCAATCCAAGTAATCAAGGAACATGCAACACCAGTTGTCCAGTTTCAGCAGTGTCTATCATACGTTCCTAACATACAATTAAGTAATCAAGGAACAAGCAGCAGCAGATGTTTCCATACAAGTCAGTAACAATCACCAATAAGTACTGAAATTTATGTAAGTAAGTAATGGAATCTGTCACTCACACCTGTCCTGAGCAATCTAAGTAATCAAGGAACATTCAGCAGCAGTTGTCAAGTTTCAGCAGTGTCTATCATACGTTCCGAACATACAATTAAGTAATCAAGGAACAAGCAGCAGCAGATGTTTCCATACAAGTCAGTAACAATCACGAATAAGTACCGAAACATATACAAGTCAGTAATGCAATGTATCACTCACATCGGTCCTGAGCAATCCAAGTAATCAAGGAACATGGAACAGCAGTTGTCCAGTTTCAGCAGTGTCTATCATACGTTCCTAACATACAATTAAGTAATCAAGGAACAAGCAGCAGCAGATGTTTCCATACAAAGTCAGTAACAATCACCAATAAGTACGGAAACATATGCAAGTTAGTAATGCAATGTGTCACTCACAGCGGTCCTGAGCACTCCAAGTAATCAAGGAACATGCAACAACAGTTGTCCAGTTTCAGCAGTGTTTATCATACGTTCCTAAGATACAATTAAGTAATCAAGGAACAAGCAGCAGCAGATGTTTCCATACAAGTCAGTAACAATCACCAATAAATACTGATACGTATGCAAGTAAGTAATGGAATTTGTCACTCACACCTGTCCTGAGCAATCCAAGTAATCAAGGAACACGGAGCAACAGTTGTCCAGTTTCAGCAGTGTCTATCATACGTTCCTGACTTACAATTAAGAAATCAAGGAACAAGCAGCAGCAGATGTTTCAATACAAGTCGGTAACTATCACCAATAAGTACCAAAACATATGCAAGATAGAAATGAAATTTGTCACTCACAGCGGTCCTGAGCAATCCAAGTAATCAAGGAACATGCAACATCAGTTGTCCAGTTTCAGCAGTGTCTATCATATGTTCCTAACATACAATTAAGTAATCAAGGAACAAGCAGCAGCAGATGTTTCCATACAAGTCGGTAAGAATCACAAATAAGTACCAAAACATATGCAAGTTAGTAGTGCAATGTGTCACTCACAGCGGTCCTGAGCAATCCAAGTAATCAAGGAACATGCAGCAGCAGTTGTCCAGTTTCAGCAGTGTCTATCATACATTCCAAACATACAATTAAGTAATCAAGGAACAAGCAGCAGCAGATGTTTCCATACAAGTCAGTAACAATCACCAATAAGTACCGAAATATATGCAAGTGAGTAATGGAATCTGTCACTCACACCTATCCTGAGCAATCTAAGTAATCAAGGAACATTCAGCAGCAGTTGTCAAGTTTCAGCAGTGTCTATCATACGTTCCTAACATACAATTAAGTAATCAAGGAACAAGCAGCAGCAGATGTTTCCACACAAGTCAGTAACAATCACCAATAAGTACTGAAACATATGCAAGTAAGTAATGCAATCTGTCACTCACAGCGGTCCTGAGCAATGCAAGTAATCAAGGAACATGCAGCAGCAGCAGTCCAGTTTCAGCAGTGTCTATCATAACTTCCTAAAATACAATTAATTAATAAAGGAACAAGCAGTAGCAGATGTTTCCATACAAGTCAGTAACAATCACCAATAAGTACTGAAATGTATGCAAGAAAGTAATGCAATCTGTCACATAAAGCGGTCGTGAGCAATGAAAGTATTCAAGGAACATGCAACAGCAGTTGTCCAGTTTCAGCAGTGTCTATCACACGTTACTAACATAGAATTAAGTAATCAAGGAACAAGCAGCAGCCGATGTTTCGATACAAGTCAGTAACAATCACCAATAAGTACTGAAACGTGTGCAAGTAAGTAATGGAATCTGTCAATCACACCTGTCCTGAGCAATCCAAGTAATCAAGGAACATGCAGCAACAGTTGTCCAGTTTCAGCAGTGTCTATCATACGTTCCTAACATACAATTAAGTAATCAAGGAACAAGCAGCAGCAGATGTTTCCATACAAGTCACTAACAATCACCAATAAGTACCGAAATTTATGCAAGTAAGTAATGGAATCTGTCACTCACACCTGTCCTGAGCAATCTAAGTAATCAAGGAACATTCAGCAGCAGTTGTCAAGTTTCAGCAGTGTCTATCATACGTTCCGAACATACAATTAAGTAATCAAGGAACAAGCAGCAGCAGATGTTTCCATACAAGTCTGTAACAATCACGAATAAGTACCGAAACATATGCAAGTTAGTAATGCAATGTGTCACTCACAGCGGTCCTGAGCACTCCAAGTAATCAAGGAACATGCAACAGCACTTGTCCAGTTTCAGCAGTGTCTATCATACGTTCTTAACATACAATTAAGTAATCAAGGAACAAGCAGCAGCAGATGTTTCCATACAAAGTCAGTAACAATCACCAATAAGTACGGAAACATATGCAAGTTAGTAATGTAATGTGTCACTCACAGCGGTCCTGAGCAATCCAAGTAATCAAGGAACATGCAACAACAGTTGTCCAGTTTCAGCAGTGTTTATCATACGTTCCTAAGATACAATTAAGTAATCAAGGAACAAGCAGCAGCAGATGTTTCCATACAAGTCAGTAACAATCACCAATAAATACTGAAACGTATGCAAGTAAGTAATGGAATTTGTCACTCACACCTGTCCTGAGCAATCCAAGTAGTCAAGGAACATGCAGCAGCAGTTGTCCAGTTTCAGCAGTGTCTATCATACGTTCCTGACTTACAATTAAGAAATCAAGGAACAAGCAGCAGCAGATGTTTCAATACAAGTCGGTAACTATCACCAATAAGTACCAAAACATATGAAAGTTAGAAATGCAATTTGTCACTCACAGCGGTCCTGAGCAATCCAAGTAATCAAGGAACATGCAACAGCAGTTGTCCAGTTTCAGCAGTGTCTATCATACGTTCCTAACATACAATTAAGTAATCAAGGAACAAGCACCAGCAGATGTTTCCATACAAGTCGGTAAGAATCACAAATAAATACAAAAACATATGCAAGTTAGTAATGCAATGTGTCACTCACAGCGGTCCTGAGCAATCCAAGTAATCAAGGAACATGCAACAGCAGTTGTCCAGTTTCAGCAGTGTCTATCACACGTTCCTAACATAGAATTAAGTAATCAAGGAACAAGCAGCAGCCGATGTTTCGATACAAGTCAGTAACAATCACCAATAAGTACTGAAACGTATGCAAGTAAGTAATGGAATCTGTCACACACACCTGTCCTGAGCAATCCAAGTAATCAAGGAACATGCAGCAGCAGTTGTCCAGTTTCAGCAGTGTCTATCATACGTTCCAAACATACAATTAACTAATCAAGGAACAAGCAGCAGCAGATGTTTCCATACAAGTCAGTAACAATCACCAATAAGTACCGAAATATATGCAAGTGAGTAATGGAATCTGTCACTTACACCTGTCCTGAGCAATCTAAGTAATCAACGAACATTCAGCAGCAGTTGTCACGTTTCAGCAGTGTGTATCATACGTTCCTAACATACAATTAAGTAATCAAGGAACAAGCAACAGCAGATGTTTCCACACAAGTCAGTAACAATCACCAATAAGTACTGAAACATATGCAAGTAAGTAATGGAATCTGTCACTCACAGCGGTCCTGAGCAATGCAAGTAATCAAGGAACATGCAGCTGCAGTAGTCCAGTTTCAGCAGTGTCTATCATACGTTCCTGACTTACAATTAAGTAATCAAGGAACAAGCAGCAGAGGATGTTTCAATACAAGTCGGTAACTATCACCAATAACTACAGAAACATATGCAAGTTAGTAATGCAATGTGTCACTCACAGCAGTCCTGAGCAATCCAAGTAATCAAGGAACATGCAGCAGAAGTTGTCCAGTTTCAGCAGTGTCTATCATACGTTCCAAACATACAATTAAGTAATCAAGGAACAAGCAGCAGCAGACGTTTCCATACAAGTCAGTAACAATCACCAATAAGTATTGAAACATATGCAAGTAAGTAATGGAATCTGTCACTCACACCTGTCCTGAGCAATCCAAGTAATCAAGGAATATTCAGCAGCAGTTGTCAAGTTTCAGCAGTGTCTATCATACGTTCCTAACATATAATTAAGTAATCAAGGAACAAGCAGCAGCCAATGTTTCCATACAAGTCAGTAACAATCACCAATAAGTACCGAAACATATGCAAGTAAGTAATGGAATCTGTCACTCACACCTGTCCTGAGCAATCTAAGTAATCAAGGAACATTCAGCAGCAGTTGTCAAGTTTCAACAGTGTCTATCATACGTTCCTGACTTACAATTAAGTAATGAAGGAACAAGCAGCAGCAGATGTTTCAATACAAGTCGGTAACTATCACCAATAAGTACCGAAACATATGCAAGTTAGTAATGCAATTTGTCGCTCCCAGCGGTCCTGAGCAATGCAAGTAATCAGGGAACATGAAACAGCAGTTGTCCAGTTTCAGCAGTGTCTATCATACGTTCCTAACATACAATTAAGTAATCAAGGAACAAGCAGCAGCAGATGCTTCCATACAACAATCACAAATAAATACTGAAACGTATGCAAGTATGTAATGGAATCTGTCACTCACACCTGTCCTGAGCAATCCAAGTAATCAAGGAACATGCAGCAGCAGTTGTCCAGTTTCAGCAGTGTCTATCATACTTTCCAAACATACAATTAAGTAATCAAGGAACAAGCAGCAGCAGATGTTTCCATACAAGTCAGTAACAATCACCAATAAGTATTGAAACATATGCAAGTAAGTAATGGAATCTGTCACTCGCACATGTCCTAAGCAATCCAAGTAATCAAGGAACATTCAGCAGCAGTTGTCAAGTTTCAGCAGTGTCTATCATACGTTCCTAACATACAATTAAGTAATCAAGGAACAAGCAGCAGCAGATGTTTCCATACAAAGTCAGTAACAATCACCAATAAGTACGGAAACATATGCAAGTTAGTAATGCAATGTGTCACTCACAGCGGTCTTGAGCAATCCAAGTAATCAAGGAACATGCAACAGCAGTTTTCCAGTTTCAGCAGTGTCTATCATACGTTCCTAACATACAATTAAGTAATCAAGGAACAAGCAGCAGCAGATGTTTCCATACAAGTCAGTAACAATCACCAATAAATACTGAAACGTATGCAAGTAAGTAATGGAATCTGTCACTCACACATGTCCTGAGCAATCCAAGTAATCAAGGAACATGCAGCAGCAGTTGTCCAGTTTCAGCAGTGTCTATCATACGTTCCTGACATACAATTAAGTAATCAAGGAACAAGCAGCAGAGGATGTTTCAATACAAGTCGGTAACTATCACAAATAAGTACAGAAACATATGCAAGTTAGTTATGCAATTTGTCAATCACAGCGGTCCTGAGCAATCCAAGTAATCAAGGAACATGCAACAGCAGTTGTCCAGTTTCAGCAGTGTCTATCATACGTTCCTAACATACAAGTAAGTAATAGAGGAACAAGCAGCAGCAGATGTTCCCATACAAAGTCAGTAACAATCACCAATAAGTACGGAAACATATGCAAGTGAGTAATGCAATCTGTCAGTCACAGCGGTCCTTAGCAATGCAAGTAATCAAGGAACATGCAACAGCAGTTGTCCAGTTTCAGCAGTGTGTATCATACGTTCCTAACATACAATTAAGTAATCAAGGACAAAGCAGCAGCAGATGTTTCAATACAAGTCGGTAAGAATCACAAATAAGTACCGAAACATATGCAAGTTAGTAATGCAACGTGTCACTCACAGCGGTCCTGAGCGATCCAAGTAATCAAGGAACATGCAACAACAGTTGTCCAGTTTCAGCAGTGTCTATCATTCGTTCCTAACATACAATTAAGTAATCAAGGAACAAGCAGCAGCAGATGTTTCGATACAAGTCAGTAACAATCACCAATAAATACTGAAACGTATGCAAGTAAGTAATGGAATCTGTCACCCACACCTATCCTGATCAATCCAAGTAATCAAGGAACATGCAGCAGTTGTCCAGTTTCAGTAGTGTCTATCATACGTTCCAAACATACAATTAAGTAATCAAGGAACAAGCAGCAGCAGCTGTTTCCATACAAGTCAGTAACAATCACCAATAAGTACCGAAATATATGCAAGTAAGTAATGGAATCTGTCACTCACACCTGTCCTGAGCAATCTAAGTAATCAAGGAACATTTAGCAGCAGTTGTCAAGTTTCAGCAGTGTCTATCATACGTTCCTAACATACAATTAAGTAATCAAGGAACAAGCAGCAACAGATGTTTCCATACAAGTCAGTAACAATCACCAATAAGTACAGAATCATATGCTAGTTAGTAATGCAATGTGTCACTCACAGCGGTCCTGAGCAATCCAAGTAATCAAGGAACATGCAGCAGAAGTTGTCCAGTTTCAGCAGTGTCTATCATACGTTCCAAACATACAATTAAGTAATCAAGGAACAAGCAGCAGCAGATGTTTCAATACAAGTCAGTAACAATCACCAATAAGTACCGAAACATATGCAAGTAAGTAATGGATTCTGTCACTCACACCTGTCCTGAGCAATCTAAGTAATCAGGAACATTCAGCAGCAGTTGTCAAGTTTCAGCAGTGTCTATCATACGTTCCTAACATACAATTAAGTAATCAAGGAACAAGCAGCAGCAGATGTTTCCATACAAGTCGATAACAATCACCAATAAGTACCGAAACATATGCAAGTAAGTAATGCAATCTGTCACTCACAGCGGTCCTGAGCAATGCAAGCAATCAAGGAACATGCAGCAGCAGTAGTCCAGTTTCAGCAGTGTCTATCATGCGTTCCTAACATACAATTAATTAATAAAGGAACAAGCAGCAGCAGATGTTTCCATACTAGTCGGTAAAAATCACCAATAAATACTGAAATGTATGCAAGTAAGTAATGGAATCTGTCACTCACACCTGTCCTGAGCAATCCAAGTAATCAAGGAACATGCAGCAGCAGTTGTCCAGTTTCAGCAGTGTCTATCATACGTTCCAAACATACAATTAAGTAATCAAGGAACAAGCAGCAGCAGATGTTTCAATACAAGTCGATAAGAATCACCAATAAGTATCGAAACATATGCAAGTTTGTAATGCAATGTGTCACTCACAGCGGTCCTGACCAAACCAAGTAATCAAGGAACATGCAACAGCAGTTGTCCAGTTTCAGCAGTGTCTATCATACGTTCCTAACATACAATTTAGTAATCAAGGAACATGCAGCAGCAGATGTTTCCATACAAGTAGGTAAAAATCACCAATAAATACTGAAACGTATGCAAGTAAGTAATGAAATCTGTCACTCACACCTGTCCTGAGCAATCCAAGTAATCAAGGAACATGCAACAGCAGTTGTCCAGTTTCAGCAGTGTCTATCATACGTTCCTAACATACAATTAAGTAATCAAGGAACAAGCAGCTGCAGATGTTTCCATACAAGTCAGTAACAATCACCAATAAGTACCGAAACATATGCAAGTAAGTAATGGAATCTGTCACACACAGCGGTCGTGAGCAATGCAAGTAATCAAGGAACATGCAACAGCAGTTTCCAGTTTCAGCAGTGTCTATCACATGTTCCTAACATAGAATTAAGTAATCAAGGAACAAGCAGCAGCCGATGTTTCGATACAAGTCAGTAACAATCACCAATAAGTACTGAAACGTATGCAAGTAAGTAATGGAATCTGTTACTCACACCTGTCCTAAGCAATCCAAGTAATCAATCACCAATAAGTACAGAAACGTATGCAAGAAAGTAATGCATTCTGTCACATACAGCGGTCATGAGCAATGCAAGTAATCAAGGAACATGCAACAGCAGTTTCCAGTTTCAGTAGTGTCTATCACACGTTCCTAACATAGAATTAAGTAATCAAGGAACAACAGCAGCCGATGTTTCGATACAAGTCAGTAACAATCACCAATAAGTACTGAAACGTATGCAAGTAAGTAATGGAATCTGTTACTCACACCTGTCCTAAGCAATCCAAGTAATCAAGGAATATGCAGCACTAGTTGTCCAGTTTCAGAAGTGTCTATCATACGTTCCAAAATACAATTAAGTAATCAAGGAACAAGCAGTAGCAGATGTTTCCATACAAGTCAGTAACAATCACCAGTAAGTACAGAAACGTATGCAAGAAAGTAATGGAATCTGTCACTCACACCTGTCCTGAGCAATCTAAGTAATCAAGGAACATTCAGCAGCAGTTGTCAAGTTTCAGCAGTGTCTATCATACGTTCCTAACATACAATTAAGTAATCAAGGAACAAGCAGCAACAAATGTTTCCATACAAGTCAGTAACAATCACCAATAAGTACCGAAACATATGCAAGTTAGTAATGCAATGTGTCACTCACAGCGGTCCTTAGCAATCCAAGTAATCAAGGAACATGCAGCAGCAGTTGTCCAGTTTCAGCAGTGTCTATCATACGTTCCAAACATACAATTAAGTAATCAAGGAACAAGCAGCAGCAGATGTTTCCATACAAGTCAGTAACAATCACCAATAAGTACAGAAACGTATGCAAGAAAGTAATGCATTCTGTCACATACAGCGGTCGTGAGCAATGCAAGTAATCAAGGAACATGCAACAGCAGTTTCCAGTTTCAGCAGTGTCTATCACACGTTCCTAACATAGATTTAAGTAATCAAGGAACAAGCAGCAGCCGATGTTTCGATACAAGTCAGTAACAATCACCAATAAGTACTGAAACGTATGCAAGTAAGTAATGGAATCTGTTACTCACACCTGTCCTAGCCAATCCAAGTAATCAAGGAATATACAGCAGTAGTTGTCCAGTTTCAGAAGTGTCTATCATACGTTCCAAAATACAATTAAGTAATCAAGGAACAAGCAGTAGCAGATGTTTCCATACAAGTCAGTAACAATCACCAATAAGTACAGAAACGTATGCAAGAAAGTAATGGAATCTGTCACTCACACCTGTCCTGAGCAATCTAAGTAATCAAGGAACATTCAGCAGCAGTTGTCAAGTTTCAGCAGTGTCTATCATACGTTCCTAACATACAATTAAGTAATAAGGGAACAAGCAGCAATAAATGTTTCCATACAAGTCAGTAACAATCACCAATAAGTACCGAAACATATGCAAGTTAGTAATGCAATGTGTCACTCACAGCGGTCCTGAGCAATCCAAGTAATCAAGGAACATGCAGCAGCAGTTGTCCAGTTTCAGCAGTGTCTATCATACGTTCCAAACATACAATTAAGTAATCAAGGAACAAGCAGCAGCAGATGTTTCCATACAAGTCAGTAACAATCACCAATAAGTATTGAAACATATGCAAGTAAGTAATGGAATCTGTCACTCCCAGCGGTCCTGAGCAATGCAAGTAATCAAGGAACATGCAACAGCAGTTGTCCAGTTTCAGCAGTGTCTATCATACGTTCCAAACATACAATTAAGTAATCAAGGAACAAGCAGCTGCAGATGTTTCCATAGAAAGTCAGTAACAATCATCAATAAGTACGGAAACATATGCAAGTGAGTAATGCAATTTGTCAGTCACAGCGGTCCTGAGCAATGCAAGTAATCAAGGAACATGCAACAGCAGTTGTCCAGTTTCAGAAGTGTCTATCATACGTTCCTAACATACAATTAAGTAATCAAGGAACAAGCAGCAGCAGATCTTTCAATACAAGTCGATAAGAATCACCAATAAGTATCGAAACATATGCAAGTTAGTAATGCAATGTGTCACTCACAGCGGTCCTGAGCAAACCAAGTAATCAAGGAACATGCAACAGTAGTTGTCCAGTTTCAGCAGTATCTATCATACGTTCCTAACATACAATTAAGTAATCAAGGAACAAGCAGCAGCAGATGTTTCCATACAAGTCGGTAAAAATCACCAATAAATACTGAAACGTATGCAAGTAAGTAATAGAATCTGTCACTCACCCCTGTCCTGAGCAATCCAAGTAATCAAGGAACATGCAGCAGCAGTTGTCCAGTTTCAGCAGTGTCTATCATACGTTCCAAACATACAATTAAGTAATCAAGGAACAAGCAGCAGCAGATGTTTCCAAACAAAGTCAGTAACAATCACCAATAAGTACGGAAACATATGCAAGTGAGTAATGCAATCTGTCAGTCATAGCGGTCCTGAGCAATGCAAGTAATCAAGGAACATGCAACAGCAGTTGTCCAGTTTCAGCAGTGTCTATCATACGTTCCTAACATACAATTAAGTAATTAAAGAACAAGCAGCAACAGATGTTTCCATACAAGTCAGTAACAATCACCAATAAGTACTGAAACATATGCAAGTAAGTAATGCAATCTGTCACTCACAGCGGTCCTGAGCAATGCAAGTAATCAAGGAACATGCAGCAGCAGTAGTCCAGTTTCAGCAATGTCTATCATACGTTCCTAACATACAATTAATTAATAAAGTAACAAGCAGCAACAGATGTTTCCATACAAGTCGGTAAAAATCAGCAATAAATACTGAAACGTATGCAAGTAATGGAATCTGTCACTCACACCTGTCCTGAGCAATCCAAGTAATCAAGGAACATGCAGCAGCAGTTTTCCAGTTCCAGCAGTGTCTATCATACGTTCCAAACATACAATTAAGTAATCAAGGAACAAGCAGCAGCAGATGTTTCCATACAAAGTCAGTAACAATCACCAATAAGTACGGAAACATATGCAAGTGAGTAATGCAATCTGTCAGTCACAGCGGTCCTGAGCAATGCAAGTAATCAAGGAACATGCAACAGCAGTTGTCCAGTTTCAGCAGTGTCTATCATACGTTCCTAACATAGAATTAAGTAATCAAGGAACAAGCAGCAGCAGATGTTTCCATACAAGTCAGTAACAATCACCAATAAGTACTGAAACATATGCAAGTAAGTAATGCAATCTGTCACTCACAGCGGTCCTGAGCAATGCAAGTAATCAAGGAACATGCAGCAGCAGTAGTCCAGTTTCAGCAGTGTCTATCATACGTTCCTAACATACAATTAATTAATAAAGGAACAAGCAGTAGCAGATGTTTCCATACAAGTCAGTAACAATCACCAATAAGTACTGAAACGTATGCAAGAAAGTAATGCAATCTGTCACATACAGCGGTCGTGAGCAATGCAAGTAATCAAGGAACATGCAGCAGTTTCCAGTTTCAGCAGTGTCTATCACACGTTCCTAACATACAATTAAGTAATCAAGGAACAAGCAGCAGCAGATGTTTCCATACAAGTTAGTAACAATTACCAATAAGTACTGAAACATATGCAAGTAAGTAATGCAATCTGTCACTCACAGCGGTCCTGAGCAATGCAAGTAATCAAGGAACATGCAGCAGCAGTAGACCAGTTTCAGCAGTGTCTATCATACGTTCCTAACATACAATTAATTAATAAAGTAACAAGCAGCAACAGATGTTTCCATACAAGTCGGTAAAAATCACCAATAAATACTGAAACGTATGCAAGTAATGGAATCTGTCACTCACACCTGTCCTGAGCAATCCAAGTAATCAAGGAACATGCAGCAGCAGTTTTCCAGTTCCAGCAGTGTCTATCATACGTTCCAAACATACAATTAAGTAATCAAGGAACAAGCAGCAGCAGATGTTTCCATACAAGTCAGTAACAATCACCAATAAGTACAGAAACGTATGCAAGAAAGTAATGCATTCTGTCACATACAGCGGTCGTGAGCAATGCAAGTAATCAAGGAACATGCAACAGCAGTTTCCAGTTTCAGCAGTGTCTATCACACGTTCCTAACATAGAATTAAGTAATCAAGGAAGAAGCAGCAGCCGATGTTTCGATACAAGTCAGTAACAATCACCAATAAGTACTGAAACGTATGCAAGTAAGTAATGGAATCTGTTACTCACACCTGTCCTAAGCAATCCAAGTAATCAAGGAATATGCAGCAGTAGTTGTCCAGTTTCAGAAGTGTCTATCATACGTTCCAAAATACAATTAAGTAATCAAGGAACAAGCAGTAGCAGATGTTTCCATACAAGTCAGTAACAATCAGCAGTAAGTACAGAAACGTATGCAAGAAAGTAATGGAATCTGTCACTCACACCTGTCCTGAGCAATCTAAGTAATCAAGGAACATTCAGCAGCATTTGTCAAGTTTCAGCAGTGTCTATCATACGTTCCTAACATACAATTAAGTAATCAAGGAACAAGCAGCAACAAATGTTTCCATACAAGTCAGTAACAATCACCAATAAGTACCGAAACATATGCAAGTTAGTAATGCAATGTGTCACTCACAGCGGTCCTTAGCAATCCAAGTAATCAAGGAACATGCAGCAGCAGTTGTCCAGTTTCAGCAGTGTCTATCATACGTTCCAAACATACAATTAAGTAATCAAGGAACAAGCAACAGCAGATGTTTCCATACAAGTCAGTAACAATCACCAATAAGTACAGAAACGTATGCAAGAAAGTAATGCATTCTGTCACATACAGCGGTCGTGAGCAATGCAAGTAATCAAGGAACATGCAACAGCAGTTTCCAGTTTTAGCAGTGTCTATCACACGTTCCTAACATAGAATTAAGTAATCAAGGAACAAGCAGCAGCCGATGTTTCGATACAAGTCAGTATCAATCACCAATAAGTACTGAAACGTATGCAAGTAAGTAATGGAATCTGTTACTCACACCTGTCCTAAGCAATCCAAGTAATCAAGGAATATGCAGCAGTAGTTGTCCAGTTTCAGAAGTGTCTATCATACGTTCCAAAATACAATTAAGTAATCAAGGAACAAGCAGTAGCAGATGTTTCCATACAAGTCAGTAACAATCACCAATAAGTATAGAAACGTATGCAAGAAAGTAATGGAATCTGTCACTCACACCTGTCCTGAGCAATCTAAGTAATCAAGGAACATTCAGCAGCAGTTGTCAAGTTTCAGCAGTGTCTATCATACGTTCCTAACATACAATTGAGTAATCAAGGAAAATGCAGCAACAAATGTTTCCATTCAAGTCAGTAACAATCACCAATAAGTACCGAAACATATGCAAGTTAGTAATGCAATGTGTCACTCACAGCGGTCCTGAGCAATCCAAGTAATCAAGGAACATGCAGCAGCAGTTGTCCAGTTTCAGCAGTGTCTATCATACGTTCCAAACATACAATTAAGTAATCAAGGAACAAGCAGCAGCAGATGTTTCCATACAAGTCAGTAACAATCACCAATAAGTATTGAAACATATGCAAGTAAGTAATGGAATCTGTCACTCAGACCTGTCCTGAGTAATCCAAGTAATCAAGGAACATTCAGCAGCAGTTGTCAAGTTTCAACAGTGTCTATCATGCGTTCCTAACATACAATTAAGAAATCAAGGAACAAGCAGCAGCCAATGTTTCCATAAAAGTCAGTAAAAATCACCAATAAGTACCGAAACATATGCAAGTAAGTAATGCATTCTGTCACTCACAGTGGTCCTGAGCAATGCAAGTAATCAAGGAACATGCAGCAGCAGTTGTCCAGCTTCAGCAGTGTCTATCATACGTTCCTGACTTACAATTAAGTAATCAAGGAACAAGCAGCAGCAGATGTTTCAATACAAGTCGGTAACTATCACCAATAAGTACCGAAACATATGCAAGTTAGTAATGCAATTTGTCGCTCCCAGCGGTCCTGAACAATGCAAGTAATCAAGGAACATGCAACAGCAGTTATCCAGTTTCAGCAGTGTCTATCATACGTTCCAAACATACAATTAAGTAATCAAGGAACAAGCAGCAGCAGATGTTTCCATACAAAGTCAGTAACAATCACCAATAAGTACGGAATCATATGCAAGTGAGTAATGTAATTTGTCAGTCATAGCGGTCCTGAGCAATGCAAGTAATCAAGGAACATGCAACAGCAGTTGTCCAGTTTCAGCAGTGTCTATCATACGTTCCTAACATACAATTAAGTAATCAAGGAACAAGCAGCAGCAGATGTTTCAATACAAGTCGATAAGAATCCCCAATAAGTACCGAAACATACGCAAGTTAGTAATGCAATGTGTCACTCACAGCGGTCCTGAGCAAACCAAGTAATCAAGGAACATGCAACAGCAGTTGTCCAGTTTCAGCAGTGTCTATCATACGTTCCTAACATACAATTAAGTAATCAAGGAACAAGCAGCAGCAGATGTTTCCATACAAGTCGGTAAAAATCACCAATAAATACTGAAACGTATGCAAGTAAGTAATGGAATCTGTCACTCACACCTGTCCTGAGCAATCCAAGTAATCAAGGAACATGTAGCAGCAGTTGTCCAGTTTCAGCAGTGTCTATCATACGTTCCAAACATACAATTAAGTAATCAAGGAACAAGCAGCAGCAGATGTTTCCATACAAAGTCAGTAACAATAACCAATAAGTACAGAAACATATGCAAGTGAGTAATGCAATCTGTCAGTCACAGCAGTCCTGAGCAATGCAAGTAATCAAGGAACATGCAACAGCAGTTGTCCAGTTTCAGCAGTGTCTATCATACGTTCCTAACATACAATTAAGTAATCAAGGAACAAGCAGCAGCAGATGTTTCCATACAAGTCAGTAACAATCACCAATAAGTACTGAAACATATGGAAGTAAGTAATGCAATCTGTCACTCACAGCGGTCCTGAGCAGTGCAAGTAATCAAGGAATATGCAGCAGCAGTAGTCCAGTTTCAGCAGTGTGTATCATACGTTCCTAACATACAATTAATTAATAAAGGAACAAGCAGTAGCAGATGTTTCCATACAAGTCAGTAACAATCACCAATAGGTACAGAAACGTATGCAAGAAAGTAATGCAATCCGTCACATACAGCGGTCGTGAGCAATGCAAGTAATCAAGGAACTTGCAACAGCAGTTTCCAGTTTCAGTAGTGTCTATCACACGTTCCTAACATAGAATTAAGTAATCAAGGAACAAGCAGCAACCGATGTTTCGATACAAGTCAGTAACAATCACCAATAAGTACTGAAACGTATGCAAGTAAGTAATGGAATCTGTTACTCACACCTGTCCTTAGCAATCAAAGTAATCAAGGAACATGCAGCAGTAGTTGTCCAGTTTCAGAAGTGTCTATCATACGTTCCAAACATACAATTAAGTAATCAAGAAACAAGCAGTAGCAGATGTTTCCATACAAGTCAGTAACAATCACCAATAAGTACAGAAACGTATGCAAGAATGTAATGGAATCTGTCACTCACACCTGTCCTGAGCAATCTAAGTAATCAAGGAACATTCAGCAGCAGTTGTCAAGTTTCAGCAGTGTCTATCATACGTTCCTAACATACAATTAAGTAATCAATTAAGGAACAAGCAGCAGCAGATGTTTCCATACAAGTCGGTAAAAATCACCAATAAATAAATACTGAAACGTATGCAAGTAAGTAATGGAATCTGTCACTCACACCTGTCCCGAGCAATCCAAGTAATCAAGGAACATGCAGCAGCAGTTGTCCAGTTTCAGCAGTGTCTATCATACGTTCCAAACATACAATTAAGTAATCAAGGAACAAGCAGTAGCAGATGTTTCCATACAAAGTCAGTAACAATCACCAATAAGTACTGAAACGTATGCAAGTAAGAAATGAAATCTGTCACTCAAACCTGTCCTGAGCAATCCAAGTAATCAAGGAACATGCTGCAGTAGTTGTCCAGTTTCAGCAGTGTCTATCATACGTTCCTAACATACAACTAAGTAATCAAGGAACAAGCAGCAGCAGATGTTTCCATACAAGTCAGTAACAATCACCAACAAATACTGAAACGTATGCAAGTAAGTAATCGAATCTGTCACTCACACCTGTCCTGAGCAATCCAAGTAATCAAGGAACATGCAGCAGCAGTTGTCCAGTTTCAGCAGTGTCTATCATACGTTCCAAACATACAATAAAGTAATCAAGGAACAAGCAGCAGCAGATGTTTCCATACATGTCAGTAACAATCACCAATAAGTATTAAAACCTATGCAAGTAAGTAATGGAATCTGTCACTCACACCTGTCCTGAGCAATCCAAGTAATCAAGGAACATTCAGCAGCAGTTGTCAAGTTTCAGCAGTGTCTATCATACGTTCCTAACATACAATTAAGTAATCAAGGAACAAGCAGCAGCCAATGTTTCCATACAAGTCTGTAACAATCACCAATAAGTACCGAAACATATGCAAGTAAGTAATGCATTCTGTCACTCACACTGGTCCTGAGCAATGCAAGTAATCAAGGAACATGCAGCAGCAGTTGTCCAGTTTCAGCAGTGTCTATCATACGTTCCTGACTTACAATTAAGTAATCAAGGAACAAGCAGCAGCAGATGTTTCAATACAAGTCGGTAACTATCACCAATAAGTACCGAAACATATGCAAGTTAGTAATGCAATTTGTCACTCCCAGCGGTCCTGAGCAATGCAAGTAATCAAGGAACATGCAACAGCAATTGTCCAGTTTCAGCAGTGTCTATCATACATTCCAAACATACAATTAAGTAATCAAGGAACAAGCAGCAGCAGATGTTTCCATACAAAGTCAGTAACAATCACCAATAAGTACGGAAACATATGCAAGTGAGTAATGCAATTTGTCAGTCACAGCGGTCCTGAGCAATGCAAGTAATCAAGGAACATGCAACAGCAGTTGTCTAGTTTCAGCAGTGTCTATCATACGTTCCTAACATACAATTAAGTAATCAAGGAACAAGCAGCAGCAGATGTTTCAATACAAGTCGATAAGAATCACCAATAAGTACCGAAACATATGCAAGTTAGTAATGCAATGTGTCACTCACAGCGGTCCTAAGCAAACCAAGTAATCAAGGAACATGCAACAGCAGTTGTCCAGTTTCAGCATTGTCTATCATACGTTCCTAACATACAATTAAGTAATCAAGGAACAAGCAGCAGCAGATGTTTCCATACAAGTCGGTAAAAATCACCAATAAATACTGAAACGTATGCAAGTAAGTAATGGAATCTGTCACTCACACCTGTCCAGAGCAATCCAAGTAATCAAGGAACATGCAGCAGCAGTTGTCCAGTTTCAGCAGTGTCTATCATACGTTCCAAACATACAATTAAGTAATCAAGGAACAAGCAACAGCAGATGTTTCCATACAAAGTCAGTAACAATCACCAATAAGTACAAAAACATATGCAAGTGAGTAATGCAATCTGTCAGTCACAGCGGTCCTGAGCAATGCAAGTAATCAAGGAACATGCAACAGCAGTTGTCCAGTTTCAGGAGTGTCTATCATACGTTCCTAACATACAATTAAGTAATCAAGGAACAAGAAGCAGCAGATGTTTCCATACAAGTCAGTATCAATCACCAATAAGTACTGAAACATATGCAAGTAAGTAATGCAATCTGTCACTCACAGCGGTCCTGAGCAATGCAAGTAATCAAGGAACATGCAGCAGCAGTAGTCCAGTTTAAGCAGTGTCTATCATACGTTCATAACATACAATTAATTAATAAAGGAACAAGCAGCAGCAGATGTTTCCATACAAGTCGGTAAAAATCACCAATAAATACTGAAACGTATGCAAGTAAGTAATGGAATCTGTCACTCACACCTGTCCTGAGCAATCCAAGTAATCAAGGAACATGCAGCAGCAGTTGTCCAGTTTTAGCAGTGTCTATCATACGTTCCAAACATACAATTAAGTAATCAAGGAACAAGCAGCAACAGATGTTTCCATACAAAGTCAGTAACAATCACCAATAAGTACTGAAACGTATGCAAGTAAGCAATGAAATCTGTCACTCAAACCTGTCCTGAGCAATCCAAGTAATCAAGGAACATGCTGTAGTAGTTGTCCAGTTTCAGCAGTTTCTATCATACGTTCCTAACATACAACTAAGTAATCAAGGAACAAGCAGCAACAGATGTTTCCATACAAGTCAGTAACAATCACCAATAAATACTGAAACGTATGCATGTAAATAATCGAATCTGTCACTCACACCTGTCCTGAGCAATCCAAGTAATCAAGGAACATGCAGCAGCAGTTGTCCAGTTTCAGCAGTGTCTATCATACGTTCCAAACATACAATAAAGTAATCAAGGAACAAGCAGCAGCAGATGTTTCCATACATGTCAGTAACAATCACCAATAAGTATTGAAACCTATGCAAGTAAGTAATGGAATCTGTCACTCACACCTGTCTTGAGCAATCCAAGTAATCAAGGAACATTCAGCAGCAGTTGTCAAGTTTCAGCAGTGTCTATCATAATTTCCTAACCTACAAATAAGTAATCAAGGAACAAGCAGTAGCCAATGTTTCCATACAAGTCTGTAACAAGCACCAATAAGTACCGAAACATATGCAAGTAAGTAATGCATTCTGTCACTCACAGTGGTCCTGAGCAATGCAAGTAATCAAGGAACATGCAGCAGCAGTTGTCCAGTTTTAGCAGTGTCTATCATACGTTCCTGACTTACAATTAAGTAATCAAGGAACAAGCAGCAGCAGATGTTTCAATACAAGTCGGTAACTATCACCAATAAGTACCGAAACATATGCAAGTTAGTAATGCAATTTGTCACTCCCAGCGGTCCTGAGCAATGCAAGTAATCAAGGAACATGCAACAGCAGTTGTCCAGTTTCAGCAGTGTCTATCATACGTTCCAAACATACAATTAAGTAATCAAGGAACAAGCAGCAGCAGATGTTTCCATACAAGTCAGTAACAAACGCCAATAAGTACCGAAACATATGCAAGTAAGTAATGGAATCTGTCACTCACACCTGTCCTGAGCAATCCAAGTAATCAAGGAACGTTCAGCAGCAGTTGTCAAGTTTCAGCAGTGTCTATCATACGTTCCTAACATTCAGTTAAGTAATCAAGGAACAAGCAGCAGCTGATGTTTCCATACAAGTCAGTAACAATCACCAATAAGAACCGAAACATATGCAAGTAAGTAATGCAATCTGTCACTCACAGTGGTCCTGAGCAATCCAAGTACTCAAGGAACATGCAGCAGCAGTTGTCCAGTTTCAGCAGTGTCTATCATACGTTCCTAACATACAATTAAATAATCAAGGAACAAGGAGCAGCAGATGTTTCCATACAAGTCGGTAAAAATCACCAATAAATACTGAAACGTATGCAAGTAAGTAATGGAATCTGTCACTCACACCTGTCCTGAGCAATCCAAGTAATCAAGGAACATGCAGCAGCAGTCGTCAAGTTTCTGCAGTGTCGATCATACGTTCCAAACATACAATTAAGTAATCAAGGAACAAGCAGCAGCAGATGTTTCCATACAAAGTCAGTAACAATCACCAATAAGTACGGAAACATATGCAAGTGAGTAATGCAATCTGTCAGTCACAGCGTGTAACATCCAAGTTACCACAAACAGTACACGTCATAAAATTTCATTTCATTAAGTAATAAATATTACTAATTGTTTGATACCACAGGTCCATCTGCCTGAATTCTTAATTACAACAATATGTTAAAGATTAATGGTGGTCTAAACTAGCTTCTAAATCTTCAGTCAGAGTGCGGAAGACTGAACTAGCTACCCGAGACCGCATCATCTTTTCAAAATAGGCGTCATCAAAAGTCCAAATTCACTTAGCCTGGGACGAACTACCTGCTATGGTCTTGCCTTTATCAGCTTTTCCTGAAAAAGAGTTGTCATGACAGAGTAAGCTAACATTGCTTAGTGAGTTAACAGAGTTCCATTAGTTACCACACACATATAACATACTATCAGTTCCTGTCGGCAATACGTCAGAGACTTCAAAAAGGTTGGGAGACAACCCAGTCGGTATTCCCATGTGTAAGGCCGAAGCCCTACGGGAAGTGTATGGAAACAAGTCAAATAGGAAAGGAATCTGCAGAATTCCCTCCTGTGAATGGAGATCTCACATTCGGTCCTGTCGGATAATGCAGTATGCAGCGGCAAGTATATAAACAGTCAAGTAAGCAGTAAGCATGATACGTATTACATAAATGTAAAAGTGAACATGCAATCAAGGCAATTCAAGTGTCTAGCTTCAGTAATGTCAAAAAGTACGTTTCTATGATACAATATAGTATTAAAGAAACATGCAGCAACAATCGGAAGTTTCCATACAGTCAATACATTCACCAATAAGTATCGAAATATATGCAAGTAATTAATGAAATCTGTCACTCACAGTAGTCCTGAGCAAGTAACTTAGTCAGTTAGTGCTTAACGAATTAAGCCG
>JAANYP010000581.1:0-56486 GCA_020465985.1 Centrapalus pauciflorus
CGTATGATCTCACGCAGGAATTTGGTATAATCGCGTAGTATTCGCCGAGATCTTCCTAACGGTATATTTATCTTGATAATCGGATAGTCGGTTTAGGAGAAATTTTAGAGAGAAGTTAGAGAGAGAAACTAGAGAGAGTTTTAGAGAGAGAGTTAGAGAGAGAGACAAATCTGAATTCTGAGTTTAAATTTCTCGTTTATATACGTCGTCTAGTTATATTTGCTAGCTAACTCACTTTCATTGTTGTATATTATATCTCTTTTATTTTATTTTCTTTAATAATTAAATAAATTCATAGATTAAATATTTATATAATTTAATTTAATATTTCATTATTAATTAAATTATAATTCAAATAATTTAACATTATTGCATTATCAGTTCAAAATGTTACTGAGTTTACGACTAGATAAAAATTAGGTTGTTACATATAATCAGATCCAAAATCTCACAAAATATCAAACAAGAATACGCAACTTATCAAATCCAAATTTAAGTACAAAATTTGATCCAAACATGGATCAAAGAAGATACTAACTTTGAAAATTGAATGTCCTCTAACCCATGAGTGATGAAACCCTAAATCTGATATAGAGCTAACCTTCAAACACATAAATCGATCTAACCTTATACATAGAACCTTCAAATGGGTAAAGAGAATTGTGCAGATCTTGTAAGAGAAAGATGATCATAATGAGAGAGAGAGGGAGAGAGGCGACGAGGGAGAAAGAGATGAAGAATCTGGATCCAAACCGTTTCACTACAAGAAAATGGGTTTTTTGCGACGACAAAAGTCGTCTCCGAAAAGTACAATGTCGTCTCAAAAGGTCTACTGCGACGACATGTCGTCGCAAAAAAGTCGTCGCAATAAGCTTGTATCAAATGACTTTTTGCGACGACAACTTTTACTCTTTTGCGACGACTAAAAGTCATCAAAAATCATGCCATGTCATCACTTTTTGCGACGACATGTCGTCGCAATAGGTTATCGGTAAAAAGCCATTAAAAATAAATCAGAAATCTATAGCGACGACAGATGTCGTCGCAAAAACCAGTCTACTGAGACGACAAGTCGTCGCAAATAGTGTCCAAAGTCGTCGCAAAAGGTTACCTACTGAGACGACTTGTCGTCGCCAAAGGATCAAAAGTCGTCGCAAAAGGTATCTGAGAAAATATTAAGCCTGCATTACTGAGACGACTTGTCGTCGCAAAAGGAATCAAAAGTCGTCGCAAAAACTAAATATAAGGCTCACAGATTATTGCTGTTTTTTATGCCCCCAATCGGGCGTAATATACATTTAACCTGTACCTGTACCTGTTTCCGGAATTCCGACCAATATATAAACAATTTTCTAAAAAACGAGCTACTAATTGATTAAAATTAAAAATAAATTCTGTTAACATAATTACAACAAAATACATCTATTGTTTATAATAATTAAACATCGTCTTCATCGTCTTCCTCACCTTCCTCATCTTCCTCATCGTTTTCATCTTCATTCGTGTTATCAAACTGTGGGGGTACGATCGGTCGGTAGTCGGCAACATTTATTTGTGAAGATAATAAGGCGTTATAAAATGATTGTTGTTGAGCAGCTAACTCAGCTTGGCATTGTTGTTGCGCGAGAATTGCAGCTTCTTGCGCATTTTGACGAGCAGCTTGTTGGGCAAACATTGCATCAACTTCAGCTTGTGTATACGTTCTTTCTTGTGATTGAGTGTTTGAAGTTGATGATGAACCACGAGGTAACTTTCGTCCAAGCCCACGATTATGACCACGTCTCTGTCCCAACACTTGTGACATGATCTCTTCCTCACTAATCGAGTTGGAAGTGCTACATTGAGAGTCATTCTGTAGCTGTTGCATTTGGTGCTGTATAATTAAAATAAAAAACATTCAATGTTATATATATGAAGATATTATATATAATTTCATATTTAACTCCAAAACAATTAACTATACAAGATTTCGTACATAAAATAAATTATTACTTACATAATGATTTGCGGCAAGTTCATTGACAAAAGTGTCATTACGTCGATGCATTTCACCAAAATTCTCTATCAGGCTTGGAAACTGACCCGTATTAGGGTTACGCTGAAAACATATTACCAAGTATGTATTATAGAATATGTATTTCACAACTATATATATTATCATACATATTAACAAATTTATATTACAAACTATATATCACAACCAACAAACAAGAAGTCCGAAATATAGTTTACGTTATTGTGTGCATATTACCAAATATAGTTTATATTATATAATGAACTAATTATACAAGTGCATGCATATTATTAAGTTTATATTACCCATTCCTAGTACCAAGTGCATTAAGTGATCGACTAATATTACCATGTATATATTACATAATGAACTAATCTTACAAGTGCATTCATAGTGTCAAGCTTATATTTCCTACTATATATCACAAATATCATAACTACAACAAGTATTACTAAGTATATATTACCTACTATATATATTACAAGTATCACAACCACCACAACAAGAAGTACTAAATATAGTTTATCACAACAATTAGTTAATAATACTAGCATATGCATATTACCAAGTATATATTATATAATGAACTAATCTTACATGTGCATTCATAGTGTCAAGTTTATATTTCCTACTATATATCACAAGTATCATAACTACAAGTATTACTAAGTATATTTTATGTCATATCTACGTATATTAGCAAATATAATTTTAAATAAGGTAGCTTACATGTTTATGTAATCTTGCAGCATATGACTGGCGTCCATGACAACTAGGATATAATTGTTTGGCTCTGTTTGCAGCATTTGTATTTGATCGTCTCTTAGTGTCGTCTTGCAAGAAATAATCAACATATTTATTCCACTCATCAGAATTCATCTGATCAGGAGGGAACTGTCGGATTTCAATCGGGTGTTCGTACCCTCCTCGGTTTGTGAAATGCTCTAACTTGAATCGTGATTTTCGATCCTTGTATCTCTCACGACATAATGCATTGACTCCAGCCATTATTCCTTTTGCATGTGGGCCATTTAAGTGAGGCTCCAAGTCAAAATATGTCTGCAATTTAAAAGAATAGTCAGCTAAATGTATAATGTTACAAACTAACAAAAATTTATTAAACAATTGCACCTTTAACTCGGGCCAAAGAGGGGCCTTTATATGTTCAGGCACACTAGCCCAAGATTTGTAATATTTAGGGACATTATTTCCCACAAAAGTCCCGACCATGGTTGTGAAATCCATGCCATTGTCGCCAATCGCTTGATAGGTGTCATGCTCAACATCGAAATCAATGGGCAACGGACGTTGCCCATTCTTTCTCCACAGTTTTCTTACTTTTTCATTCGTGGTTTTCCCACGAGTTTTGGAACCTACAAATTTAAAATAACAAATTAGTAAAACAATTGATAAAATTTTAGTAAATTAAATATACTTATGGATTTCTTACTGGATTGACATGGGGCTGGTGGCTGCCAAAAACCCCCGGGAGGATCACCACCGCAGTCTCCACCGTGACCGGTAGCAAAAGTCGTCATCTGAAAAAAATTGCTAGTATAGTAACTTGCAAAACAAACGTTAGTATCTTTTACAGCTCGATCTCCACAAATATAATTGTAAAAACAACTCAATAAATACATAAATTCAAATTAGAATCTTGTTACAAATTATAACTTAAGATCAATCAGACTCATCACTGGAACAATATGTTGCTTCACAATCATTATCAGACTCCAAATCATCACTATCAGAATTATCAACAGCATGCTCATCGTTATCAGCATCGTCAATATAATCGGCATCGTCGAAAGCAAGAGTAGGATCAACATGAATAATATCTTCTTGGATATCTTCCATTGATTGATCAACTCTACTCAAGTTTGTAAAACTTAAACTATCCAAATTAGCAGACAATGCAAGATCTGATGAATTGTTGTCGTGTATAATATCTTCATTATTACCCACGATGATATCTCGGTCCCAGATCTTTCGATGATTCACATCTTGAACGACCCTCCAATGATGATTTTTGGAGGGATCTTCAAGATAAAAAACTTGTGTTGCTTGGGTCGCAAGAATGTATTGCTCATCTTTATACCATTCATGCTGGACAGATATACTTGTTATGTTATTATTAGTGACACAACGTTGGGTACGTTGAGTGTTGCCAGTGTTGAACCATTTACATCTAAACAACACAACATTACAACCATTTTTATAGTTTAGCTCCAAAATTTCTTCCAACTGACCATAATATGTGCTTCCATCAAGCCCAGCTGTTGAAATTCCGCTGTTTTGGGTTGTACGACGTGCGTCACGACTATGAACCACAAACCTTACACCATTAACTATACAAACAGTGTAAAAGTATGCATGCACTTCTGGTCCATTAGCCAACGCAAGTAACTCATCGTTACAGCGAGTCGGATCATTTACTTGTTGACGATTGATCTATGAAAAAGACAGATACATAAAATTAAGTAATATTTGTAATTTTTATAATGAAACATATATAATGATTTTACCTTTTCTTTAAACCAGGCGGGAAATTCAGTTTGTAAATTACTCCGAGGCATGATGGTAGTAAATTCACTGTAAATAACTCAAATATTAACATAATCCTAAAAATAATTCTGGGAAATTCGATTTGTAAAAAATAGTTTGAAACTAAAACACTTACGAAGTGTATCCATCGATCTCGGGGCTGTTATTAAGTACAAACCATTCTACTTTCTTCAGAATTATATGGTCCAACTTCTTATATTCAGCTTTACTAATTGGTGTACATACTGATTGAAACACACGAAACTTACGTGCTGTAATTGGAGCATCCTCATTTCTGTCCGGACGATTAAACCTCGTCTGAACACCCCGAAGATACATTGAACAGAACGTTAAGGCTTCGTCTGCAACATACCCCTCCGCTATAGAACCTTCAGGTCTAGCTTTATTTCTGACATAATTTTTTAATTTTTTCATGTATCTTTCAAATGGATACATCCACCTCATGTAAACAGGCCCACCTTGAATAGCCTCTTCAGGTAAATGCATAACCAAATGAATCATTATATCAAAAAAAGCGGGAGGAAATATCAGCAAAGTACACAGAATATGAATCAATTGTTCTTTAGCTTTCAACATGTCTGACTCCATCAAATTTCAAGCACAAATTTGCTTAAAGAATGCACAGAGTTCAATTATTGGTGTTGAAATTGTTCGATCCAAGTACCCTTGAACTCCAATCGGAAGCAGCCGTTGCATCATTATGTGACAGTCATGAGACTTCAGGCCCGTAATGTTGCTATCATTGTCGACCACTTTCCGTTTAAAGTTCGATCCAAATCCGTCTGGTAGTTTAACTCCTTTTATGAATTGACAAAACCGTCGTCTGTCATCAGTTTTGAAAGAGTACTTGGGATGAGGCTTCGAGAATTTCCCGTTTCCTTTATCTTGGATCCACAACTCATTTCTAATGTTCAAAATTTTCAAATCAATTCTTGCATTGTGAGTGTCTTTGGATTTATCATTCATTAATAATGTACCCAACAAGCTATCACATACATTTTTTTCAATATGCATGACATCTAAATTGTGCTTTAGTTGAAGAGAAGACCAATACTCAAGCTCGAAAAAAATAGATCGTTTACTCCAATTCAACTCTTTTGCATCACGTTTTCTTTTCACACCCCCAAAACTAGGATGTTTTCCTGGAATCCTCGATGGCAATTGAGCAAGTTGTTCTAAAATTGCATCATTGCTGAATACTCTAGGACAACATTTCTTTTCGACCTTCCCATCAAACTTCTTGTTCTTTCTCCACGGATGGCTCATAGAAAGGAATCTTCTATGACCAACATAAGCAGTTTTTCCTGTCACACGAGTAGACGGAGTGTCCTCATTACACGTAGGGCATGCTTTGTAACCTTGACCACTCCAACCAGACAAGCTACTACGAGCAGGAAAATCATTGATTGTCCATAAAAGCATTGCACGCATTATGAAGACAGTGTTTGTAGCAGCGTCTCTCGTCTGGACTCCATCTGACCATAGAGTTTTCAATTCATCAACCAATGGCCGCAAGAAAACATCAATGTCTTTCCCAGGTGATTTAGGGCCAGGGATTAACAACGTCAACATGAAAGAAGACTCTTTCATACATAACCACGGGGGTGTGTTGTATGTTGTTAGTATAACCGGCCACATGCTGTAAGAAAGACTCATATTGCCATATGGATTGAAACCATCAGCAGCCAACCCTAATCGGACGTTTCTAGTTTCTCGTGCAAAATCAGGATATCTTTCATCAAAATGTTTCCACGATTTACCATCAACTGGATGACTCATCTTACCATCATCTTTACACTGTCCAGTAGCATGCCAAGTCATAGACTTTGCAGTATGTTTGGAGCTATACATACGTTTTAGTCTAGGAGTCAAAGGAAAATAACGCAACACCTTGTTAGCAACTTTCTTTGCTATTGTGTCTTTGTCTTTCCATCTACTCTCACCACAAACTGGACAATTTTGCAAATCGACGTTCTCCTTCCAAAATAAACAACAGTCATTCTTACAAACATGGATTGATTCGTATCCTAATCCGATCTTTTTCATTATCTTCTTAGCTTCATAATGTGACGATGGGACTTTGTTGTCTTTTGGAAATGCAATTCTAAGAAATTCTAGCAGATGGTCAAATGAACTATCGGTCCATTTATGTATGACCTTGATGTGCGACATCTTTGCCAAAAAGTCTAACGAAGACAACCAATCACAACCAATCACAACCAGGGTACAACTCGGTCTCAGCAAACGTAAATAACTCATCAATATCGTCATTTATAGCACTAGGAGTTGCAGTTGGCTCATTGCTAGTCTCATCAGTATCTATGTTGTGTTCGGTGCTAATATTCTCCCGACGAATATCGTTGAGGACATCAACCATATCATCTGTCGGCCGAGACACGTTATGAACTAGTGGCGACGGATTCAATTGTTCACCGTGATACTTCCACGTCTTGTAAGCGACGCTAAACCCCCATCTATGTATGTGAGCTTGAATATCGTTAATCGTGCCCCATTTATTGTTATCACATTTTTCACATGGGCAACGACATTCTTTAGCACCATTCAGGTTGTCTTTACACATTTCAAGGAATGCGTCAAGACCATTAAAAAACTCATCAGAATTACGATTTCTACATCTAGTCCAACTCTTATCGATTGTCATTTCTGTATTCGCAACAATTAATCATCAAAACAAGGAAATGTAATATAACAAATTATATTAATTCAACAAAACCAGTGAATGAAGCATGGTGGTCATCCTAACCCACTTTTTGAATGTTTTGTCTCATATATGAATGTGTATAGCTGATTAACTATTTAAGAAAAATTCGGCAGCATTTCTCCTTAACTCCCCAAATATGTGTATGAAACCCATATTCGTAGGAGCAAAGGAAAAATGTTTACCGAATTTTTCTTAAATAGTAAACCAATTATACACATTCATATCCTAAATGAGACAAAACATCCAAAAAGCAGTCCCAAACTGGGGACTTTCTGAAATTAATTTCTAATAAATTAATTTCAGATGGGTGACTACGGTGTAAACACACACTTATCATACAACACATATTACATTGATCTAAACACACAAATTAATATATTATTTTAAAGTTTTAGTTTCACTAACTAATATACATAAGGTTACCTTAAATTTTATACGACTTTTATGTTACTTTAAAATATTACTAAAGCTAATTAATATACATATTAATATATGTTGTAACTTTTTGATACTTTAAAGTAATATATGTGTTAGTAACACTAATTGATATATATGTGTGTGTGTGTCATGTATGTTGTAACTTTTTGATACTTTAAAATAATATATGTGTTAGTAAGATTAATTGATTAAGTGTGTGTGTATGTGTGATACTTATTACTATACACATCATTATATATTTTAATTTTTAATACTTTAAAATAGGATACGTATTATTAGTAACACTATCTAATATAAAACATTTTACTTTGATTATACTTTAAAATAATAATTTTAAGTACTATAAGTTATAATAATAGTAATTGATATATAATTTAGTCTTATGTTACTTTTAAGTAATAATAATAATAATTGATATAAATAGTAATATATGTTAATTTTATATAATTTAGTCTTATGTTACTTTTCATTTTACATGCTATAATATTATCTAATATAATATCTTTTTTTAGTTTTAATATATTCTATTTTAATTCTCTATTTTAATATTTTCTAGATTTTATTTACTTTAAATTTTATTTTTTTTTATTAACTTTTATTTGTCTATGTCTATAACATATATATTCTTTTATTAACTTTTACATAATTATTTAACAATTAACAAGAAAAAAATATGTAGCAATTAATATGAATAACTTTAACATAATTATTTAACAATTAACATAAACACATAAATAAATATATATATTAGTTGTTTAGATATTTTTAAAACATTACAACTACATATTTAAAACATAAATACTAGAAATTTAAATAATAAAAACACAACATATCATTGTATATTTCTATTTGTATAACATATATTTAAGTAAAATGCATACATATTTTTTTTTAAAAACATATACCATTGTATAAGTTTTTAAGAGTTTAAAAATGCATAGTACATAGAACTAATAACATAAAATGGTTTATCTAAAAAAAACATACCTTTGGCAAGACCGGCGACCGGAAAATTTTCCGGCGAGAGGAAAATGAAAGTGGAGACCGGATCGGGGCTTCAAAACAGTAAAAAAACATGTTTTGTCGCAGTAGGTGGCCGTCGAATTTACTCCATTTTCTTGTAGTGTTTGTAGCCCTTGAGCTTCTCGCATTCGACCTAACCTCTGTCTACTTGAACCCTTGATTGCTTGAAGCTTCGATTTAATAAGACTCTTCAGTGTAGCGAGAGAGACCACTAGAGAATGATGCGGTGATGGTTTGATGGTTGAGACGTGGATGGTGCAATTGTTTTGTAGTAAGTGTAGAGAGAGGTGTTTATGTTTATGAAAAAGTATGAGGTCTGAAGATATAGATCGATAAAGGGAGATGAGGGGTTTAGTTTTTGACGAAGTAGATGAATGAAGAAGAAGTTGATGATGTGTTTGTTTGTAAGGGAATGTTTGGTAATATAAATGGATGTTTGGTTATAAAAGGAGAGTGTTTGGCCTTTAGCAGGTAAATATGGTTACATATGGTAAAAAATAAAGAGTTGTTATTAATAATAAAAAAAATAAATAATGTTGTTATAAACGGTA
Organism: Centrapalus pauciflorus; assembly: GCA_020465985.1. NCBI lineage: Eukaryota > Viridiplantae > Streptophyta > Magnoliopsida > Asterales > Asteraceae > Centrapalus > Centrapalus pauciflorus. Next base: position 9,314 of record JAANYP010000581.1, read on the forward strand.
AAAAAAGAAAAAATTGTTGCTATTTTCGGCAATTGATACATACATACATACATACATATAACGTACATGTTTTAATTTTTTTTCATAAACAAACCTTTTGAAAATTTTTTATAAACATGTTTTAATTAACGTTATATAAATCATACGTAAATTTCACATACATTCACATCCCCTAAAAAATGATGTGAATGTACACGTGTGTGTGTGTGTGTGTGTGTATATATATATATATGAACGTGCATATATGTGATGCGTGATTTAATGCACTTAGAGTGTACGAATTTGTGTGAAATTTATATATCATCTGTGTAATGTTAATTAAAACATGTTTATGAAAAAAAAAATTCAAAAAATAGTAATTTTAAGAGTGGTACCTTCGGGTGCGCTGTATAATAGGTGGTACTCACTTGAATATATATATATATATATATATATATATATATATATATATATATATATATATATATAGATTTAGGTTCAAGTGAGTACCACCTCTAATGCAGCGCACCAGAAGGTACCACCCTTAAAAGTAAATTTTTTGAAATTTTTTTTCATGAACATGTTCTAGTTAACATTACACAGATCATATGTGAATTTCACGCAAATCCGAACACTCTAAGTGCATGAAAACACGCATCACATAAATGCACGTTCACATATACTCAAAATTATGTAAGTGTGTGTTCACATCATTTTTTAGGAGCTAGGAGATGTGAATGTATGTGAAACTTACATATGATATTCATAATGTTAATTAAAACATGTTTATGAAAAAAAATATTAAAAAAAGTTCTTTTAAAGGTGGTACCTTCTGGTGCGCTGCATAATGGTGGTACTCTCTCGAACCATATTCTATATATATATATATATATATATATATATATATATATATATATATATATATATATATATATATATATATATATATATATATATATATATATATATATAGATGAGATCATTGCAGAACCTAAATTTAGTGTAGAACTGTAGAACCAATATCGTCCATAGAAAAAATAGTAATTTTAAGAGTGGTACCTTCGGGTGCGCTGTATAATAGGTGGTACTCACTTGAATATATATATATATATATATATATATATATATATATATATATATATATAGATGAGATCATTCCAGAACCTAAATTTAGTGTAAAACTGTAGAACCAATATCGTCCATAGATTAGATTAATCTAATGTTCATGATTTAAACCATAAAGTTTGGAATTAGTGAAAAAAAGATTGGTATTAGTGATTATTTAATTCGGGTAAAAAAGGAATAGATCGGTAATAGCAAAAAGATTGACATTAGTAAAATAAATATCATTTTTCTTTAAATTAAAATAACATTAATATGATTAATTGTTAAATAAAAAAAATTATACCATAAAAACGAGAATTTTATACACTTTAAAACGAGACCGGTCATGATATATTTTTTTTCGAACAAATTTTACGTGTTTATTTTCCGTAATAAAATTTTTTACCCAGACCACGATTCAATATAGCATGGCAAGATCATTCAATGTCGAATGAACACTTGATATCATATATTCAACGTCGATGCAACACTGCATATACTTTCAATATTAACAGAGCCAAAAAAATGGTCAAAATTAGTAGTCAAAGTAGGTTTATTTAACGAGAACGGTGATGATATATTTTTTTCGAAAAATTTTTGTGTTTATTTTTCGTGAAATTTTTTTTACCCAAACGACCATTCAATATATTATATAAAGATCATTCAATGTTGATTTACAGTTTATATCACATATTCAACGTCGAAGTGATACTATATCACACATATGCAACACTGCATGCCCATTCGATATTAAAAGAGTCAAAAAAGTCAAAGTGGGCAGTCAAACTTGGTGTCTACTATTATTTCAATGTTAATTGCATAATTACCATCTTATCCCTAGTGATATATTATAATCCAATGGTTTAAATTTGTTCTATAGTTCTGCACTAAATTAAGATTCTGCAATGATCCCAACCCTATATATATACATAATGTTAATTTAAAAAGTAAACATACAAAGCTAAACAAAAATACCGGATTTGTAAGAAAGAATAAAAAGAAACAAAATTACAAATTGTACAATCAATCACAAAATTAATAATTCATCCCAAAACTCCAATTAATTCTTTCAAAAATATAATCCAATATCATTTTAAACTAACTTTTGTTTTAACCTTATTTAAACTAACTTTTGTTTCTAATCTATTCGTGTTCAATTGGTCTACGACTTCTATCATATCCATGTGCACTTGATTGATCACGGGTGGGTCATGGGTTGTCACAAGATCTCAAATCTGTGACCCATCACGGGTTCACGGGTCAATAACTCTTGACCATTTTTGACTCAACTAATTTGAACCCAAATTCCTTCACTTGGAATTTGCCTATGAACCACAAAAAGAATGTAATGCCTCCCCGGAGCGATGTTTCCGGAAGGCGGCGCCGTCACCACAACTTGGTACTTCAAGTTTCCGATAGCCTTGGTGGTGTTCCCACCGTCGAGGATCAGTAACCGTTGATTCATCGAAAATGAGTGTGTGTTGAATGAAGGTGCTACCATTGTCACAAAGACTGAATTTGGATCCATATGGTCTAAGATCGTGAACCGGATGATCACCTGGTCCCCATACTTGAATTTGGTTTGGGAATCAGGTGATATCCTGGGTCGTAAGTTGGATAAGGTTGGATTCAGATAGCACGGTGAAAATGCCTCGAATCGTAGTTCGGTCGGATAAAGTACGTTTGTGAAATTATAGTATATGTGAGGGTTGCTTCCACCAACAAGAACCCGACCATCACGAATCAAAATTGCGGTTGAATGGTACATTCGAGGGATGGTGCTCGGGGTTTGAACGTGAAACCGAGACCTAGATGGGTTATCGGGTTTGTATATAACCGGGTGAAGAACCGGGTTTCTCCCGTACTCCCATCCGGCCGTACCCGCCGATGCGCCATTAATGATCAAAACGTCACCGTTTGGCAACAACAACATATCACCCATTACACGAGGCAAAGGCATAGTTTCCATGACCCATTTAGGATTCGGGTCGGACACTTGAATCCTCCCACAACTTCTCAAGGCTCTATCAAATGTTCCATTTTTGGCATTCACAAATGCTCCCTTAGGTGCTCCACCACAAACCAAAACCTCAACCACACCTACTTTCCCTTGTACAATCCGCAATGGAAGTAGTACCGCTGACCCGGTACTCGGGTAATTTCTCGGGTCGCCACCCGGTATTTCCGGGTACGTCCTGAGCACTTTATTCCTCGAATAATCGAATAGAATCGCACGATTATTCGCAAAAATGAACAACTTTCCATCCGGATCAAGAAACACAAACGGGTATAAATTATTTTCGAGTTTCGGATCATTCGTCTGCACTAAAAACGGCAAACTATAAGCCTTCTCCGACACCGACATTTTCGGGTAAAACTCGTAATTAAATTGCCGGCGACCACCGATAATTATCTGCCGTCCGCCAGGCAATATATGATTAGTAGCATACCATCTCCGTTTCACCAACGCGGACTTAATCTCTTTCCAATCACAATTCTCACACGAATGATAAACCCTAATAACATGATCGCCGTCGTTGAATCCTCCGGTTTGAACGATACTCCCGTCCGGCATTAAAGCACCGGAAGAACACCAAATGTCAGTGAGAACCAAAAGCGGACGAAAAGAATTGGAAGCAACGTCGTATTCAATGGAATGTGCAGTACAGTCTTCCTTCAAAACAAAGTCGTAAGGGTCTCGACGGCATTTCCCGTCGGCGAGAGACAGATTCGATTCTCCGAAATCCGTACGGTCGTAAATGACTACACGGTCGTTTGGAAGGACTTGCATGTGCATGGCAGTAATGCCAATGTTTGAGTGAAGGAGGGACCAATTGCTGGCGGGGGAGACGGTGGTGGTGGTGGTGGCGAGGGAACATGATGCGGCGGCGATAAGTAGGAAGAAGAAGGTGGTTACGGTGGAAGTCATGGTGGTGGCGGAGGTGGAGGAGGTGGGGTATGGACCAGATTTATAGAGAATTAGTTGGGAGGCGGTAGAAATCGGCGGTGGAAGGAAGAGGTCAAGAATCACGCACACCTCAGTTTGACTTTTAGTAACAACTATCGTAAAACAAGTGAACCAATCAAACCATAAATATTAAACTATAACTTATAAACTTTTAATATTACCCACCTATACTTTATAAAATTTCTTATTACATATAATCATATATATCCTTTTAAATCTTTAAATCTCACGAATATAAATGACTATTTTAAATTTATTTTATCATTTAAAATTTTTTTAAATACCTAAACTATCATCTTAAATTCCAACAAATGTAAATTAGAAAAATAAAAAAAATATCATTTTCTAATTTAATTCAATAATAAATTAACTAAAATATGATATTTAATATTTTATTAAATGATGTAAGAAAATTTTAAATTGTCATTTGGGTATATATGTGAGATTTAAAGGTTTAGAATGATATATATGTAATAAAAAAGTTTGTAAGGATATATGTGTAATATTGAAAGTTTACAAGTATATATATGAAATTATCCCTATTAAATAATACATATATTCTTATTTTTCTCTTTATTTTCTATAAAAAATAAAAAAAGAGAGTTACATTATTAATAATTTATAAAAATTTTGAATAAAATGTCTTTTGTTTCATATCCATAATTTATAAATCTATATAAATACTAATAAAAAAGTAATTATGCTCTTTTTTTTGTGAAACCACATGTCATCATCATGAATCGACACGTGTCTTTTATATGTTTTAAAATAAAAAAAAAATTTAATTGTATCTATCCAAATCTAATATAATCTACTTTTATATTCAAATCAAATCAAACCAAAAAAATCTAATACTCTACTAACTTAATAATTATAATATAATATAATAAAAATTTAGAAAAATATAAGAAAATAACTATTATTCATGTATAGAGTTTTCAAATAAGTACCTCTCGAAATCAAGTGCACCCGAAGGTACCAAACTTAAAAAACTTTTTAAATTTTTTCTTCACATAACCATGTTTAATTTAATGTTATACGCATAATATATGAATTTTACATAAATTCACACTTTCTGTGTCCTTCAAAATTATGTGAATGCTCAATGCATATTTATGTGAATGATCATACATGTGGTGTGAATTACCATTCACATGATCTTTTTTACGATTCACAAGATTTATGATGTTGCTCTTTTTGAAAAAAAGTCTTATAATGTTGTGTTATACATGTCTATTAAAAAAAATACATGTGAACGATCATTCACATTAGGGTACGCTGGGTACGCTTGAATCTCATAGGTACGCTGATGAACCTGATTCTTCATATATATTTAGAAATATATAAAATTAGTCATAGTAAATAATAATATCATTCTTATATACTTTTGTTTAAAAAAATAATATTCATATTTTTACCTTTTAATTTATTATATGTTATATATATTCAAAATATCCGCGTAATACGCAGGTAATAAACTAGTATTAATAAAAGAGTAACTATACTCATTTTTTGTGAAGTCACGTATCATTATCATGAATCGACACATGACATTTATAGCTTTTAGAAAATGATAAATAAATTTAAATTATATCTATCCAAATCTAATATAATCTACTTTTAAATTCAAAATCAAACCAAATCTAACAAAATCTAATACTCTACTAATTTATTTATTATAATATAATATAATAAAAGTTTTAAAAATATAAAAAAATAATTAGTATTCATATATTTAAAAATATATATGAGTAATAGATCAGTTTAAATAAAAATACCACTGTTATATACATTTGTTTAAAAATAATAATATTTATATCTTTAACTTTTAATTTATTATATTTTATATATATTAAAAATATCAGCATAATCCGCCGGTAAATAACTAGTTATTCTTATTGTTAGGCCAAAAAGCCATTTGTGTTAGTGTATAATGTAAATGATAATATAGGATAATTACTTAATTAGTGTTGGTGTATGCACTAAAAAAAATGTCAATTGTACACGTTATTTTTACACGCTTTTAGCAAGTGCGTAAAAAAGTTTTATGTTTATTCGCACTCATAAGAATGTAAAAATTAGTTACAATTACAAGTGTGGAGTTTTTATACTCAAATATGTGTTTTAAAAAAAGTTTGCAGATATAAATGTGGACAAACTAATAATTTGTCCACGCTTAAAAGTATGAAAATTAAATTGTCACATTTAATTTGTCCGCATAAGAGGAAGCGTGTCAAAATTGAGTGTGATAAATTTATCTCTACACTTTCAAGTGTGAAAAAATAAAAATTTGTCCACACAAATACATGTGAACTTTTTTCTTCATGATTTTAAATGTGGTAATTAGGATGATTTAGTATATATTTTCACGCTTAATACTGCAATAATTTTAAACACATTTATAAGCGTAGAAAATTTACTAAATTTTTACACACTTTTAAAAAGCGTGTAATAATAATGTGAACAAATGACATATTTGTTGTAGTGATGTTAATTTACCTTTGAAAAACAATAATAATATCTACTTTTTTTAGAATATTGTCTGCTTTATATGGACTTCAATTTATTATTAATTACTAATTTGATATGTGTTTTTAAAAATTAAAAGGTTTTATAAAAAAAGGAATCATGTAGATTCATTAGGAGTTCCTATAACATTTATGTTTTTTTAACTAAGTAACCATTAATCAATTTATGTAGTTTCATTTATGATTTTCTATAGGAAACTAATTACCGATGTTATTTTATAAACTAGAGCATCCATTCAATTACAAAAACAAAAGAATCAGTATAATTTAATGAAACTAAAACATTAGTAACTAATTTAAAGCATAAATACGAAGCAGAATTCGACCAACCTAAGACCCTTTTAAATACGAAACGTAAATACATACTGCCAAACTTGACTCACTTACTCAACGAACTGAAAAAGTGCATAAATTTCTCTACGAAGAACTATTGTTGAAGGAGACTCAGAGGATATTAGGGTTTTAAAGTGAGAAGAACTCAGCACAAACTCTCTATACGACATATATGAAAGAACCCACACATAAAATTTGGGTCAAAGGATGGCGCTCATACCACATTTGCCTTCTAGATGTGTGATTTGCATCCCGTGAAAAAACATACTTTGAAGAAATGATCCCCAAAGACCAGCTACAAATCTATCCTCCAAAGAAAAAATTCAATAACTTCAAGACTGGTAGCAGTACTACCCGACAAAATTTAAAACGAACCCTACACATGTGAAAGACAACATTATTAGCGGAACCTGCCAGAAGAAAATGTAAAAGACGTAATCAATTATGTCACCAAAAGCATTAAAATGTGAGTGTCTGTATCCATGACACACGTCTTTTTTCTTGGAAAATAAGTGTCGTCATATAAGACACACGTCTGTAATTTTCTTTTGGTATGTATCATTAGGTCTAGCACGTGTCAAGAAGTGGGAATATTATGTACAACTCCCACTCGCCTACCTTTTTATATAAACAGGTCATTGGCCTCATGAAATAAACAAGTCTTGTATGTTTGATAAAAAAAAAACATTGTGTTTCTCTCTATTCTGTTGAAAAACCCTCTTCCGCCGGCACAAAGGTACTCGGCTAACAATTTGTAAATCTTTTTCGTTTAAGAGACTTGTTAAAGAAAATGATATTTACTCATTTTTGTTTTAGATACAACTTAGGTCGTTGAGAAACATTTTTCGAGTTATAAACAACCCCATAAAAAATCATCCAATCATTTAACGGTTACATAGATATCATCCAATCATTTAACACTTACATAGAGTTAATGTGTCCAAAGTTAATTATAAAGACATTTTTTCACAAAAATTCCGTATTGATTTAAACGAAAATGCTCGCACAATGGTTCGATAATTCTTCATTGGTCATTATTGGTTCAATACACAAGAAAAACGGGTGAAATAGTTATCATATGTTCTATACTACTATCATTCAAGATTGTTTAGTAGCTATATTTTACCAAAAACATATAAAATATTAATTAAAAGAAAATACCTTAGAGGTTATTTATTAATTATTATTAATTTATTAATTAAGTATTTAAGCTATTTATAAAATTTGACAACAAAGGAAATTAAGCCGTATTGATCAAAATTCAAAAATTCAGAATCATGTGAAATAAAGGTCCAATATCAAATTTTGGGATTGTTAGTTTATTACATCTGACCCTTTTTTCCTTTAATTTTCGACCTAAAATGAATAAAAGTGAAAAATATAACTAACATGTTTTTACGTTTTTTGTGTTTTTATCCCTCCATGTTATTTTTTTCCATAAAATTCTTCAAGTTAATTTTTTATTTTTGGATCAGTGAAATTTGGACAACCCGTTTTTTCAGTTTTTAAAAACCTGGTATACCAATTATAACAGAGTTCTATTGTCCAAATTTTACTAAAGCAAAAAGAAAAAATTGACTTTTATGAAAAAAAAAAAATAACATTGAGGGATAAAAACGCAAAAAACGTGAATACATATAGATTTTTTTCATAATAAACCCTTTAAAAATTTATATAACTATATACGTTGCTTTTCGATATAGACCAACTTAGTTTATTACCTAAAATAAAAAAAACAACTCTAATTATATTAAGTTTTTACGTAATTATCCCAAGTTTACTGTAAAAATTCATTATTTAATATTTTATTTAACAATCGTCTCATTTGATAAAGATAGACCATATACAAACAAAGTTAATATTTGACATAAAATATGATGTTGTCAGCAGAAACACATTTGCAATTGGGACACATATAAAGACAAACATACTATGTGGACGGTTAATCCAAGTTTGCGGTTCACCGTCACGGACCGGACCGCAAAATAAATTAAAAGTTTTTTTTATGAGGCACTTCGTTGGACGTAAACAAGACGAGACAACTTGTGTGTTATTCGGGATCGATTAAAAAAAACACCGACTCAGAGGTCGACTATTAGAATAACCGACTCAACTGGATAACGAGCGAAATCAAGCTTCACTTATTTACAATTGCACCCTTTTATATATGAATAATTAAGTCGATTAGGATTTCGAATTGAGTCTAGCCTTGTTGAATCGATTAATTAAGACATTTTTATATATTTTAAACTTTATTCAATAAACTGACGAGTTGGGTCGAGCTCGAGCTTGAAAATTTAGGCTCTGTCGAGCTCATGCCGAGTTTTGAGCTTCGAGTTTCGGTCTTATGAAATTCCTACTGCGTACAATGAGGCGTTTTTAAGACAAATTTCGTTTGAGAAACTTAAATATGATGGTTTGGGAGACAAAATTTTAAATTAAGAACGTACAAAAAAAATATTATGAAAGTTTCACGTGGATCAAACAACCAATTAAACCGATAAAAGAACAAAATTCATGACTCGTGACATTTTCAAAGGTAAAGGTTGGTAAGTGAAAAAAATTGATTGAGTTGATTTGAAAAGCAAAACCCAATAGGCTGCTAATGTGTTCTACAATAGTTGAATTTGAGAAATGTAAACAATAATAATAATATAAAAACGTGGTTTAGAACCCTTGAACGCTAAACGTGTAAACGAGTCATAAAGTTTGGGTTCAGCTCGTTTAAAAGTATCTTGGTCAAGTTTAAGTTTGGCTCTTTTCAAATTAAATATTTAAAGTTCGAGAAACTTTACAGACTCGAGCTCAAGTCAGACTCGACTACACACACACACACACACTACATGTTATATATATTAATATTTATTTAATTAAAATCAGGTTCATCAGCGTCCTATGAAATTTCAGCGTACCCTAATGTGAATGATCATTCACATATATTTTTTTAATAGACATGTATCAGACAACATTATAAGATTTTTTTTTCAAAAGAAGCAACATCATAAATCTTGTGAATGGTAAAAAAAATTATGTGAATGATCATTCACTTGGATAATTTTTAAGGACACGGAAAGTATGAATGTATATAAAATTCATATATCATTTGTATTACATTAATTTAAACATGGTTATGAGGGAAAAATAAAAGTTAAAAAAAAAAAAAAATTTAAGGTTGGTACCTTCGAGTGCACTTGCTTTCGATAGCTACTTTATTGAACCTGGCTCTATTTAGTTAATACATGATATAAGTATAAGAACCTAAAATATTATTATAAAAGTTATAAAATAAGTAGTCATTAAAAATAGTAATATTTATGCAAAAAAAAAAAAAACCTCAAGTTGGACAATTTTTGCGATTAAACCCTCAACCATTTTTCCTTGCACAAAAAACCCCACAAACGGTAAAATCTCACGGTGTTCAGATATTATCGGTTGTGACCGATTGAAAGTTACACGCCACCGTCGACAAGTTACCAATAACAAATGGAATTTTACTAAAAAGTAATTTCCAACAATAAAACACAGATTTTAACAAAAAAAATCAATAAAAATGTGGATTTTAATGATAAAGCACGCACAATAAAATTCGCTGGGAAAAATGTTCGTCGGAGACGAATGGTTGGTCAGCAAATTGTAATTGATTCATCATGTTGTGCAAATTTTTTGTACAATGAAAAATAGTTGTGAGTTTAAATCGTAAAAATGATCCAACTTAAGAATTTTTTTACAAATTTCTCTTAAAAATACCCATTTAATACATGAGTAAAAATGTGCTTATATTATAAAGGAGAAAATTAAATTTTTGTGTCGTTTTCACGTTTCCCCAGATAAAATATATATTTTTAAATAGTTAATATTTTTCATTTTAAATTTCAATTTATATACGTAAATAATTTGTATTAATAATATTCACGTAATACGGGGATCAATAAACTAGTTTTTAGTAAAACATTTTCGGTAAAACTAGAGATTAAATTAGAAATTTTTTTAAAATAATTTAATTGTATTATCTTTTATTTAGTATTTTACAAGACATTCAGATGAGTTAATTGAAAAGGTTATATTAAGAGAAAATGATAGAAAATGATATTTTAGGATAGTCGAGGGAGCGACGCCTATTATAAATCATTTTGTTCTATTAATATACTATATGATATACACATTTACTACATGATTTAAATTAAGAAAATATATTTAAAAATATAAGTATTCATAAAAAATATATATAATTATTACAAAATTTTTGAGTTTATTATTTTTGAATTAATTAATTGTTAGACTAGTTATTAGATAAAGTGATTTGATTTCCAAATTTAATTTAGTAATCATATGTGGTAAAAGGATGTTTCGACACAAAACAAATTAAAAGAAACAGACGCGTGTCACATTATCTACTCAATAGTATTTACAGATGGATAATTAAGGGTTTGTTATGAAAAAACTAAGGTTGCGTTAGTTAATGAAAACTAGTCATTTTTCAATTTCAGTTTTCAAATTATAATTTTTAATAAAAAACAAGGGTTTCTATGAAAAGTGAAAACTTGTTTAGATGATAAAGTTTTAGTTTTAAGAAAAATAATATGAGTGATTATAAAATAAAGAAATAGGATAGGTGATGGAAAAGTAAGAGAGAGAAAGAGAGTATTATAAAGAAATAGGGTAGGTAGTGGAAAATTAAGAGAGAGAATATGAAAAGTGGTATTTTAAAAAGTGAAATGAAAATTTATGAAATTGTTGTTAAGTAAACAAGTTTTCATTTTTGTTGAAAAGTGAGATGGAAATTGTTAGGGACAATATTTGTAGAGCTGAAATGAATATTGTATATAATTGTAAATACTCAATAGATTAGGTGTTATATGTGTAAATACACAATACTTGTGTATTGTGTATAAATAGAAATGTATGCTACGCATGCTGCAAGGAATCTAAGATTACACACACACATACGGATCTAAGTAGAGAGAAAAGAAGGATTGCTTTACAAGAAAGCCGAAACCTCCAATGTAATATTTTCTCTCTTAATCATTCAATAGATTGTGTTTGATTGTTAATTGTTCATATGAATTGTTCGATATGATTGAATTGCATTAAATATGAATTCACAATTGGTATCAGAGCCTAATGTGGCTGATTTTTGAGTGATTTTGAATGAATTAAAATCTGAAATTCGAAAATTTGAAAAACACTGTTACATTTTTTTTGGTTCGAAAATCAGAAAATTCAAAATGGTTTTTGATGTTGTGGATGAAAGTGTTTGATTTTTGGATCGAGTGTAGAGTTTTTAAAGACGAATCTGAGGATTTAAGTGTCAAATCATAACTCCAAACACATAAATTTTAATTTTGATTTTTCTGAATTATTGAAAAAGTTTGTGTTCTTGAAGTTTTTGATTAATTTTTGGTTTTTAATCGAAAATTGGATAAAGTTGTTTCACAAAAGTTGTTTCTGTGTGAAAAACGAATCTTCGTTGTTAATTTCAGATCAATTCATGAATTTTTGTTAAATTTTTTTGAATCTGAACTTGTTTTTTGTTGAAAAATAATGAAACTCGGGCAAAACTAAGGTCATAGTGTAAATCGAGTTTTACAAAGAAGTCAATCGAGTTGATCAAAGAGTTATTCGAGAAAGTTTATGTTTTATTCGAGTTGATCAAAGACTTATTCGAGAAAGGATATGTTTCATTCGAGTTTTATAAACTTATCACCCGAGAAAACATAAGTATCAATCGAGTTTCATAAGGAATCATCCGAGTTTAGTCTTTAATCATTCAAGTTTGATCCTTTCATCATTCGAGTTTGATACTTCATCATTCGAGTTTCATCAAGCTTATTCGAGTTTCATTCTCTTTCAATCGAGTTTGATTGTGTTTCATTCGAGTTTCACACTTAACCATCCGAGTTTAATACTTTATCATTCGAGTTTCATTACTCTTCACTCGAGTTGAGTCCTTATTCATTCGAGTTTCATCATACTTTTGACTATTTGACCTTAGCTGCTTAAAAAGTTATGGGCATTTTTCTGCAGAAAATCTAAAATTTCAACGTCAAAAAGTCAAATCAGACCTGATTTTTAACAAATTAATCATTCAAGATTCAGTTTTATTCAATCAAGATTCATTCAAATTTTCATTTTTCCATAAAAGATCTTGGAAGTTCATTTTTCAGTAATTCATAATGGTGTTTGAACAATTTTCAAAGTCTGAGCTGATTGCCAAACTTACTGAATCTGAAAAGATTCGTAAGAACAATTACGACATTCTCGTTCAGTTAAATACTGATAAACATTTGGCGTTACGTGACGTACAAATACTGAATTAAGAAATTCAAAGCTTAAAAGAAAAACAAAACTCTTAGAGTTGTGCTCATCAATTGAAAATATCTGAATTACTTAAAGAACTCGATGAGCTGAAACAAGAAAATTTTCAGAATGCAACTCAACTGAAATATCTTTTGCCTGAAAGATCTGATCTTTACAAGAAAGTTCAGGATCTTGAAGATACACTTTGTAAGACAAAACCAACTGATCAGAATTGTATTTTAAACAAAAATGAAGAAATTTTTGCTCTTCAACAAGAGTTGTCTTTAACTAAAGATTTGATTGAGAAGGAAAGACATGAGTTCTTACTTAAAGAACAAGATTTTAAATCAAAATCTGAATTGTTTGAAGATGAAAGACAAATGTTCTTAATCAAAGAACAATCTTTTAAATCTGATTACCAATCATTTGATCATGACAGAAATTCAAATTTAGTCATTATCAAAAGTTTGGAAGATCAGATACTTCATCTTACAAAACAATTACATGTGTTTACTTCGTCAACTGAGTCAAAGGTTAAGACCCCTTCTTCAGTATGTTTAAAATCCAATGTTGATCACTCTGGTTTGTCTTCTGAAAGTGAAGTGAATCTAACTAACTCTGCTAAGTTTGATTCTTCTTCAGATCTTAAACTTAAGTATCTGTTAAAGATACACAGCGGCAAAGATAAAATTGTTGAACAACTTCCGGTCAAGATTTACACCGGTGAATCTTCGAAGTCAAATTTTCTTAAAGTTTCTGAAAATACTGGTCATTCTAATCAGAAAACATTTTCACAGAAAAATACCAAGTATTATCAGAAACAGGCAAGAACCGGACAGTTTTTCAAAAAGAAGAGTTCGCAAAAGTCTGATCATTCAAATTCAAGTTTCTTTAGAAATTCAGATATTCAATTTTCTCATACTCAAAGAAATTTGTTTTCTGCGTTTGAAAGAGAAGCTGATAGTTATAACATGCAATGGGTACCTAAACCCAAGTACAAGTGGGTACCAAAACCTGTTTTGAAATGGGTACCCAAGAGCGCTAACAAGTCTGGATCCAAATCTGTTTGGATACCAAAGACATCTTAAATTTTGCAGGTTATAGGTTTCTTATCATTCCAGATAAGGACCCGTTCTTCATTTCAATAGGCTCTTGATTACTTCAGGTCAAGACCCGTGCTTCAACTCAAAATTGGTTTCTAGTTAAATTCAGACTAGAACCCGGACTTCAATGAACCAGAGACAATGGTTTTCAGTTACTTCAGACTGAAACCCAAGCTTATGCGACAAATGGCTTCTAATCACTTCAGATTAGAACCCGATTCTGAAAGACGAATCTTTCTGGAATTCCTGCCCTGCATTCAACTCTGATGCTGAATTGACAAATAGGGAGTTTTATTTTTATAATTTTTTGCTCTTTGTTTCATTTCTATGAGTTGACTAACTGTGTCTGCTTATTTCCAGGGGGAGTTTCAGACGCACTTTGACGATGACATTTTTAAAAAACGGTGTGTGATTTTTCACGAAAATATTCGATACACACATAAAAAGAGTTTTTGAGCTGAAAAGAAAATTTTTTTTATGAATCTCTGAATCTATCATTGAGATTAATTGATTGATCTAATCTCTTTGATTTTCATAATCTCATTTCTTCTGAGATTCTCTTTGTTACAATGCTTCCAATTTATACTGGATTCTCCCGTTATCTCCCATGTGCTAAATCTTTCAAGAAAATCTGATTCTTCTCATATCATATATCAGAATTTCCATTTCAATCTGATATCTCCCAAATTATATGAATATAATCTCCGATATCACATGATTACCGAAAATCTTTCTGTTGACTCCGATTATGCACCAATCTGAGTGATAGGCATAAATTTCGCTTCTATGGTCTATCCAGAACCGGAAGACCTACCCAAGGAGCAAACCATCTATAGTTTGTGTGGGTGAGGGTTCTTTAGGTTTATTAGTTGAGAAGTGTCAGTTATCACGGGATACTGACAGGGTCGAGCAGAGGTAAAATGTAAATGAGAGGGATATTAAAAGGCGATGGTGGTGCATCAGATCATGCTTTTCGTATAAAGCTGACTGAATTTAATTCTGAAAAGTGAGCCGGAGGGAGCTAGGTTGAAAAGTGCTGAGAGCTGAGAGTTGAGAAAGGATTTGAAGAAAAGATAATCCTATCCTACACTGTGTCTGCTGGGTAATCCACATAATCTATCAAGCCCTAGGTGACTTGATATTGAAAAAGACGTCATGGACCCAGTGACGCATGCACTTAACCCCACCAACTACTCAGTTATCTCTCAAAAGATTTCTGTTTCAATAATCACGGAGATATAGCACATTTCTATCGATATGTCATTCGGATATTATTGATATTGAAACAAGGAAGACATTTGCTCCGGTCTCCCACTTCATTTGATGCACATTGTGTCTAGAGCTGATTATATACACTTTTAGGACACATCGAGTCTATCAGTCTGCGTGACTATAAACTGCTAGTCCAAAGTGACTAAGTCGGAACAAATATGAGTGATTCTTTTATGATAAAGGATTTCACGATGACTATTTGGAAATCCTACCAGTGTTACTATCATGTCAGCGCTGAACGTAGGTCACATAGATTTTGTCTATTGTGTAAACAGGAATCCTATGTGGACCTGGACTCGTTTTCTCACAAAATGAATGTGTTTCAGTTTCCCCAAAGTTGAAAAGCTTTGTTTTTGTTCTAAAAAGATATAGTATCAATTCGAGGGGGAGTGAAATTTTTTAGGAAGAGTGAGTTAGGTTGGTTTTGTATAGGGGGAGAGGATATCAGTTTGAGAGGGAGAAAGTCAATTTGAAATATTTTGAAATTGTAATTGTTGTTGTATTTCTGCTACTGTAAACTTCAATGAACTAATGTCTCTGAAGATTTTCCATGATTTTCATAATTCTTATGATCATCATGAGGGGGAGAAAAACAAAAGTTCAGAGACAACAGTTGAGTAGATTGAAGTCAACTGAAGACAATTGCTACATCATATCAAATGAATTGATCAAGGGAGTGAATTAAAAAGCTATTCATGATTCAAGGGGGAGTGTACTTACAAGAAAATACAAGAAAAGAGAAGTTCAGAGAAGAAGATATGTGAAGATCAGAGAGAGTCAAATAAAGAAAAGAAGAAGATTCAGAGATCAGAGAATAGAATAATATTCACGAAAAAGTCCTTGAAATGATCTTTTATCAGAAAATTGATTTCATCTCTAAGGGGGAGATTGTTAGGGACAATATTTGTAGAGCTGAAATGAATATTACTTTAATAATTGTGTTCATCTCTAAGGGGGAGAATGTTGGGAATAAATAATAGAGATGAAACAATTATATTGTATATAATTGTAAATACTCAATAGATTAGGGGTTATATGTGTAAATACACAATACTTGTGTATTGTGTATAAATAGAAATGTATGCTACGCATGCTGCAAGGAATCTAAGATTACACACACACATACGGATCTAAGTAGAGAGAAAAGAAGAATTGCTTTACAAGAAAGCCGAAACCTCCAATGTAATATTTTCTCTCTTAATCATTCAATAGATTGTGTTTGATTGTTAATTGTTCATATGAATTGTTCGATATGATTGAATTGCATGAAATATGAATTCACAGAAAATTTGAAAATTTTCGGTAACTAAACGCAATTTTTTCATGTTTTTTTTATCGTTTTTGTCCCTCTATATAACTTTTTTCCCAGAAAATTATTAATTTTTTTTTTTCTAGTTCTGTGAAACTTGACTATGGGATACTATTTGTAATTGACAAACCAGGTTTATTAACAACAGAAAAACTAGGTTCTTATAGTCAATTTTCACTGAACCAAAAATAAAAATTAGATTGATGACCTTTCTGGAAAAAAAAAATTAGGGTCATATTTCAGAAATAGCAACGAAATTTTTGTATTTTTACCGTATATAGCAACAATATTTATTATTTAGCATTAATAGCAACAACTTTTAAATTTTTACCGATTATAGCACTTTTAGATCTGGAAAATTGCTATAGAAGGTTACCATCTATTAATAACAACTTTTATTCTTTTAGCAATAATAGCAACAACATTTTATATTTTTACCGTTAATAGCAGCAACTTTTAACTTTTAATAACAGCGACATATCAAATTAAAATGTTCCATCTTATCTTCAACTTAATATTATTAGAAAATTTAAATTTACAAAAATCATATCACATTCAAATGAGTTTATAATTTATATTTGTGTCCAAATTTTGTTAAAGTAAGAACAAATGCAATGTGCTACTGTAACGACCTGATTATTTAATCGATAATTAATATTTGTTGGAAAGAAATACAAATTCGGAATATTAATTAATATTGTGATATATAAATAAATGGTTGTGTAAATCATAATAAATAAAGTATTGATTTATGAAATAGGGATCTAAAAAGAAATGGAAATAATTGTAAGGCCTAAATGGTAAATATTGAAAAGCTTAGGGATTTAAAAAGAAAAAGGAAAAAAGAAAATCTCTCTTTTGCTTCATATTCACGCCAAGAACACACACACTAGTGTGTGTTGTTCGTCCATTTCAAAAAAGAGAGAGAGAGAGAGAGAGAGAGAGAGAGAGAGAGAGAGAAGTTTAAAGAAGAGAAGAAAGAATAAAAAATCTGATTTTGTTGGAGCTTTATACGATTTTTCTTCTCCCCTCCATCTTTATTTGAAGAAGATGAGAACTCAAATGGTTTTATGAAAATCTCTTAGAAATCGTTAGATCTTGAAAAAAATGATGAAATATGTTAGATACATCATTTAAATGTATATTATGCAAGTTTTTATGTATTTTAGTGCCTTAGTGGGTTTAACTCAAAAACCCGAAATAGAGTTCAGATGAACTCTAAATGGTTCAAAAAGGTGAAAGTGATATTTTGAGGCGCTGTTTGGTTCACGGAAAATTTTCTGAAGGAATGGAATCTGTCGAAGGAATGGAATGTGAATTCCTTGGCCTCCCCCCTTGGAAAATAGATTCAAGCAATCAATGGAAAATTTTTTTGTCAACGGAATTCTCTTTCCTAATGATAAACCTACCAAACATGCCACGGAATGGAATGTCCATTCCAATTCCACAGGATTCCCTCAGGAATCTGTGAACCAAACAGCCCCTGATAGTTAAAATGAGTTTTACACACACACACACACACACACATATATATATATATATATATGCTTGAAAATGATTTCCAATCATTGTATTAAACGTAGAGAAGAGTTTTGGTAGTTTTGGCATCAAAACCCGTAAGGCAGAAAGTGCAAGTCTGCACTATACTCGGCGAGTACCTGGGTGAACTCGGCGAGTTGACCTTGATTTTTGAAAGAAATTTTCTAAGTTCTAGATTCTCGGATGATTTGAGATCCAAACTTCGGATGAGTAGATCCGAGATTCAGATGAACCTTGACCCGAATTTCGGGTGACTTTGACTCGAGTTTCGGATCACCAGAGTTTCGGTAAGACCCGAATTTCAGATGGGACAACTCAGCGAGTTGGTTCCTTGACTCGGCGAGTTCGGCCCAGTTTTGACCAGAAATTGTAATTTTAATTATTCTTTGGGATCTTTCGCCATAATAGTTTATGACATCAATTATGAAGAATGATTAAACCAAAATAATTATTGAGATTTAATGCCGAAATTAATGAGTAAATTACAAAAATGGTCCAGGTGGTTTGCATAAAATTTTGGATTCGGTCCCTGTGGTTTCAATTTTGCGTAAACGGTCATTATTTGCATAGTTTACTTGCAGAAATGGTACGTCTGTCTCATTTATTTTCCTAAATGACAACTATACCCTTCTTCTTAATAACAATTTTAGTCCCTTTCTTTTCATTAATTTTGTTTCTTTTTTAAATTTTAAATCTTATTTTAATAAATGGTGATTTAATTAATTTATTATTATTAATATTACTACTTAAAATGTATTTATTTTTTATTAAAGTTGTATTTTTATCTATTTAATAAATTCATTTTACGTTTCTATTACGTATTTAGTTTATTTATTAAAATTTTATTTACATTATATTTTATTATTATAATTTTATATGGTTTTTTATGTTTCCATCTATTTATTTCATTACATTAATATATTTTGATTTCACTATACCTTTTTAGCTTTTAAAAAAAATATATAAACTTAGGATTTAATTCATTTGAATTTAGATATTTGTTACATTATTATTTTGGTTTAAACTTAATATTCTATTTATTTTAATTTAAATATTTTGTTACATTAAAACATTTAAATCAAAACAAATAAAAATGTTAGGTTTATATAGTTTTCTTGTAAATTATAATTAAATCAAAACATATTAATATAATAAAATAATTTATGTCATAACAAATGAAATGGTAAGTTTATATGTTTTATTCGAAAATTATAACCTACTTAAAACGTATTAACCTAATAAAAAAATGTTAATATTTTATTATACTAATATGTTACGGTTTAAATAAATTTTAGTTTATCTTACTTTTCATTTATTATTTTTAATATGATTATATTGTTACATTAATACGATTCGAATTAATTATAAATTATAAGAAGAAAAATATAAACTTAGCATTTTTTTTATTTTGAATTTAAATTTTTTGTTAGCTTAATACGTTTTATGTTTGTTACAACTTTCAAGTAAAATATGTAACCATAACATTTTATTCGTTATGACATGATTATTTTGTTATAGTAATATGTTTTGGTTTAATTATAATCTACAATAAAACTATATAAACCTAATTATTTGTTTTGACTTAAATGTTTTAATGTAACAAAATATTTGAATCAAAACAAATAGAATATTAAAGTTACACCGAACTAATAATGTAATAAATATCTAAATCCAAACTAATTAAATTCTAGGTTTATATATTTTCTTTAAAAAGGTATAATGAAATCAAAATATATTAACCTAATGAAATAAATAGATGGAAACATACAAAATAACAAATATATATATATATATATATATATATATATATATATATATATATATATATATAACAATGAAATCTAATATAAATAAAGTTATAATAAATAAAATAAATACACAATCGAAACGTAAAAAAATAAATTAGTTGATAAAAAATATAACTTTAATAAAAATAAATAAATACATCTTAAATAATAATAATTAATTAATTAAACCATTATTTATTAAATTAAGATTTAAATTTTAAAAACAAAAACAAAATTCATGAGAAGAAAAGGACGAAAATTGTTATTAATGAAAAGGGTATAATTGTCATTAAGGAAAAAATGATATATAGGGACCATTTCTGCAAGTAAACTATGCAAATAAGGACCGTTTATGCAAAATTGAAACCACATAGACCAAATCCAAATTTTTATGCAAACCACAGGGACCATTTTTGTAATTTACTCGATATTATATGATGAACCTATTTGTAGGGTTTTGACGGGTTAAGTCACTTGGAAACTATTACTCATACTTTGACGATTATAACTCGGTACCGAGACCGAGAGCTTGTTGTGCATCACTATGAGTTCTAGTATTAATGTATTCGTATGCATATCATGAATTGTATGTTATTGCTTTCGTATCATTCGTATCATTTACATGTTTTGTCATCACATACATTATCATTGTTGTTTTATCACTCGGTCGATAAGTTAGTGATCATTTATTTGACCTCTCCACTGAGACATTAAGGTTGTTTGTGGTAACCTAGCGGAATCATGATGGTAAGCTTGTGTGTGTGGTAACCATTATTGTCTGTAAAACGATAAGCTTGTGGTCTGTGGTAATCGCATGGCATCACTGTAAACTGCATATCGATAAGCCTGTCATCTGTGGTAATCGAGCAGTATATTGTACACTCATTGTACGGTAAGCTTGAGTGTGTGGTAACCGCAATGTGGTAGCCTATGAGGCATTAGTTGGCCTCCTGAGGTTGTTAGTTAAATTCATGGCATTGCATGGCATCATTCATATATCGCATGGTAGTTTAATCTAGAAACTCACTAAACAACTTTGTTGTTTACCCGTTAGTTGATTATTCTTTTCAGGAACTGATAAGGGCAATGGCTCGGCTGGCCCAAACGGTTAGACATCGATTGGAGCATGGATAGGAGCTCCATATTTTGTAGATGATTGGGGTGGGAGTAGCAGACTTCCATTTTGGACTCGAATTAATTATAGATTGTTAATTCGTGTGTAACTATAAATGATTTAACGTTATAACTCCAATTACATTATTCCGTTATTTTCGACACTCTATTGTGTTGTATGCAAAGTGTTCGGAATCATGTTGATGGTTAACCAACTATTATAAAAGTTTTAATTTGGCTGTATTTCCGCAAGTACTCTGTATAAATTATTGTTTAATGGTAACGAAATACTCGTATTAGTTGTATGGGTGTTTCAACTACAATGAGAGAGATAACGAATAATTTGTTTTATAAATGTTAAGAAAGGAAGAATATTTTAGGGAAAATTATGCAAAAAACCATCAAAGTACAAAATTTTTTTGATTAAGTCCCCATTTCATTTTTTATTTCTGATAAGTCCCCAAACTGCTTAAACCTTTTAAATTGGTCCATTAACCTGTTATAACAGGTTAACATGCTTAAACCTATTTTGCAAAAACTATCTAAGTATAAAAAATTTTCGATTAAGTCCCCATTTCATTTTTTTCCCTTATAAGTCCCCGAATTAATTAAATCTTTCAACTTTTCGATAAAATAAAACGAATTTTTTAAACTTTTAAAAACGACGATGTTTATTACGATGACAGAGCATGTCATGTTTGTCTAGACCAAAATAAGTTGGTTTGAAAACAATATTTTTTCATAACGACGATGGTTGTTTGAAAATAATAAATTTTTTTAAAACTCCGTTATTCCGGATAACATAAGTTGGTTTGATATAATAACATAAATGATGATTATTTCGATCCTATGTTTGTCTAGACCACAATTTTTAAATATATATAACTAGTTCATCCCGACTAAACTTTAAACAATAAAAATGATCGTTTTGATTTATCATTTTGTTTTATTTTTTTTTGCATCCACATATGTGTTACGTGAGTGTCAATTAAATAATCACTTAAACTGATAAACCAACAAATAACATGAGTTTCATCAAGATAAAGAATTTATGTGGCAAAAAAATTAGTTGAGGGATTTATAAGACAAAACAATTTAGTTAAGGGATTTATAACACAAAATAATTTAGTTGGGGGACTTAATCGAAAAAAATCATAGATTTATAAAATTCACGTCAGCAATTGCAACCCGCTTAACAGGTCACTGGTAACTTTTTCTGAAAAAAACACCCAAATTCGTGATTTTTATTTAGTTAAGGGACTTATCAGACAAAAATATTGATTGAGGGACTAAATCGAAAAAAAACTTGTAGTTTGATGTTTTTTGTGAAATTTTCCCAATATTTTAATATGTTATAATGATATGCAATGATCTAAAATGTATTGTCTTTGTTAGGTTTATTTACACGTATTAGCAATTTTCAAGTAAAACTTCAACGCAACGGAATTAAAAATAAATCGAAAAAACAAAATTATATCTAAAAGTCTAGGAACAATTAATAATCGTTATTAGAATAGAATTATATATTTTATTTCAATAATATGAGCAAAAACAATTTAAATAAAATGTTTCGATGTTAATCACAAAAATCTATTTAGAAATCTAGGAACAATATGTAATCTAATATTCTAAGGAGTTAGTCTATTTACAACCCATGATAGGGTTAAAAAAGGGTTAGGTTGACCAAGAAAAGTGAAATGGTAAAATCTTTCAATTGGTTAATTCATTATAAAAAAAGGATTTTTAATATTATTGTAATAATGATGGGGTAGAAATAGACATTTATGGGATGAGAATAGTAGCACCCATCTTCTAATTATCTATATAATAAATGATAACACAAATTGTCACATAACATCATCATGTTCCAAATATAATTACATTTTATCATTTCTAAAATAAAATAAACAAAAAATTAATATTATTCATTATTTTTTAAACATTATGTTTTATGTAAAATTAAATTTTCAAATTATATCAATTAAATATTTTCAAATTTAGAAATAAAACTTTAAAAAACATTTTAAAAAAAATAACTACCATTCATAAATATTTAAAAAGATAAATAGATAAATAATATATGACATATAATTGTACTCTTGTTTTATTATCTTTTATAAGAATTAACATTACATGATTTAACTTTAAGTTTACATACATTTTATCTAACCACTTATTTATTAAAAATTATTCACGTAATACGTTGGATTCATAAACTAGTAATATTAACGGATTAGAATTCTATATTTGAGCTTTAAATATAGAATCATGTTTATTTGAAGTTTTTAACAATTATGGTTGTCTTATAAATCATATTTTTGAATGTTATGATTAATTATATTTATGTTTGAGTAATTATAAATATGTATGCATATTCTAAAATTTACATACAAAAAATTTGAATCTGACTACTTCTCGCCTAAGCCGACTACTTCCTTGTCTCAGTTGGCCGGCCAACTACCGCCTAACGATTTCTACAACATTACATTTAACCAAAATTCTATCCTTAATAATTAGTTAAAGATAAAGAGATCTTTAATTTGATATGTTATTATCGATAAACAATAAAAGTTGTTGCTTTATCGGTAAAAAGATAAAGCGTTGCTGTTATTATCGATATGAAGATAAAATTTGTTGCTATTAATGATTAAAAAAATATGGCTATAAACGATAAAATTACAAAAATTTGTTGTTATTTTTGACATATAACTCAAAATTAACATGGAATGGCAAAAACGCAAAAACATATTGGTTCTTTTTTATAATAAATCATATAATTAATAATCAATCACATTTTTACAATGACTCATATAAACTAGTTTAGGCACCAAGCTCAATGTATAAAACTCAGGTCGAGCTCGAGCTCGAGCTCATTTATAAATTGAGCTCAAATTATCATTTAACTCGAGTTCAAGCATATCACTTAATCACTAGTAACTCGGTTCACTTACCCATCTTTCCAACTTTAATTAATGATTTGGTGTGTATGTTGTACGATACATGTTATACTGGTTGTGGCTCTAGTGGTATAAGGACGAACTTATGTGCATAATTTTGTAGTAGGATTAAGGGTTTCCGATTGTTTTAGTTATCAGAAGATTTTTCTCTTGTTCTATTTTATTTCCAAAGGGTTTCTGTTGAGTTCGACTAAAGGGGTTTCTTATTTTTGTTTTGATTATTTTACTTTGAATCGAAGTTCAAGTTTCTGGTGGTCAATAATAATGAAGCATTGGATGAAAACCTCATTTCCAACATTCGAGATTTACATTGTGGGTGTACTTGGACTGTTTAAACGAGACAGAATCTCTGCAAAACGTGTTCAATTAATCAAATGTGAACCTTTTTTAATGTAGTTCATCAAAGATGCTATTTGAGGATCCAAAATCCATGAAATAGAACTTAATAATAAAAATTTTAAGTATTCAGAAGGCATTTGAGAAGCTTCAGATCAAGAACATGAATCAATAGCAAATGAAAAACAACAAACCAAGAGCCGAGTTAAGAACAACAAATCAAGAGTTGATATGAAGCTTCAGATTGACCACAACAAATCAAGAGTAGACACGAAGCTTCAGCTGTCGTTGCTGCTGTTACCACCATTAGCCATAGTTGTGAGTGTTACCTCCAGTTTTTAATCCCCATCAGCCCAAACTTTCGTACAACAAAAGAGACCCAATTCGGGTTTTCCATATTTCTCGTTTTTTTTTTAAGTTTTTTTTAACATGAATTTTAACATGAAAAGTTGGGAAATACCGAAGTATATAACAAAATGAGTGTCAACAATGAACCAAATAGGTTTGACGTACACTTTTAAACTGATTTCAAGGTTCATACACACTTGTTTGATGAGGGTTTTTACATCAACAGTTAATTAAATTTTATTACTCAGCCATTAATAACTCGATAGACATGTTCGACTCAGGTTTTCCTAGTTTTCGATGATCATTTCAAACAGCTAGAATTGCATACTAGGCCAAGAGATGGAAGCATGGTCACTCAACGATAACTAAAGAGGCCATCGAGCAATACCGTTTATTCAAAGGTTGATCTTTAAATTTTATGTCCAAACAGCAACAGGTCAAAACCACATCTAAACCTGAGCAAAAGCAGTATTCCTTGCATGCTCCAATGATCGGTGAATTCAATCAATGGAAGTTGCAACAATCTCAGAAGCACAAGGAAGCAAAAGTAAGAACGAAACAATCACAATCATAACTATATATCGTTGTTTACAATCACTATCTAGAGCTAATTTCTTTGAAAGAGAAACAACCAATTTGGTTCCTTTTTCATCAATATTTTATGATCTCCTTCCCACGGTAACAAGAATTCTGATGGTGCTTATGTTCATTCAATTCAATGAGAACAGTAAACTGGGCTTAGCTACTGGAATGTTTTCACAACAATTTTCCCACACCTCAATTGCCCACGTTTACTTCAAACGTCTTCAAACCAGAAAGCAAGAACAGCAACAAACTCACCAACAAGAGACTGATTACAATTCGTAAAGCAAAAACTCAAAAAGGTGGGTTTTCAGCTTCATCGAAACTCAATAAAGGCAATTTGCAACTCCACATCATCCTAAATATGTTTGTTCATCTACAATTGCTTGATTAGACTAGACCTTTGATTCCAACAAAGACTTAAAACGAGCATATTATCATTAATATCAACTGATATTATCATCGCTTACAGCTTTACCAGTTGTAGAAAATTTACATTCCACGATAAAAGGGTTCATATTCAAAGGTCAATATCCCCCACACATTACAAACAAAAACTAGTAAGAGTAAAAAAAAGAGATTCAGAATGTGAAGGACTACATATACCTTCACTGGAAAAGAAATATGCATACTAAGAATCTAGGCACGCTCCCCACGAATACGCCTAGCCAACTGGATGTCTTTGGGCATGATTGTAACCCTCTTGGCATGAATGGCGCACAGGTTGGTATCCTCAAAGAGACCAACAAGGTATGCCTCAGCTGCCTCCTGAAGAGCCAATACAGCATGGCTCTGGAACCTCAGATCAGTCTACAACAATAGAAAATAAAGTTAGTTATATATCAAAGCAGAAAAATACTAAAAATTTGAGGTGCAGAAATTCAATAATCACCTTGAAATCTTGGGCGATTTCACGAACAAGCCTCTGGAATGGCAATTTGCGAATCAATAGCTCGGTACTTTTCTGGTACTTACGAATCTCACTGTAAAATACAGAGATGATGTTCAATTAAGCATGATTAATTGTTTAACCACAAATATTAGGTTAAAATAAGGTGATAAACATGCATACTGATTCGTTATAGGTGGAAATAAACATTTGTGAAACGATTAACTACTTGTTTATACAAAATAAAACTGTGCGATGATTACCGAAGAGCGACTGTTCCAGGACGATAACGATGGGGCTTCTTAACTCCTCCGGTAGTCGGAGCAGATTTCCTAGCAGCCTAAAGTAATGTCGAAGAAAAGTAGCAAACCATTACAACCTCATAATCTACTTAATCAAGATAAAATCAAATCGAAGCTGAAAAAATCGAATTGCATTGATGAATTTCAAGATAATAACAAACATCACAAACCTTGGTAGCAAGTTGCTTCCTAGGAGCCTTTCCTCCAGTCGACTTGCGAGCGGTTTGCTTCGTACGAGCCATTGCGATTCAAAGTGACAAAACTGAAAAGAAAACAAACACGAAATCGGAGTTAAAGCGCGAAATCAACGATTTGAAAGTGTTAATTGACGTATCAGGAAAAGATTATACGATCACTTACCGAAAGAAGAATGAACTTGATATGTTTTGGGGAATTAGGGTTTCGGATTGTAGAAAAGGTTCAAAGTGTTATCGATGCGTCGGTATATATATACATGGGAAACGTGGATTTTTTAGTGTGAACGGTGTTAGGAGAGAGAGAGTGAGATCCTCGTGCTCTTCTGTGATTGGTTGAGGGTAATGGTGGATGATTTTTATTGGCTGAAATAATTGACTCGGATCGGTATATTTTGTGTTTGTTTGACTCGGACGATTTGTGTTTCTTATGTGTGGGATAGACTTCCGAGTTGAAAACTCGGACCACCGATCTTGAGTCGTTTTATACGTTGCAACAATTTTTGGTGGTGTAACTTGTTGAAAGGTGCTTCGTTTTGATTTTTGAACGGCCAACCATCCAATATAATGTTCTTTTTTTGTTTAATAAGTGTTGAACGGATCTAATAAGTTGTTTAACACAAGTATATTCTTCTTTAAAATACGATAAGTAGGAGTGTAATAAGTTAAGCTACGTATAAGCAATTCGAGTTCATTTCGTTAAAAACGGGATAAAAAATTGATTTAAACGAGCTCGAACTTGAATTCGAGCTCATTTAATAAACGACCACGACCCTGAGTTTTACCTATCGAGCTCGCATACCTAAATGAGTCTTATAACAATATTTTTTTAAATTTATAAATATATATAATATATAATAAATTTATTAAAAAATAATATTTTAAATAACAAGTCGATATAAAATTTTTAACGAGTCAAGCTCGAGCTGAACACGAGCTTTAACAGGTTCGGGCTCGACTCGTTTACACCCTAGTGATAAGTGTCAAAATTCAGTGGTTATCTACTTATTTGGTTAATGATGGCGATTAAGCTTATTCGGTCGGTGAGCCTTGAGCCACAATCAATTAGATACGAAGCTACATGGCATTCTTAAGGTAATGATAAATGACAATTTTATTTATTTAGGGTATATTTCGCACGACTAACTGTAGCTTCAAGCTGAAACTTTTAGTAGTTGGAGCTTTTGGGAGTTGGATATCTTTAAAAGAGCGAAAACTTTTTATTTTTTATAAATGTGTTTGGTAAAAATAGTTGTAATTGTAGCTTATATTATTAAATGACATAAAAATAAATTAATATTCAATAAAACTTATATTTTATAATTATTTAGAGGGTAAACAAGTAATTTTGTTTGACTTTAAGCTTAAGCCCATCTTGAAAGCTACTTTAAGTAGTTTCTCTTGGAAAAGCTTTTGAAAGCTTTCAAATTTGATAAGAACATTATCCACAATAAAGTCAACTGAGCCCTTTTTGCACAAAGGATTGAAAGTGAAACTGAAGTATGTGTTTTGTCCCTTTTGTTGCTTCAAGTTGAAGTGGAAGTAGATATGGATCACGATTATCTAACTCTTCCATGAGGGTGTTGCAGTTTGTCTTCGTGATAATATATGCAGCAAGGTTGAAAAAAGTGAAGGTTGTTGTTGATGATTCATCGGTGATTAATGTTTTGATGTTGTATATGTTATATTGAAAATTAGTTGATTAGTTTTTTGTAAGCTAATTATATAAGTAATATTGTCCCATGATGTTAACTATAGTTTCCATCTGGTTGTGGGCCTTGGTCTCGACATTCGGATATTAAACTGTTAATTAATAATTTTTTGTTGCATATTGTGCATGAGTTATAGTACCATCCCCTACTTGTGTTGATATCAATCATTGTTGCTTCACACATAATTTGGTCAACTGTAATAAAAGAAATGTAAGTTGCAATTAAATTGATAAGATTGCATGTGTTTTGTGACTTTACTTGCCTTATAAGTGTTCGGGTTTTGGCTGAGCAATCCGTGCAAAGGAAATTTGTTTCGCGTTTTTCTCTTTATCGTTATCATCATATCATTGATTGGTGACATTTAATGGTGGATTCTGTTCGTATGTTGCCTTGTACCTAGCAATTGAATATTTACATATTTATTTTGTATAACAGAATGGTGGAAAGAACCTATATATAAAGCTATCATTGTTTGCTAAGTTTACTCAGCTATTGATTCTGCTACTTCCAGAATATCTGGGTTGAAGTAGTAGCAATTGGCTGGAGTAGCGGATAGCAGAATTGTTTCTTTTAATAGTAACAATAATGTTAGTGAAATTGTGATATGTATACTTATGTTCATATGTTTATGCATGTATAGATATTTACCTTTATACTTTGTAACTCGACATGAACTAATAGCAATGATGACCGGCTTCAGAAGTGATTGATATGCATCTTCGTCAAACTCTCTTGCCATTTCATCCCACATCGTGAATTGAATGACATTGCCATTAATGTTACAAAATATGGATGTTTATAATGGAAAGATAAAAACAAATACTTTTGCTTACTTGAGATTTTCTATGTCGAGGGTTCTTCTGGCTGTTTGAATTTTATTCGGATTCCCAGACTCTATTAATGGTCCAACTGTACGAACTGAGCCCATATAATCTATGAATATTATAGTAAATAGTATCAACTTCATTTATGTTTTTTAAAAGAATATATTACTAAAATGTTTTAAACCTATGAGGATTGAGTTCTTTGGGAGGGTAGAGTTCCTTGTGAGGACTGAGTTGTTTGTGAGTCTTGAAAAGAGTTGATTGTAGAAGATGAATCTGAAAAAATGATCAGGAAATCCAGCATTCGATATGCTTTCAAACTTTGTGAACCTTCTGAATCTCAGGCTCGTTGGGTTGGGAATTGTTTGATGCCAGGTTTTTGTGTGTTCACAATAGAAATTCGATCCATGTCTTTGAAATCCATATTGGCCTGAATTGCATTGCCCTGTGATAAAAAAAAGTGTTGTTGATGTCATTAAAGTTCAAATATATGAGAATTTAATAACCGGATGTAAAATAAACATGAATATGATAAGAACAAGTTTATGAACAAATAGAAGAAAAATAATTACAATTTAATGTAATATTAAAGAAAATAATTTTTGTGAGTCACGTTGCACCAAGAAAATGACAGATATGCACTTTTGTACCTTTAGAACTGTATCACAATGTAAATTGACGTTGTCGTATACAATCATATCACAATTTTTAAAAAATGAATTAATGGTCACCGTTTATTTATAGGCATTTTCAGTTTTATGTATGATAGAGAAAGAGATAGTAACAACAATAGTCCCACATTTAAAATGAATTTTACTAAAAAAGTATACTGCACTCTAGAACATGAAAAAAATATAGACTAATATGGCTTAGTGGTGTGTTGAAAATCAAATTTGTTACTACAACAACCATCACTTTTTAGCGACTATCAGAATCCAAATATACATAGAAGCTAAAAATAATCACGTGAAACGTCCCGTTCTAATAACGCGACGTTTTTACTAAATTCTACACATAAACCTCACATGCAATTTAATAAAACATTCTAAGTTTAAACCACAACAATTAGAATATGGATGTTAAAAAAAAGCGGAAGTCTTTACTGATACCACGAGTCATCAAACTCTAAATCCTGGAGTTGATGTCTTTCCCTTATTAGCTAAACCCGAAAAGTTGTCCCCACAACCAGGGTAAGCTGTCGCTTAGCGAGTAACAGATTTAATTAATCGCGTATTATATATAATTACAAGGTAATTATGCTTCTGTAGTAATCTGTGCCAATGGAACTAAAATGATCCTAAATGGTCAAATGCTTTCTTTTTTTAAATAAAATGTACATTAATTACTCAATTAAGCATTGTTATGTATATTTTAGAATAAAAATAATACCAAGTTAACATTAAGGCTGTTGATAACAAATACAAGCATCATAAAAGTGTCTATTTAGATAGTATATCATTTAGACTATAGAAATTTTGTTTGTTGGCCTCTAATGCCTAAATTATTAGTTTCTTGTTGAGTGGATCATTATTTGTACATGTCAAAAATGATGCTAATATATAAATAGCTTATAAAACAGTTGTTATACATTTGTTTTTTTATTTTTAATGCATATCTTGTATTTTTTGAACTGTGTGCGTGTGCAAATATAGGTATGATTGCGTGATACTTGCAATAAAAGTGAGTGATGAGTATAAGTTGTACCGTTTTGTCAAGTAAAATACAACAGTAGACTGTTGGAGTTGAAACCGGTGGATTTTTGCTAATCCACTTACTATACACTCTAACTTCAGTCATATTGTTTCTGTCGTTCGGTTTTAGGTCAATAATGTTTGTGAGCGCCACCAATGTTAGTGCCATCCTGGTTAAAATATGATGCGATGTAATTAGCTTTTTTTTTTTTAATGTGTGGTGTTGTAAGTAAATCGACACATCATTTAAGAATATGATTACATATAATCTAAGTCTATGATGAATAATGAAGTAAAGAATGGATATTGATGTAGAATGAGGTTAACCTGGTTTGAAATAATATTCTTTAAGAAATCTTTATAAACAATGTTTTTAGCCTCATTCTTTTCTTGTTGCTCTTGTTTTTTTATCAAATTTTTTAATCCATGAGGTGATGCTGCCCTTGATAATGCAACATATAACTCCCCATGTCCAAAAAAAATATTCGGGCAAGTATATCCCTATTTTATTTAATGATTGTCCTTAAATTTTATTTATTGTCATTGCATAACAAACTTTGACAGGGAATTGTTTCCTTTTGAAGATAAATCGCAGCTTATGATCTTTATGTATCGGATTTATTCTTGGAATGAATACTTCTCTCCAATTCTTGTGCCTGTAATGATATGTGCTTCTATGAAACGCCCCGTACTAATAAAGCGGCGCTTTTACTATAATTCTGCAACATAAACCTCAAAATTCAATATAACAAAAGTTATCTAAGTTCAAACCTCAAATTCAGTGCATAAATAAACTAAACCATAACATTCAGAGTGCGCTAAAATTTAAATGTAGTTATTACAACCAAATCGAAGTCTAGGGATCTACCCATCTCAAGTACAAAATATAAATCAGAGTGCGGAAGTCTTTCTGATACCATAAATCCTCAAACTCTAGATCATGAAGCTGGTGCCTTTCCCTTATCAGTTAAACCTGAAAAGTTGTCCCCACAACCGGGGTAAGCCGTCTCCTAGCGAGTAACAGATTTAAAAGCACAGACAAGCATATATAACATGATCAACACAAATATCGGCTCAAATTCAACATGTGTAGCTACAACTCGCTCGATTTAGCATACACGAATTTGGTATTGTTACCGGCTAGCCCGATAACAAGTACACGGCGTACGACTCGCTCAGTTAGCACGTGTACAAAACATGCGGCTCGCCCGCCATACAACTCGGAAGCACACAACAACCTCGCTCAATCCACATAATACACAGTATGTATACTGGGGAAAAGGGTTTTCGGATATCGGCTCAATGCAACGAAATAAATAACAACATTCAAGGCTAAGCATGGTAGTTAAAGAATAATCATGGCAATAGAAACGAAAGAGATATCCAGTGCAAGCATATCATTTATGACCATTTGCGAAATTAAATCAATTACTCACAGTGCCTGCAATCTGTACTCGCCAGCGACAACTCGATATCAACTGAAAACAACTACTGAGAGCCACACGTCTTGTTCAAATCACTAAAGTCCTGATATCAAAATATATTGTTTATTTATCAATATTCTTAATTCTATAATTAACTAAGTCTGCTATCTATTTAATTAATTAAAGTTCAGGTTCTAAATCAGTAAGTTTTGTTTTATTAGTTTAAATTATTAAAAAAAATCTATATTTATAAGTTATTTTTCCATTATAAAATATCTAAATTTATTAATATTTTAATTCTTATAAATTCATAACTCTCTAAATAATAACATCAATTAATTCTTGAATTCTTTTATAAGTTTTAGTTCATTAAGTTAACAACTTACATTTAAAAAATTATTAATCATGTAATTCATCAATATTATAATAAATATTTCAATTCAATTGATATATCTTTAATTCATTACAATTTTCATCTCATCTTATTATAATAAGTTTCAAAACCCA
The DNA here is from genome assembly GCA_020465985.1 of Centrapalus pauciflorus. Taxonomy (NCBI): domain Eukaryota; kingdom Viridiplantae; phylum Streptophyta; class Magnoliopsida; order Asterales; family Asteraceae; genus Centrapalus; species Centrapalus pauciflorus. The sequence continues at coordinate 42,412 of JAANYP010000581.1, forward strand.
ACCAAACTAAGATACGTAACTCATGAATATAATTTAAATAACTCATTTAAAATACAAATAAACATCTCATTTAGCTTCTTATTAAACCAACCAAGCCCAAAGAAACAAAAAAATAAGATAAAATATGCAGCCCACACTTTATTTAATTTAAAGCCCAATCTAAATATTAAAAATGAAAGTAGCCCGATCAAATTCAAAACCCAAAACCTAATTAAATTTCATAATAAGCCCAACAAATTATTTTTTTAAGCCTAATTGAATTTAAAGAGAATAAATAAAACAAAAAAGAAAAACAAAAGACAAACCCCCCTTCCCCATTTACTTCTCACGCAGCCAACACCATAGATGAAGGAAAAGAAAAGGTTCAGGCAGCAGAGCCTCATCAGAGCCGAGAAAGAAAGGGTGAACAGCCGTCGACTACGGCGGCGAGTCTGCCGGTGAATCCCCTGGTCTACCACTGATCGATCTCACAGCAACCCCCACCCCCTTCGGCGCAACCTAGAACAAAAGAGAGGAAGAAAAAAACGGACAGGCAAAGGGCGCCGATGGTGGCTGCCACCGCCGCCGTGCAGGTCGCCGACCGGGGAGATTTAGGCGCCGTCCAACACTCCAACCTACACACAACACCTACAAAACCTCACTCTCTCGCCTCCCTCGACGGAACCCAAAAAGCAAGCAAGTGGCCAGACCGAACAGGGGCGGCGGCGGCGCTGCTGCCGTCGACCGATGACCACGTCGCCGTTTTAACTCCGGCGATACTCCACATAATCCATACGAATAAGATTCTACCTTCTATATACTGATTTGAATAATTTTATATATAAGTTTTTTTTTGAACCATTGTATAAAACCTATGAAATCTCCATACATTGTTCTACAAAGCTTTTAAACCTTGTGAAGATGTTCATTATTTCAAATGTTTACTCCAGATTAAATTCTAATCAGAAATATATATACTCTGTGATTGAAACTATGTTTATAGTATTTGCAATGGCTTTGATAGTTACTTTAATGAACCTCCATGGTGATTTGAGTTGAATATGATGATATTGTTGATCAAATCTTTGAATTCCAGCCCAAAATAATAAAGAAATTCCCAGATTTATAATAGTGTGTGTTTGTGTCCTTGAGGAGCAAAAATTTGCTATTAGGATTTTATGTATATATAGGGATTTATGTAATGGTTTGATGATGATGGTGATTATGGTTGTAATGCATTTCATGCATGCATAACTTCTATATATATATATATATATATATATATATATATATATATATATATATATATATATATATATATATATATATATATATATATATATATATATATATATATATATATCATAATTATTTTCAAATTCTTAAATTACAACAATTCAATATTTAAATGTCTAACAATTGAAATGATAATTTATATCATATATTTTTCTCGATATAATTAAATTAAAGAAATCGAAAATAGCGGGTGTTACATTCTATTACTCTTGTTAGCAATTGTATTACTATCATTCTTGTTCCGTTGCACAATCCACCATCCAAGTTGAGATTTCTCAAAAGCATGATCGGTGCACCAACCTTAAGTTCCAACCAATGTGGTGGCAAATCCGGGAAGCTGATCGTATTTAAATATTCTATTGGAAACAACATCTCGGTATCTCCTCCATCATTTGCATAAGGAGTTCTTCCGTCTAAGCTCATGTATATTAGTGAGTCACCTTCAACCATTTGCAAAACCTCCAAATTAATGGCATATGGTGTTTCATTTTTTGAGCATACTATAACCTTTTGCTGTAATAGTTCTGTAGTTGGCTTTTGTAACGTCTCTTCATCGTAAATGAACTGGATAATCCTGTGTTGTCATCTTCAATACAATATTCATTTGGATTTCAATCCAAGATGAAGTATCAGGATCTCATGTGTCTGGTTGACCAATTGTGCCATCTCCAATGTCAAGAAACCATGAAGAAAATATAGATATGCTTTTTCGTTCATCATCACTAAAATCGACTGTAATAGCCTCATGAATGGTTAGTCTGAAAACTTTAAAATGAGTCCATAAATATGATTTTGCAATAGATGCATATTTCTACTTTAGAGGCTCCTTTCTTGACAGGAAGGGTTTGTCTAAAATCTCCACCCAGCATGATTGATTTTCCACCAAACAATGTGGTTGGAACATCAAGAATATCTCTAAGGGTCCTGCTTAAGGTTTTAAAGCAACGGCGATCATTCATTGGAGCCTCGTCCCAAATTATTAGATCCGTTTTAGCCAACAAATCTGCCATATGCGTGTGTGTTTTTATTTTACACATCGACTCATCTGTAAGGGTCTATTGGCAAGTTGAATCGAGAATGAGTTGTTCGGCCAGATGGAGGTAGCAAAGAAGCAATGCCTTAAGATGCAACTACCAAGACTGTTTTTCCTTCATATCTAAATGCAGTGGTTATTGTTTTCCAGAGGAAAGTTTTTCCCGTGCCACCATGACCGTATACAAACAACAATTCTTGATGGCCATTTTTGGTTGAATTCATCATCAAATCTTATATTTGCTTTTGATCACTGTTGAGTTTTGATATGAGTGTCTCTCGTTCTATTGCCAACGCATCTCGATCGTAGTCCTTTCTTCCATCAATACCCTGTTTTTTAAATCATCCAACAAACACTGTGGAGGCAACGACAAACCAAAATCTTGGACAGATTTAGAAGAACAATTTAGAATTGCCTCTAATTCAAAGAAGACATAACCTTCTAAGTCAGAATTATTGACATGGAAATCACTGATATGCAGCATTTGAGAAATTCTAGTGGGAATATCATCACTCATCTGCTTCCAATGTGTTTTCCATAGTTTTAGTGGATAACTAACTTCACAAAAAACCAGAATATATGCAAATAATGATCGTAATTATGCTGATGTAGGTGAAATTGCTGCTTCTTGTAAAGCAGTTGTCCATTCTTTATCATCTCCAAGTAAACACATGGCTTCACATGAACCTCGATATGTTGGATAAATGCATCCTTTTACTCTAAGAATGGGTTGGAAAGTAGTGCAGCCTTTCTGATGACATAATAGCATTCTGAGATAAAACAACTCACCTGCACTTGGATGTATGTGTGTTAGCCGTATGGATGTATATAAAGAATTAATTAAAGGGTTTATGATGCAAAAAACCAACATGTATTCATGTTTTTTTTTTTGCGTTTTTGTCCATCCATGATTTTTTTACCATAAAAAACCTCAAGTTAATTTTTTATTTCTGGTTTAGTGAAATTTGGACATTAGACCCCGGTTATAATTTGTGAACCGGGATTTTAAAAACTGAAAAACCGGGTTCTAACGTCCAAATTTCACTAAACGAAAAAGAAAAAATTTACTTGATGATTTTTATGGAAAAAAATAACATGGAGGGACGAAAACGCAAAAAACATGAAAACGTGTTGGTTTTTTAATAGTAAACCCTTAATAAAATGTCAAAACATAACAAAGATACTTTATATATCTATGTAAAAGGACATTTAAGAAAGCAAAACATAATTGACATTATGTGAAAAACATTATGAAAGAAACTATTACATGCTGCTACATCCCCGAATGGTTTGTTTTCTTTTAGAACCTTGATAAATTGCTTCACTTTCATCTCAAAAACACGGTCTATAATATCAACTCTGTCTGCTGGGGTTAGTTGTGACACCCTTGCCACAACAACCACCAATTACAATACACCCAGGATTAATCTCCAACATACAATAACATAATGATCTGATACCCTAAATTAAGTGCGGAAGCATTTTAAAACATAAATACGTAGTGCAACAAGTGTTAAACACCCTACGGTGCTATCAGGTACCAAGTCTAGGTCTACACACCCATACATTTATTACATTCATCCAGAATATATTACAACATTTGTCCCACAATATAATTACCGATTAAGTAGCAGATATCTTCCAAATCTTCCAAATCGACCTAACTAGAAGGTCCAGCAGTAGATTTTCCTTTGCCTGTAAAAATACAACAACTAAAACGTAAGCGAATGCTTAGTGAATACATAGATTGCGCATATTATAAATATTTATGAAGCCCAAGAGTAACCCCGACGACAAACGTCGTATACTCTCTTCGTACACAAGTACGGACCAGAGCCGCAGCCCCTTCGAGCCCAAGGCTCGGCATTTACACATACCATCTGAGACAAACGAACGATCGGGGATGACATACTGCCTACCGGACCTGGAGGGATCAGCTCCAGCGTCATATAGCGCAGTAACATCAGAGTAATCGATGCGACCCACCGGTCCATCACTAGATGCACAACAATCGAACGGACATGCAACAAGTAAGAATGTGCATCTAAATCTACGCAAGTTAGTAGAAATCCAACCAAACAAGTGAAACAACAGGTCTCAGCAGGCAAAGCTAAACATAAATCAGATATAATCATGCGAAATCTACTGTACTCACAGTGGGTGCGTATTATCTTTAAACCGATATTATTTCTCTTCGGGCTTTCAACCGGATTCCACCAAGTACCCCACTGTGGGTTAAACAACACCACAAGGGACCTGTTATATTAATTACAACAAATTCCTCATATCATTATCCGTTTAATTCATAAAAATCAAGTCTCGTAAGTTTTGCAACGTTTTCCCCCATTTCGGGTCTACATTCAAATTTAACCCATAACTAAGTTTGAAACCCATTTCATGTTCATATATTGACCTTTATATAACTCATGACATTTTATGTGTTGTTTATGAGTTTCATTCAAAATACACAAGTCTAGGGAGTAGTATTCTCAATTTTAGGCATTAAACTCGAATTTAATGGGTCAGATTCGAAATCAAGCATCAGATTCGAACCTTGTACATCAGATTCGAAACCCCCTTGTCAGATTCGAATACCCCTTCGAATCTAACATCAGATTCGAACACCACCTTAGAATCTGATGGTACACCTTCGAATCTAGCACCAAACTCGAGTCTGTTCTTACATTTCGACTCTGTTCTTGACATATTCGAGTCTGTTCATCATTTCAACTTAAATCCTTCATTTCTAAGGCCTAAAATCAGTGTTATATCATGTATGATGCATATATTCGATTCTACTATGCATATAGTATCATAATCCAGCAACATTTCAAGCAAAACAAACTTAAATTTGCATAAAATGATAGATTCGAGATTCCTGTTCTTCAAAACCAAAACCATAACTTAAAAGGTTCGATTCTTACCTCAATTCGTATGAAATCTGAAATCCGTTTGTAGATTGTTGTTGTACTCCTCGATATCTTTCCGATGACGTATAATTCTCGAAAATCCGACGGTCGGTTTGTGATTTATCTTAGAGAGATGTAGAGAGAGAATTCTAGAGAGAGAGTCTAGAGAGAGAGAGAGATGGTGAAAATGAAGCCCTTTTGCTCTTTTATTCCAATTTTCACCATTTTGCACATTTCTCCCCTCGACTTAACCGGTTCCATAAAATACTGATTTAATCTTAGAATTATCATAATTAACTTTTAATATTCATAATATTCCATAAAATGATTCCGTGTTCAAATTTCTCTTAAAATAGCAACAAACTTCTAAATAACCCAAATACATAATAATTGCTTAAATTTTAACTTAAATACATAACTTTCCACCTAATTAATCAAAATACATCAAAAATAAGTCCGAGGATGTTACAGCATGGGCTCCACCACGCTCAACTTCGTCCTCGAAGTTACTCGGACTCAAACAACTTCGGATACTTTCTTAACATTTCCGACTTAACTTCCCATGTATGATTTGCTCCTTTATGATGCTTCCAACTTACAAGCACCATTTCTATCTCCTTACTTCTCAATTTCTTTATCTTAGTGTCTAACACACACTCCGGCTCTTCAACATACCGGAGCCTTTCATCAACTTGTAGTTCAGTATGGTCGGCCCAATCCTCGTTACTAGAAGTAAATGACTTTCGAAGATTCGCAACGTGAAATACTGGATGTACGCCCGACATCCCTTCAGGCAATTCTAATCGATATGACTGATTTCCAACTTTTTCAACAATCTTAAAGGGTCCGACAAATCTCGGAGCCAATTTGCCCCTCTTAACAAAACGAGTAACACCCCTCATGGGTGATACTTTCAAGTAGACCCAGTCATTCACTTCAAAACTGATCGGCTTGTGCCTCCGATCATAGTAACTTTTCTGACGATCCTGGGCCGCCTTCATGTTCTGCCTAATCAACTGTATCTTCTCGTTTGTTTCCTGAAGCAAGGCCGGCCCAGCGATTGGTGTTTCACCCGTTTCTCTCCAACATGTAGGAGTCCTACATTTCCTTCCATACAAAGCCTCGAACGGAGCTTTCTTGATCGTAGCGTGGTAACTGTTGTTATACGAAAACTCTATGAGTGGCAGATGATCGTCCCAATTGCCACCGAGATCTAACACACACGATCTCATCATGTCTTCAAGCGTTAAGATGGTCCGCTCACTCTGACCATCAGTTTGCGGGCGGTAAGCTGTACTCATTGCTATCCTTGTCCCTAACCCTTCTTGCAAAGCCGACCAAAAATTTGAAGTAAACCGGCTGTCCCGGTCCGATACTATGGACTTAGGCACTCCATGCCTAGAAACAATCTCGTTCATGTAAATTTGAGCTAATTTCTCCAACGAATAACTTTCACGAATCGGTATAAAGTGAGCCGACTTTGTTAACCGATCCACGATTACCCAAACCGCATCATGCTGTCGCTTAGTCTTCGGCAGTTTCGTAACAAAATCCATAGTAATGTGCTCCCACTTCCATTCCGGAATGGGAAGCGGTTGCAGACTGCCATAAGGTTGTTGATGCTCAGCCTTTACCAACCGGCAAGTCCTACATCGTTCCACATACTGACCGATATCCTTTTTCAATCCCGGCCACCAAAAGTCTGCCTTTAAGTCGTTGTACATCTTTGTGCTCCCGGGATGTACAGAAAACTTAGATTGATGCGCTTCTTTAATGATAACATTTCTCATACCACCATACTTCGGCACCCAAATCCTTCCGTATACACCTTTTAATCCAGACTCGCTAGTTTCCATATTCTTAATCTGTACTCTAATATCCTCAGCACCGACATTTTCTTCTTTCAAAGCTTCTAGTTGGGCAGCTTTGACATCGTTAATGATCGTGGAACTTAGTATAGTGGACGTCATCATATAACAGAAATCCTTAGCATAAGCTTTCCGGCTCAAGGCATCGGCTACTACATTAGCCTTCCCGGGATGATAAAGTATCTCACAATCGTAGTCTTTAATAAGCTCCATAGACCTACGTTGTCTCATATTAAGTTCCTTCTGGCTAAAGATATACTTCAAGCTCTTATGGTCCGTATAAAGTCGACACTTAGTACCGTACAGGTAGTGCCTCCATAATTTCAATGCAAACGTTACTGCAGTCAACTCGAGATCATGAGTCGAATAATTCTTCTCATGCTGCTTCAACTGTCTTGAAGCATACGCTATAACCTTCCCACGCTGCATCAATACAGCACCTAATCCCAACCTTGAAGCATCGGTATACACCACGAAGTCCTCATTACCTTCCGGTAAAGCAAGTATCGGTGCTTCACTCAAAGTCTTCTTTAAAACGTCAAACGCCTCTTGCTGCACAGTCTCCCAAACAAAAGGCGCATTCTTCTTCGTTAAAGCAGTCAAAGGAACTGCAACCTTAGAAAAATCTTTGATAAATCTTCGATAGTATCCTGCCAACCCCAGAAAACTTCTAACCTCAGTAGCTGAACACGGCGGCTCCCAGTTCTTTATTGCTTCAACCTTAGCTGGATCTACCGAAATCCCAGCTCCAGAAATTACATGTCCTAGAAACTGTATCTGTTGTAGCCAAAACTCGCACTTTGAAAACTTGGCGTACAACCTTTCCTTCCTTAACAATTCCAACAGTTCTCTCAGATGTTCAGCATGTTCGGCTTCAGACTTAGAGTATACCAGTATATCATCAATAAACACTATCACCGACTTATCCAACATCGGTCTACAAACCCTATTCATCAAGTCCATAAAGACAGCCGGGGCATTGGTTAACCCAAAAGGCATAACCAAGAACTCGTAATGCCCATAACGTGTCCTAAATGCTGTCTTAGGCACATCCTCTTCTCGAACTTTCAGTTGATGGTACCCCGATCTCAGATCAATCTTAGAAAATACACTAGCGCCATGTAACTGATCAAACAAGTCGTCTATCCTTGGCAAAGGATACTTGTTCTTAATCGTCAATTTATTCAGCTCCCGGTAATCTATGCACATCCTCATCGTGCCATCTTTCTTCTTTACAAACAGTACCGGAGCTCCCCACGGCGATGAACTCGGCCGAATGAAGCCCTTATCCAACAATTCTTGCAGCTGTGTCATCATTTCCTTCATCTCAGTTGGGGCAAGACGATAAGGAGAACGAGCTACCGGTGCAGCTCCAGGGATCAAGTCAATCCTAAATTCAACTTGTCTCTCAGGCGGCACGCCAGACAAGTCTTCCGGAAACACATCCGGGAATTGTGAAACAACAGGCACGTCGGCCAACGTTCTCTTCTCTGCCTTAGCATCAATCGCATATGCTAAGTAGGCATCACATCCCTTTGCAACAAGCTTTCGAGCTTTTGCAATAGTCAGCAAACACAGATCCCCGCTTCTCCTATCCCCATATATACATATCTCACGCCCCTCCGGGGTAGTTATCTTTATCATTCGGCTCTTACACACTATGTGGGCTTCATTCTCGATCAACCAGTCCATCCCGACTATGACATCAAACTCACTGAATTCTATCGGTATCAAGTCCAAATTGAAGACTACATCTTCAATTACTAATGTGCAGTTACGGTAGACATGATCTACTTTTACTAGAGTGTTGCTAGCAGTTTCTATATCAAGAACAGCAGATAATCTAGATAATGGCATGGCAATTCTTTGTGCAAACATAGTAGAAACAAACGACCTATTGGCACCCGAATCAAATAAAACTCGTGCAGGCATAGAATTAACTATGAACGTACCCGTGACGACCTCCGGATTTTCCCTTGCTTCCTCTCCAGTTATCTGAAAAGCACGAGCAGGTGCCCTCTGTGACTGACCCCGGCGGTTAACTGAACCACCACTCGAACCTCCAGACGATCGTGTTGATGATGGGGCAGCAGCTGTTGGAGCATTCTTTCTACAGTTCCTGCTATAGTGACCCCACACCCCACACTTATAGCAAGCATCACCCTTCCTTGGGCAATCATTCTGAAAATGTCCCAGCTCCCCACAGCAAAAACAAGCACGTCCGTTAGGGCATTTGCCAAAATGCTCCAGGTGACATTTATTTCAATATTGCGGCTCAGATTTGATGGAGTATGCACGAGCACGACCGCGATCAGAAGAACCAGATGGTCGGCGAAAAGACTGCTGTGACGAGTATTGTGAAGACCGGGAAGATCCCGAGTATCCTCCCTCCCTTTGGCGCTTCGGCGGTGACGGCTGTGTCGGATTGGTGGAAGCAGCAGCAGACCCAACAGAGTAGCCCGACATGATCAGAATCTGCTCTACATTTCTGGCAGCCTCAAGTAAGCCAGCAAATGTAGGGTAGCGGACGTTGCTCATAACCCTCCTAATCTCAATGTCAAGACCAGCCTCGAACCTGGTCACTTTCCTCTCTTCAGTATCAACTTGATGAGGCGCGAATAGACTCAGCCTCGTGAATTCCACCGCATATTGGGACACCGTCTTAGTCCCCTGTACCAGCGCCATAAACTTTGCTTCCAACCTCCGGCGCTCATCAACCGGACAGTACTGCTGAGTGAATAGGTCCTTGAACTCAGCCCAAGTCATAACAGAAATCTTCTCCAATGTCAAAGCGGTCACCATGGCATTCCACCACATGATTGCATCATTTGTGAACATAGCAGTTGCATAACGAACCATGTCCTTCTCAGCACAGTCGCTGATTCGGAATGTTTGCTCAATTGCTGTTATCCATTCCAGTGCGGCAACAGCATTCCCTAAACCGTTAAACTCTACAGCTCCATTTCCTTTAAAATCTTTAAACCGACAACCCCTAGGCTTATTAGATGACCCAGTGTTGTCATCTTGTTCCTCATTATTTCCTTCTCTTTCTTTTTCTTTGTTCTTCCTTTTATCTTCTCTTCTCTTAGCATCGGCCTCATCTCGAGTCCGAAACTGGTCTTGTATCATCTTATTCTGCTCAGCCATCATGGCTAGCATCATCTCTCTTGCTTCATCCGGTGTCATTCCTCCAGACATGTTCTGAAAATATAAACATATAACTTGTTTAGTAACATGTCATTTATTTATAGACACCGCCCAATTGTCCCGTATGATAGTCAATATTCTTAAGATTACTAGATCGTAACCTATCTTAGTTCAGATCATTACTTAGAATCACTACATGTCATCACTTAATGTTTGAGACCAAGACCTCACGGACACTTGGATATCAAACTACTGCTCTGATACCATCTCGTGTGACACCCTTGCCACAACAACCACCATTAACAAGACACCCAGGATTAATCACCAATACATCAATTACATAATGATCAGATTACTTAATTAAAGTGCGGAAGCAATTAAAGTACAAAATAAAGTATTACAACAGTTTCAAGGTACCCTATGGTGCTACAAAGGTTACATGTCTATATCTAAAAACTTCAATTACATTACATTGTCCCAAATTTATTACAACATTAATCTCAACAATAAGTTACCAAATAAGCAACTGAGTCTTCAATTTGCTTCAAACAACAACCTAGCTAGATGGTCCCGCAGCTGATTTTCCTTTTCCTGTAAAAATTTCATCAACTGAAACGTAAGCGAATGCTTAGTGAATACATAGATTGCGCATATTATAAATATTTATGAAGTCCAAAAGTAACCCCGACGACAAACGTCGTATACTCTCTTCGTACACCAAGTACGGACCAGAGCCGCAGCCCCTTCGAGCCCAAAGCTCGGCATTTACACATACCATCTGAGACAAACGAACGATCGGGGATGACATACTGCCTACCGGACCTGGATGGATCAGCTCCAGCGTCATATAGCACAGTAACATCAGAGTTAACGATGCGACCCACCGGTCCATCACTAGATGCACAACAATCGAACGGACATGCAACAAGTAAGAATGTGCATCTAAATCTACGCAAGTTAGTAGAAATCCAACCAAACAAGTGAAACAACAGGTCTCAGCAGGCAAAGCTTAACATAAATCAGATATAATCATGCGAAATCTAATGTACTCACAGTGGGTGCGTATTATCTTTAAACCGATATTATTTCTCTTCGGGCTTTCAACCGGATTCCACCAAGTACCCCACTGTGGGTTAAACAACACCACAAGGGACCTGTTATATCAATTACAACAAATTCCTCATATCATTATCCATTTAATTCATAAAAATCAAGTCTCGTATGTTTTGCAACGTTTTCCCCCATTTCGGGTCTACATTCAAATTTAACCCATAACTAAGTTTGAAACCCATTTCAAGTTCACAACTTGTCCTTTGAATAATTCTGGCCATTTTATGTGTTGTTTATAATTTCCATTCAAATTATACAAGTTTAGAGAGTACATTTCTCAATTTTAGGCATTAAACTCGAATTTAATGGGTTAGATTCGAAATCAAGCATCAGATTCGAACCTTGTACATCAGATTCGAACCTAGTACATCAGATTCGAACCTCCCCTTGTCAGATTCGAATAGTCCTTCGAATCTAACATCAGATTCGAACACCACCCTTAGAATCTGATGGTACACATTCGAATCTAATACCAATCTCGAGTTTGTTCTTATATTTCGACTCTGTTCTTGACATATTCGAGTCTGTTCATCATTTCAACTTAAATCCTTCATTTCTAAGGCCTAAAATCAGTGTTATATCAAGTATGATGCATATATTCGATTCTACTATGCATATAGTATCATAATCCAGCAACATTTCAAGCAAAACAAGCTTAAATTTGCATAAAATGACAGATTCGAAAAATTGTGTTCTTCAAAACCGAAACCAAAATCTTAAAAAGGTCGATTCTTACCTCAATTCGTATGAAATCTGAAATCCGTTTGTAGATTGCTGTTCTACTCCTCGATATCTTTCCGATGACGTATAATTCCCGAAAATCCGACGGTCGGTTTGTGATATATCTTAGAGAGATGTAGAGAGAAAATTTCTAGAGAGATAGAGTAGAGAGAGTGTGTAAACTAGAAAATGAAGCCTATTGCCCTTTAAATACTACTTTCGTCATTTTGCACATTTCATCATCCGACTTAACCGGTTCCATAAAATACCGATTTAATCTTAAATTTATCATAAATGACTTTTAAATTCATAATAATCCACAAAATTGATTCTGAGTTAAATTTTCTTAAAAATAACAACAAACTTTGCTAAATATCCAAATACATAATAATCACCCAAATTCAACTTAAATATAAATTTTCCACCTAATTAATCAAAATACATCAAAATAAGTCCGAGGATGTTACATGCATAATATATATAATCACCAACAACAACAAGTTTCATAAAAACTCAAGTTTATAAGTTTCTAGTTTTGTTTTTAAGTTGTTTTCTTCAAATGTGTTTATAAATATATAAACACATCATAAAAGTGTTAATATTATGAAAACAAGTAATATATATGTGTTTTATAACTTGTATACAAATAGTCTTTGAATAAACAACAAGAATCATAAGTTATTTCAAGTTTATAAACTGCGGATTTTCGGCAGAAAATTTATATCGACTTTGAAATATCATAACTAATTCATAACTTAACAAAATGAGTTGATTCTTGTCTCAAAAGTTAGATCTATGTCTTAACTATAGATCTGGAAGTTTTCATAATTTATTTTGGAGTTTAAGACCTCCAGAAATTATTTGGGAAACCGAAAGTTTGACAGCTCAAAAATGGCCAACATAGGATTTTCAACAAGCTTTTTCCCCAACCTAAACATATCGAAAAATGACCATTCTTGACTTTAAAAATTCTTTGTATATAGTAGTTTAATGTCCAAGAAAATCAAAGCCTAAAACATTTTGGAGCTTGGTCAAAAACAGCCTCAAAGTAGGCCGAAAACCCTTCGAAAAGGTGGAAAATTATATATATATATATATATATATATATATATATATATATATATATATATATATATATATATATATATATATATATATATATATATATAAACTTGACGTTTTAAGTGAGTTTTATTTATAAACTAGTAATGTTGCGTGATTTAAGACATAAAAATATATAAATATACATATTATCATATATTAGAGATATTAAGTCCTTATTATCATTTAGGACTTGGTTAAACACATCCGGTTTCATCACCCATCAAACAACGCAACTTGCATTTTTGCGCGTATTTTGCCATCACAAGCTCAGTGAGTCCTCATAGCACTTATTTTCACAATGTTATGTTTTGGGGTTGAAATACATGCTTCGTTTTTATATGGACACGAAAACAACTTCATTTCTATTATGTATTACACATGTGGTTCCATCAGCCCTTATATCATGAACCGTTAATTGCATTTATTTGTAAGCGCGAATATATTGTGGATAGATCTATCGGGATTCATGTCCCCCATTCGGGTTAGTTCGGATCGGCTAACAGCGGGTGCATATATATTCAACACACGGTTTTACGTATGGGAATACTGCGCAGGGCAAACTCATTTAATTAAGCTTCGGTTGCATGATGGTTTATGTAATACATACACGAAATTTATGCTTTATAAATTCAACTAATCTGATAATGTCAATACAATTGGTCTTTTTGCGTAAACCTATGAGCTCACCAACTAGTTGTTGACGTATTTTAGCATGTATTTTCAGGAGACTGAGACATCCACATTTATCGGAAGTATTCCAAGGCTTCCGTTCATTTTGGAGTCGCATCATTTTCAAACTCGGAGATTTACTTGCATCTTTCCGGATAAACTAAATTGTGTATTTAAATCTTGGTATTTTAAGAACTACTTACGCTGTATTTTGGTTATGTAAAACAATATTTATATTTG